>JAQMYF010000021.1:4275660-4304156 GCA_030014195.1 Neosilurus mollespiculum | reverse complement strand
TAGACAGGGAGAGACATGACTGGCATTCGATAACCAAGTTAGCTGGACTGGGGGTGTTATTATTATTATTATTATTATTATTATTATTATTATTATTATTATTATTATTATTATTTAGCTTAGCTTTAGCCTACCCTGTCCATTTGCATTTTTAGCTTCACTTTTTAAACTACCTTGAAGATTAGCTTATTTAATTTTTTTTAACTTAGTTTACCCATTAGCCTACCTTGTACATTAGCTTCATTCATACAAAACAAAAGTATCCCACTACGTATTTCATCTCATTGTAGCATCTGAATTTCATGCTGCTTTTCTTTCGGTTAGAGAGAATTAGTTCTGTTAAGAGAGTTATGATCGAAAATACAAAACACTTTCCAATCAAATCAACACAAACAGGGCTGGTAAAAGGCCACGTTTCAACACATCACCTCTGTCCATTTCCTGTTGTACATTCACACCAATGTTGTTTCACTGCACCACTGTAAAATGCCGTGTTGATCCGGTGATTTTACAGAGGTGATTTTTTTATAACAGAAGGGTTTACAGAGCATTACGCCGCCACCGCTTCCTCAGTAATTACAGCTCAGGAGTAACACAGAGCGCGAGGGACGGGAGGTTAGGGGAGATCAGCCGAAGCAGGAGATTTATGGAGACCTCTCCTGTATGGAAGTCTTAATCTCATTCCTACCTTGCGCTCGGGGCTACGTGCTCAATTCAACATGTGTATGATTAGCTCTGCCTTCCAGCGCACGGGCTCAAAGGGCACGACGCTCAACCTGGAGTCCAGCCAAGCGGAGAGGCCCGAACATCCCACAGGGTCATACACACAAAACACAAAAACACACCTCACAAAAATGGGCGAATAATAATTTTGAGAGCGGGAAGAGAGAGAGAGAGAAAGAGAGAGAGAGAGAGAGAGAGAGAGAGAGAGAGAGAGAAAGGAACAACAGCAGAAAGCAGACAAGTCATTATTTATTTATTCAGGAACTGAGTTCGGAGGTAAACTTCAACGATTCCAATTGACATATTATTGCATACGTTATGTATAATAATTATTCACGCTATGCATAAATTTGGTTTAAAAGCAACATTATTTATGAATGTTTTGTTAATACTTTGGGAGACATATTGTGTCAGAAAACCGATTACGAAGCAGTTCAGTAAGCGAACGCTGGGGTAATAACGCGTTACACCAGCACACATTACCAGTGTGCTGAGAGCCCTAGTACTTCCTTGATGGCAGAGGAGCCGAGCTCTGATTGGCAGCTTGCTCTGCACGCTAGCCGTGTTTAACCGTTTATCCTCGCATTACCTCAGTGCATTAAAACCACTCGAGTGAATCATTCCAATATGGCAGCATCTGTCTTCAGGCAGACACAGGTGCTGCTGCATCCTGCACGTTTCAGACAATAGACGGCAGAAACGTCGCCTCACACTGACCCGAACAAAAGCCTGGTCTTCAGCCGTTTAGCACTTTTAACATCAGACATTGTTACAAAGCAGAATTAGACAACCGCGGCTATTGATGGAGATCCCCAATGAGCAACCCATCGGCAACTGTATCGAGGAAAAAAGGATGGAGCGATTCAGAAGGAGAGCCCGTCTTCTTCTTGGTGCAACCGAACATGTGCAGATATGAGAAGGTTCAAATAAGAATCCGGGGAAAAGCCCAAGACAGTCTTATGATCACAGGAGCAGTTCTTACAGTGTACATGTTTAGGGTTCGTGCCAGATCATCTCTCTATAGTGACTCATCTCATGTTTATGGAGAAGAATCCTATAAGCATCAACTTGATGTTAACTGGATTTCGTCCAAATGGCACCGTAAAAGAAAATACCACTGCTAACCGCATTCTATTCCTTAGTTTACCTTATAGCTTATAGTGTACATTTTAGCTTTTTGGCCTACCCAACAGCTACATCATTTTTTAGCTTAGTTTACCTATTAGCATACCTTGTAGATTATCTATTTACCCCCACATAGGTTACCTTTTAGTCTTTCTTGTACACTAGCAAGAGTTTTAGCTTGGTTCCTCTTTTAGCCTACTTTGTACATTAGCAATATGTTTCATTTTAGCCTACTTCGGCTACATTAGCTACATCATTTTTAGCTTAGCTTCCCTTTTGACCTACCTTTTACATTAGCTACATTCTTAGCTTAGTTTACCTTTAAGCTTTTTGTGTAAATTAGCTACACTTTTAGCTTAATTATTCTTTTAGCCTATAATGTACATCAGCTACATTATTTTTATAGCTTTGTTCACCTTTAGGCATACAATGTACATTATCTGCATATTTTTAGCTTTGTTTACCTTTGTGCCTACCTTGTACCTTATCTACATTCTTAGCTTGGTTTACCATTTAGCATTTCGTGTACATTAACTAGTTTTAGCTTAATTCATCTTTTAGCCTATAGTGTACATTAGCTACATTTTTAGCTTTGTTTAGATTTTTAGCTTTCTGCCCCATTTTGTAAACCAATGGCATTATTTTTAGCTTAGTTTAAGTATTAGCACACCTTATACATAATAATATATATTTTTACCTAGTTTTAGTTTACCTATTAGCGTTTCTTGTACACTAGCTGTCACTTACTTAATCTTTCATCCTACTTGGTACATTAGCAATATTTTAAGCTTAAGTTGACTGTAGCCTCCTTTTAATATTAGTGGACATTAGCTCCATTTTTAGCTTTCTGGCCTACCTTGTACATCATCTACATGCTTTTTTTTGTTTGTTTTTTTTTTTTTTTGGTTAGTTAACCTTTTATTCTTTCTTGTGCAGTAGTACCAGTTTTAGCTTAGTTTATCATTTAGCATACTTACATATGCTAAATTCAATACACTAGCAATATTTTAAGCTTACTTTATTTGGAGCCAATTTTTTAAATTACCTACATTATTTTTAGCTTTACCTTGTACATTAGCTACATTCTTAGCTTAGTTTACCATTTAGCATTTCCTGAACATTAACTAGTTTTAGCTTAATTCATCTTTTAGCCTATAGTGTACATTAGCTACATTTTTAGCTGTGTTTACATTTTTAGCTCTCTGCCCCATTTTGTACATCACCTGCATTATTTTTAGCTTAGTTTATGTATTAGCACACCTTATACATAATAATATATTTTTAAAGATTAGTTTACCTATTAGCGTTTCTTGTACACTGGCTGCAACTTACTTAATCTTTTATCCTCCTTGGTACATTAGCAATATTTTAAGCTTAGTTTAATTGTAGCCTACTTTTAAAATTAGCTACATAATTTTTAAGTTACTTTGTACATAAGCTACACCAGTTTAGCTTATTTTACCTTTTCACCTACATTAGTTGCACTCCTAGATTAGTTAACCTTTTAGCATTCAGTGAAAATTAGCTAAATTTTTAGCTTTCTGGCCTACCTTGTACATCATCTACATGTTTTTATTTTTATTTTTGGTTAGTTAACCTTTTATTCTTATTTCTTGTACACTAGCACTAGTTTTAGCTTAGTTTATCATTTAGCATACTTTATACACTAGCAATATTTTAAGCTTACTTTAATTGGAGCCTATTTTTAAAATTCTTTTCTACAAAGCTACATTCTTAGCTTGGTTTACCTTTTAGCCTTTTGCGTACATTAGCTGCAGTTTTAGCTGATTTAATCTTTTAGCGTACCTTGTACATTAGCTACATTTTTAGTTATGGTTTAGTTTCTGGAAAAGTGTAAATATGTAACAAAATTAAATGCTTTGTCAATTTGATAATGATAATAATAATAACAGTAAAAATGATAATAATAACAACAACAACAACTCAAACCCCCCCCCCCCCCCCCCCCCCCGTGTTTTGTATCAGTTTATTCACTTTGCAGTGATCTTTGTATTTCTGTGTGGTCCATTTTGTATCTATATTGCAGTGATTGAGTTCTCTACTTGCGCTCTCTGAGCAAACTTGACATGGCCGGGCTGCGTATTTGATGTGGACTGTGTATTTTGGACTCCCTCAAGAGTCTTCTTGAAGAAAAAAAACAGAACAAACAAAATAAAATTCCTGTCAGCTTCTCAGTCGCTTGTTGTTCTTCCTCCCTCCTCTCCTCCTCCTCCTGATGCGGTGTGTATTCTCTGTGCTCCTCAGCTCATGGGAGAGACGGCTCCGCTCTGTCACACACTAAACTTAGTCAGGACGGGCTGCCAATCTCGTCTGGAGGACCCGGCAAGAATATCGAGTGAAATTAAAAGGAGCCCGTGGTGTATCTGAGGTCTTGCCTTCTGCATGACTAAAATTCCAAAAAAAAAAAAAAAAAACCCAAAAAAAAACAAACGTCTCCATGGTTTAACTGGTGTTGCTAAGCTAGCTATGTTTTTGAGAATTCTAGCCAGGTACACTTTAAGCTATGTGGTCACAATAATGTAGAAAAAGAAGATTTATGTATATTCTGTCATGAATTCAAAGTGGCAAGGACAAACGTTTAAAGCTGTACTTTGAGTATTCCATCCCAGGAACGTGTCTACGATTGCTCGGTAAGGTGAAAGCTTTAGCGGAGGCATTGTAATCACCAGCATCTGTTTGTTCGCCAGTTTGTCTGCGACCAAATTCCTGACCACACCCATGCACGGATTTTCACCCAACTTGGTGGGGAAACCATCCTACCAGGGTCGTAGAGATAAATTATTTTTTGGAAAGTCTGGGTCAAAGGTTAAGGTCAGAGCAAACGCACAAAAATTTCTGGATCTAGACATTTCCCATGTAAAATTGGAATTGCATATATCTCAGAAACGAGGTGACGTAGACCCAAAGATGCAATAAGGGACAGACAGGAAACCATATATACAATTTCAAATAACACAGTTACCCTTGACCTTGAGTAACCCTTAAAAATATAAATTAAAGTCATCGTATTTGAAAACTTGACATGCTTTTATTTTCGAACACTAATAGGAAACCATATATGGACATTTAACTGAGTGACCTTAAAAGGTCATAATCAGGGTCATAGGATTTTAAACACATAACTTTGAAAAACGTGCCATTAGACAGACTGACACTATAAAACATTAATATGAAGCCATGTAAGGACTTGTATCTTGCAAGATGAGCAATTAAATTATTTTAAAACCAATACCCATATAGGGTCTATTTGCTACATTATCCATGCTACAGTGGAGGTCCCTTACACTCTGTGCGTGTCTAGCTTTTTAGATCCCGCCCATAAAGTGGCTCGGGAGCTACAAGAATGGGTTCCGTCCGTACGTCTGTCCGTCACACTTTAGTTTCCGGACATTTACGTGCTGCGCGCTGAAGCTGGGGCTTTCAAACTTGGTATGCTTGTTCACTACTATGAGTGCTAGGCTGTTTGTGTGTAAGTGATCTTGACCTACTTTTCAAAAGGCAAAAATGTATATTAGGTCTCCAGACCTTTACTTGCCGCATGCGGAAGCTGGCGTCTGAACCCCTGTGGTCTATTTTTCTTTCATCACTTTTAAGAGATGCTGGTTCAAAGAACATAATCGATTCATGTAATTGATAGCAGGAAGACATTTAGGGAAGTTCCGCAACATTAGATGTAACCATGTCCTTCTGTCTGTTCAGTGACTAGCGAGTACCCGGGTTTGTGAGCGCACTTTGCGTATGTGCACATTTTCTGGTGAGTACACACTGAGTGCTACGTGATCGCCTTTATCCAGTCAAGCAATAGTGACGAGCCACCCAATGCTAATTCGTGAAGTGATCTGAGTGTATCCACAAGTTCGGACACCTGTCATTTCCATCAATCTTCCTTCACACTGGAACAGGAAAGCGGCTCGCCACAAACCCACAATTCCCCCTGTCACTGGGTGTCAGTGCAAGAAAATTGGTATCCGTCTTTTAGAGTTTATAAAGCAAATTGAGCAGAAATATTCTACCCGCTGTTCAAACAAAGCTTCAAAAAAAGAAATAAATAAAAAAGAACGAAATCTGAAGTGCAATCCATCAAGAAAAACACATACGGGGAAAAAAGGTTTTGAAAATTAACTCTCCCTCACACTTAAACGATGCATAAATTATCGCTTGTTCAAGGCGATCACGATCGGATGTCATTCTTTATGTCAGAGCCTAGCAGGTAGCATTCAAGCTAACAAGTCGCTCTGAAGATGGGCACCAATATAAACTGTCAGTGTGACATTTCAATTGGGAATTCATAGTCTGTGATTTTCTGACAGCTTCGTCCATCTCAATGAAGGATGTCTCACGGTTTCAAGGGTTTGAGGGAGTCCGGGACCGAGCAGTCATAGTCTTTCACTGGCTCTAATGTGTCCAGTTCTTTCAATTTGGCCAAGAATATTGAGTGATATCTGAGATTTGGATTCGAGGAATGATCGGCAGGTGCTTGAGTCCATTTGCTAGTCAAGTCTATACAATGTCTGATGTCACTCATATAAAAGGACACAAAACTCATAGGATCAATATGAATCTGTTGGTAATTGCAGTAGCAAAAAAACAATTAAAAGAGCGACAGGGGGGAAAAAATGGATGTAGCATGAAAACAAATTGGCAGTGACTTACAGCTACCAGGTGTACAGCTAGCGAATTTGTAAGAAAGCATTCCGTCCAGCTGCGTAATGTTTATGTAACCATTACACAACACATTTATTTTATATAGCCATTATTATACTGAGGGTTTATTTCTGTTTACACGACCCCCTTCTCTGCATCTCGCTCTTTGATGCCATCAAATTTGATTATAGGTCCATCGGTACAAGGACCTTCATCGTATAAGGAGATTTAGTTTATACTACATGGGAATGGCGTGACCTGATTGGTTTATTATGTTGCGATTATTAACAATCCCTGCGACCCTATAGGATTAGGCGGTTTGGCAAATTTGTGTGAGAGAGTGACTATTTAATTCAGCAACATCCACCACCACACTAAATTTTAATGATTTCATTTATCTATCTATTTATTTATTTATTTATTTTTATGTTTACAGATAAGCTCTGAGTGCATGTGCCACCAGATACTTAGGCTACGATTTTGTGTAACAGTGTCCCTTTAAACTCCACTCAGATTTTAACTATATACTACGTGGAAACCTAAGAACAAAATGCAAGTTAAACCGAGATAATGATAGAAGCCGGGCAGGTGAGACTAGCAGGCCTGATAATGATGATGCCGAGAGTGGTGAGTTCTTTTAATTTAAGCAATATCCACTCGGGATAATGTCCAATATCTCCCAGATAATGAGCCAATTAGATTGCACTGTTCCCGTGTAGTATATAATAATGAACATGCTCATCATTTACCCTGAAAATATAGGGACTGTGACAACAAACCTTAAAAAAATAGTTTTAGTTTGCTTCTGCATACATTCCTTTGTAGTATATACTAAAACAAATATTCGCCAATGATATCAGTGCATAGGCATTGCCTGCGAGGTTTTACAAAGATTTTGTTCTTTGGTTTTGTTCCAAAATATTACCTTCACCTATTAGAGTTCCCCAATGCCTCCTACATGTTTTCCATTGTGCCCGCCAAAACAAAATGTACACTTGCCCTTGGAATATGGTTGAAAAAGGACCGGATGGAATTTGTTTCACTTTCTATGACTTTATCCATGTGGAATGGAACCAAACTGAACCATATTCCTTATAATATGTACAAATTTACCACGAAGTGATCCACGACAAAGGTAACAGTGATGACCAGCTTGACGTTTCATCCTCTTAGTTCTCGTGCAAGATTGGCATTTGCCGTCGATGCCATTCATCCATCCAGGTGTGGAGCACTGCAGTCACTGTGCAATGGACTATTTAAACCAGGGAAATATTTTTGCTGAAATACATGATAGACAACATTTCCGAAGGTATTGCTTAAAATCCATTGCCCATCTGAACATCTCTACTCGACTCACCTTTCATCCCTGACCCTGGGCACTACAGGGAATAACTTCCAGCCAATAATTCATCCCAAAACAAGTGTTTACGCCTGTTAGTGCTTCCACACCAGCTACCGTATCGACTCAGGATCCGTTGAATCCGCGATCGTTTAGCGCAAATTACAGCTGGCGTGTGGCTATCACTGCTACGCTGGAATCTGCACTTTTGGGAGGACGTGGAAGAACAACAGGATAAATCAATAGAGTCCGCGGCTCGCTGGAGTAGCGGACGCCCTGGCGAAGGCGCAGGGAGAAGCGACAGCTTTTTAATAAGACCTACACTACCTCCAATCAATGCACAACACCCCCGTCTGCACTTGAATCAATGTGCTATTTTGATTTTTTTTTTTTTTTTTTATCGGAGGTGGGCCACAGGAGCTGCCATTGAAGAACACCTGCTCCTTCTCGGTTTTTGCGAGACTGTAGCTCGCCTGTGTTTGCGGTATAATTGCACGCCTGAGACGAAGTCAAAAGCGAAATTTACACCACCAGGTGAACGCTTGCGGGCGCCGCTAGCGAGTCTGACGGACGACACATCTGCGTGGCGCCTCAATCGAGTCATTGGTGACATTCGGGCCGCAGAATGGAAGGCGTGTATTCGGCGGCACAAAGGCGGTGTGAACGGCACACACAGTGCACGCTTGTTCGTGAGTATTCCAGATGTTAGCGCAGATAGTGACGCCCTCATAAATGCGCATCAATGCGTTTCTGTTCGCTAAGAGGAACCCCTTGTGTCAGAAGAGACAGCGAGACGAGTGTGTGCATGTGTGACACAGGGACACATCAGCTCCTCAGTCGCGCCTAGTTTAGGGACAGAAAATGTGTTCAAGGGATGTAATGGAATACGAATAAGACGTTTGAAATAAACACATTCTGCATTATTTAACTTAATATAGAACTACGATGCGCATCATTCATTTTCTTAAGAAGGTTTTGAGAGTAGAGGTGTCCATTAGGACTGTGATCACATGGGTCACATGTGCTGGAGTTTTTCACTTCCATAGGGATGAAGAAGCAAATGGTCAGGTATGACTTGAGTGATCACTGTTGTTATTATTAACAAAGTTATGTTTCTTTATTGGCGGCACGGTGGCATAGAGGTTAGCACGCCCGCCTCACAGCAAGAAGGTCCTTGGTTCCATTCCCAGGCTTGCTGAGTTTACATGTTCTCGCTGTGCTTATGTGGGTTTCCTCTGGGTACAATGGTTTCCTCCCACAGTCCAAACACATGCACATTAGTTGCCTCACAGCAAGAAGGTCTTGGGTTTGAGTCCCGGGCTAGTGCATTTCTGTGTGGAGTTTGCATGTTCTCCCTGTGCTTGCATGGGTTTCCTCCGTGGACTCCGGTTTCCTCGCACAGTCTAAACACATGCACATTAGGTTATCCAAATCGCCCCTAGGTGTGGACGTGAGTGTGAATGCATGTCTGTGTTGCCCTGTGATGGTCTAGCGAGCTGTTCAGGGTGTACACTGCCTTCATCCAGTGTCGGCTGAGATAAGCTCCAGCCTCTCCGCGACCATAATAGTAGGATTAAGTGGTTTGGCAAATGAGTGAGAGTGTTTATTCAACTTTTGTAGCTACCTGCTCAGGGGTGTTGGGGTTTAAATTGTGCTCCTACTTTATTTATGTTTTGGGACCGGTGGAAGTTGGTGTATTGCGTTTGTTAGGCCACGCCCACATCTGGATGTAAATCACGAAAATAAATAAAAGT
The DNA here is from genome assembly GCA_030014195.1 of Neosilurus mollespiculum. NCBI lineage: Eukaryota > Metazoa > Chordata > Actinopteri > Siluriformes > Plotosidae > Neosilurus > Neosilurus mollespiculum. The sequence goes on along the minus strand of JAQMYF010000021.1, from coordinate 4,294,550 downwards.
AATGCAACATATATATATATATATATATATATATATATATATATATATATAATGAAATGCTGCAGATGATGCTATGCTAATGAACGAAATAACATGTCCCGAGAGTGAAGAATTATTTTTTTATCATTCCACTATTCCTTGCCCAAGTCTTCCTCTCTTCGTATCGACGTCTGTCACCGAGTTCCAGCACTCTCAGGTAAGACTACCAGCTGCCTTGTTGCGTATGGATTGTCTCTCATTTATCTTGTCTCGCCTGGTGACTGGAGCACAGCGGGCGACACACACAAGCCCGGGCAGCCCTCTTTACTTTTCCTTCCACCACAAAATGCCAATCGATGATCATGCAGTAGATCTATCGACCGACTGGTCCACGGTTACAATACACGGTTTTTGTGCATATACATTTTAAAATATTCATTAGATATTTGAATTAATAAAAGAAATAGTTGTTTTAGTTTTGTTTTACATAAACAGGGTCTGTAATATATATACATATATAGGGGCACCATGGCATAGTAGTTAGCATGACTGCCTCACATCAAAAAGGTCCTGAGTTCGATTCCTGGGCTCAAACGTTTCTGTGTGGAAGTCACATGTTCTCCTCGTGCTTTTCTCCAGGTACTCTGGTTTCCTCCCACAGTCAAAGACATGCACACTAGGCTAATTGGCTGTTCCAAATTGCCCCTCAGTGTGGATGTAATTGTGTGTGTGTGTGTGTGTGTGTGTGTGTGTGTGTGTGTGGTGCCCTTGGATGGTGTGGCAAGCACTGTGTCAGCAGAGAAAGGCTCCAGCCTTCCCATGACCCCAGTAGGATTAAGTGGTTTGCCAAATGAGCAAATGAGTGATATAAATATATATATATATATATATATAAAAGACTTTAAAGAAAACAAATACTTTACTAACCAAAAATGTAAATTTATTGCACGCGGATGAAATTGCTAAAACACAATCCCCAAAACCTGCCATATACCCCATAAAAGCACTGCTGTGAAACCTCAGCATGACCCTGGGAGGCCTTTTGCTGTCCCGCATACACACCCAGCATATGATATCGATGACTAGAGGAGATGTGGCGTTTAATCAGGTTTATTGATCGGGGCTGGCCCGTTGTGACGTAAGGACCGAAAAAAAAGGCCAGTCGGACTCCTGGACTCACCTACTGCAAACACTGCACGCTTCCGTCCGCTCAATACAGAATTCAATCACTTTAAACCAGTGGGATAAAAGCTTTCAAAGTGCTTTCCTCCAGCTGTTTCCGGAAGCGATTACACGTTGCTTAATGAAAAGGATGCTGTGTTGTACAGAAGCGCTGTGTGTATCTTTGCTTGTGGGGTTCAGCCTTACGGAGAATCTGTACGACTGATTAATCAATTTCAGCTCTATTACTAAACCGCTGTATACAGTACCACTCAGAAAAATACAGTCGTATAGGGAAGTTATTATCGCATCCGACAAGGAGGTTATGTTTTACCATCAGTTTGTTTGTTAGAAGGATTACACAAAAAAGTTACGTTAGGAATTTCATAAAATGTCCACCAGAAGCGGGACTTTGGATCGAGAAGACCTCGTGAGAATTTTTTAAAAGATTATTTAACATTGTGAGATAGGATGATTTTTGACATTTTGGTTCATATGTGGAATTGGCAGTACTCTAGTTATAGTTTATTTTCCTAAAACAGCCTATTTTCAGTCATCACTCATTTGCAGAACTGCATAATCGTACTAGGGTCACAGGGAGGCTGGTGCCTATTTCAGCTCACACTTGGCGAAGGTTAGGTACACTCTGAACAGCTCGGGAGGCCATCGAAGGGCAACACACACTCCCAGTCACATTTACATCTAGGGTCAATCTGGAACAGCTTAATGTGGGTGTCTTTGAAATGTGGGAGGAAACCCACATAGTACCTGGAGGAAATCCACGCAAACACACGGAGAACATGTGACCTCCACAGAACAGGCTGAGCACGGGAATCGAACCCAGGACCTTCTCGCTGTTTGCCGGACGTGCTAACTACGCTACCATGCCGCCCACAACATATTCTGAAGTTCACTAATTTATTAAAGAACAACACCTGGCACCTTTATCTGTCTACAGGGTAGTTATCACTAATGCTAGTAGTAGCTATGAATGCTTATACCCTTGCTAGTCTTCTATGGATCTTACATCACTGCCGGTGGTTAGCACGTCCGCCTCACAGCAGGGGTCTCAGTTCGATTCCCGGGCTCGGGGCATTTCTGTGTGGAGTTTGCATGTTCTCCCCATGCTTGCGCGGGTTTCTTCCGGGTACTCCGGTATCCTCCCACAGTCCAAATACATGCACGGTAGGTTAATTGGTGGCTCCTAACTGCCCCTAGGTGTGAGAGTGAGTGTGAATGGTTGTACGTGTGCTGCCCTGTGATGGCCTGGTAAGCTGTTCAGGGTGTACCCTGCCTTCGCCGAGTCAGCTGAGATGGACGCCAGCCTCCCCGCGACTAATTAGGATTAAGCGGCTTAGAAAATGAATGAATGAATGACATCGCTGCCCCCTGCTTGCAGGTTAGCCAGGTAGCTAGCTAGCAAAACAGGATGGAGAAATAGCAATAACTTAAAATGGCTAATATGGTTGGATAGGATTAGCAAATTACACTTGAAAACATACACACACACACACACACACACACACACACACACACACACACACTTCCTGTCGGTTTTCAATTAATATAAGTGCTGTGTGCATGAGAATAATATTCTGTCCAATTTAAAGCAGGTGTTGTCATTCCTTAATTACGAATTTATTTATCTTTTTTATCAAGACTTTCCATGGCACCATGGTCGTCCTGTCTCTCAACACACACACACACACACACACACACACACACACACACACACACACACACACACACTCATGCGAGTTAACTGTGAATCAGTAATTCCGATGGTGGGGGGCTCGTCTGCTATTTCAGAGTTGGAGGAGCTCATTACAGGAGGTGCGATTGTCTCGACTCCTCTAAGGTGATGCTACCGGCTTCCTCACCTAATTCACCACGAGAGAATTTTATTCACTGTTAGAGAGGAAAGAGGTAGAGAGAGAGACAGAGAGAGAAAGAGAGAGATGAAGAGCTCTCTGAGAAATCAAATATTGGTCTGATTTGGTGTCCCACTGGACGCACCTCTTCTCCAACCATCCGTCTGTTATACATTGAATTCTTCTGTCATCTGTTATAACTTTTTCTATCCCTCTCTCTCTCTCTTCCTCCCTTTCTCTTTCTACTCTCTCTCTCTCTCTCTCCCTCTCTCTGTGTTTCGCAGCCACAGCTTTTTGATTAGGCCTGTGGAAAGAATCCTTGTGAGCGTCAAATCCCTGCGCAGGAATCGCGCGCCAACAAGACATTGACGGATGTCTTTTTCGGTCATCGAGAGAGCGGTTGTCGTAGCGACGCTGACATGCTGTTGCCGTGCTGCATGGCTGCCTGTGCCACCAGGGAACACGTGCAAGCACACACGAACGCACTCGGATACACACCGCCTGCTTTTGGAGAAAAAAGAAAAAAGAAATCGAGTAAGGACAAGTGGAAAACGTGGAAAGAGTACGTTTTGCGGAAGTCAGCAGCGCTGCTAATAGGCACAAATCTCTTCATCCCGTACCACACTCTCTCTTGCTCTCTCTCTCTCTCGTTTTCGCTCTGGCATTAGGAGAGATTAAAGCAAAAGTAGTAGGGATGAAATGGCAGGTAGGCATGCAGTCCGTCGTCGTGCCCCTCCTACATGCCAACACTAAGCAGGCACAAGGCTCATCCAGGTGAGAGCTGCTTTCAGACCAGAGTTTACAACTCTAATCCTGCCTAATCGAATTCAGAAGAGTTTAATGCATGGTAACCGTACACATTTAAGCCTACATACACACATGGGTGCATATGAAAGTGAAACACACATAGTGTAATCCTTGCACTTGTCTTCTTTATCTACCTTTAAAAAAAAAAAAATTGATATTGAAGTCAAGAGCTGACACCATAATTACCAGGCCACGGCGAAATTTGTTTTCCTACAGGATCAAAACTGTGAGAAGTTGCTTTGCTTAGGAGAACAGTCCATGCCCACCAAGAATCCATTCATTCATCCATTTTCTAAGCTGCTTCATCCTAATTAGGGTCGTGAGGAGGCTGGCGCTCATCTCAGCCGACTCTGGGCGAAGGCAGGGTATACAGGGGACAGCTCGCCAGGCCATCACAGGGCCAAAACATATACAACCATTCACACTCACACTGACATCTAGGGGGAATTTGGAACAGCCAATTTGCCTACTGTGCATGTTTTTGGATGGTGGGTGGATACCAGAGTACCCGGAGGAAACCCATGCAAGCACAGGAAATTTCCTGTGCAAATTTCACAGAGAAATGGCCCGAGCCCGGGAATCGAACCCAGGCCTTCTTGCTGTGAGGCAGACGTGCTGCCCATGCACAATTCGGGAAATTCTTCCGAAAGCAGGCTGAGATCAGGATCAAACTGGGGACCTTGGAGGTGTGAACACTACCTACCTTTTCCTTTTTCCACCGTCAAAAAATGTATAGGCTATAATGACATGCATGCCAAGCTGTAGGGAAGCTTGTGAGGAAAAAAAAATTCTATGTTGAGGTGTTTACATAGTCAGCCATCTGTAATATAACATCAAATTGAAGGCAATCGTGAAGGCACTCTATGTGTAGGCACCACACATACTGTCCACGAATTTCCCCAAGACTATACGAATAAGACCAAACGAATTTGCCCCAACTTTGGTGGGAATGTCTGCATATTGCTGCAGATCCTGTTTGATGGTTGTTCAGCCTTAGCTGAGTTTCTTTCTGTAGTGGATCAACCAGTCAAGGACATGTGATCCAACAAAGTCGAAAAAAAAAAATGATGGGGTTCAAGAAAGAATGTATTTCAAGAATGTCTTCATTCCTTGGCGGTTTGTAAATCACACTCCAGAGTGATACACAGTCTCTCGGCCAATTCTGTCATTTCTGAGACCTTCCAGATCTTTGCAAGTCTGGACAAATGGCCGGAGAACAAGAGCAATCCATTACAAGCAAGATTTTATTAATGGGTTGCAACTACTTGTGATATTATGATGTAGTAATGGGTCCAGTTTGGCAATGGTGTATAGTTAGAACTCGTTTGACCGATTACTATTCTGGATTAAGAATATTTCCTAACTTTATAGCAGGCAGAAATTTGCTAGGTGTGGCATGGTTGCATAGTGGTTAGCATGTCCGCCTCACAGCAAGAAGGTCCTGGGTTCAATCCCAGGGCTCAGCCAGGGCGTTTCTGTGTGAAGTTTGATCTCCCTGTCCTTCCGTGGGTTTCCTCCAGGGACTCCGGTTTCCTCCGACAGTCCAAAGACATGCACATTCAGCTGATTGGCTGTTCCAAATCACCCCTAGGTATGAATGTGAGTGTGAATGTTTGTGTGTGTTGCCCTGTAATGGTCTGACAAGCTGTTCAGGGAGAACTCTGCCTTTGCCCAGTGTCGGCTAGTCGTGTATTGTTATGGATTACACTGCATGCATTTCACAAGTATTCCTGCGCAAGCGCACAATAGTGAACTCAGTCGTACATCAAAGGATATAGACTAAAAAGAAAGACTCCAGAAAAAGTGTTCAGTGTCACTAAACGTCTAGTCCCGTATTGCTAACATGGGTGCCCATGGGTAAAATATTCCAGCTTTCTGAGGTCATTTTTGTCATCGCTTTGGTGAGTAATACACAGTTCATGGACTGTATGGGAGTGAATACAAGGTGTTCTTTAAATACATTCCCACGCTATAATGATATGTGTGTGTTTGAGGAGCCTGATGAATGACTCTGTCTGAGCCTGTGCAGCTTTGCTCCCTTTTTTTCCCCTACGTTTCCTGCAAAATAGCCATTTCCCCTCCACAAGTCTTCGAATTACAGCACTTCTTTATCTTGTTAAGGGAGGATGTCATTCTTGGAGCTCCGGAGCATTAATATAACACAACACCTGTGACAAGCTAGCACGAGCCTGTGTTTGGAAGTCTATGGAGTAACTCCATGATGTGCATTCCAAACATCTCATGAGGGTTTATGAATACACAGCATTACACACCAAGTCTTTACATTTGTCGTCTTTAAGCCTGTCTGAAAGGAAAGCTGTTATTCCTTGTTTCTTCTTCTTTGCGATTCCGTTGTTTCGTCGATTTATTTTGGCTGTGGAAAGAAAAAGGAGCGTTTGTCAAATGAGCAGTCTTTGACAGGGTGCTGAGGATGAAGCAGTTGTTTCCAGACAGTGAAGAGAGTAAATTATGTCGTAAACACACTCCCAGGGGAGCTATTCAGGATCAGCTTGGGCGAAGTAGAACTGGGAAGTCGCTTGGTTCCACGTGAAAAACGTTTTCCTCCCCTCCCTCCTCCTTTGCTTCTTTCTTTTTTTCCTCAGAGGAAAACTTAGCACCCCGCTCCACCACACCGCCTCCTGAGGCCACTTAAGCATCGGAGGGAGTGGCGGCCTTATGCGCATCGAGTTACCGAGTGATCCATTTCACAGCATCTGCAGAAACATTTCGGCAAGCGTTTACAGCCTGGGAAAAGTGTTGAGGTTCTGTCAGTGCTGGGAGTCAAAATCATCGCCTGGCCTGGAACTTCAGTTTCAACAGGGACCACTCATCGTGAGCACGCTTATTAGCCATGACCAGGTTAGACACATTAGTGCTAGTTGAAAAAAATAGGTGTTTTTACTTCTAGCCACAGGAAATCATCGATGAAGCTATTTCTATGGATATCTCTCGAAAACATTACGTTCCTCTGGTCCACCATCTTTACCAGCCAATTATCTTATTGTGCATCAAGGGGCGATGAAGGAGGATACACGAGAGCAGGCTTCCTGGAAGAGCTGCACGCCAGTGTATATATAACTTAAGATATAAGTGAGGGAAACGAGGATGCGAGTTAGGGGTTTTGAGAAGTACCCTATATAAAGCATAGCTCGATAATTCAAAGTGTTTGAAAACATTAATTCATTCATTCATTTTCATTTATTCATGAACTGCTTAATCCTAATTAGGGTTGCGGGGTGGCTGGCGCCCGTCTCAGCCGACTCTGGGCGAAGGCGTAAACCCTGAAGATCTCACCAGGCCATCGCAGGGCAGAAACACGCTGATGGCAACCCAATGGCGAATGATAGCAATGGTTCTTTTGCATTCCTCTCTCCACAGACAGGGAGACAGAGAGACATGGCTGGCTTTTGATAACCCAGGTAGCTGCACTTGGGGGGACAGCAGTGACAACTTGGTGATAGTGGGGCTTGAACCCCTGACCTTCAGATCAGTTAGCCAGCACCTTAACCACCTTGCCACCAATGCCTGTGTTTGAAAACAGTTCAATTTAATCTTCTTTGAGACATGTGCAACACCAAAACATATGCAAGACATATGCACATCCAATAGCACGGTCTTCTTTTGTCATGGGATGTCAGACTAACTGGCTGGGTCATTCACACTCACTTTTATATGCTTTTTTTCATAGGTTTGCGCTCTCGAAGTGCTCTTCTTATAGTTCAGACTATTCTCACTCATCAGTCATTTGCAGAACTGCTTAATCCTACTAGGGTGGCAGGGAAGCTGGTGCCTATATCGGCCAAAACTGAGCAAAGGCGAGGTACACTCTGAGCAGTTTGCCCGACCATCACAGGGCAACGTACACACTTCCAGTCCCACTCACACCTAGGGTCAATTTGGAACAGCGAGTTAGCCTGATGCACATGTCTTTGGAACGTAGGAGGAAACCGGAGAACCCAGAGGAAACCCACACAACCACAGAGAGACCATGTGAACTCCACCATGCCCTCCAAAGTGCCATAGTCTTACACAAATGGCCGTTATATCTCCATATCTGCTCAAACTTTGTAAGAAATCATTAAAAGTATCAGCCAAACGATTCGATAATTCTGTAGCGGCTGCTTTTTATTTATTTATTTATTTATTATTATTTTTTTAATGAAAAACAAATTATCCAGAAATATTAATTAGGATCCCAATAAAAAGTGCATGATATCTGGACCTGAGCTCCTGAGCTCATATTACTTTCTAAAGTATTTTGATTTACATGAGCAATTCCCATATTTGTTTCTTGTGCTTAAAGCAATATGACTAGTGAGAAAGCTGATCTAAAATAACTTCCTGTTTACCCTTCTGGTCTGCACGTGGCCGAACTGCAGCGCCCGCCACATACGAGATTAATAATTCAACGATTTCATATTAGTTCACACCTTAGCCAAGATACCACTGAATTATTCATATAGATAATATAAAATAAGCAAAGCATTTGTCACATTTATAGGAGATAAAATATACCGTGGGTAGCCGAATCAAAGTTGGGCGAAGACGGAGCCCTGTGGCTAGAAAAAACCTCAACGAACGGGTCAGAGGAAAGGTTTGAGGATCAAAATACAATTTTTTTTTTTACAGCAGTTATGGTGACGAGTGCAGATCTGAGGTCAGTGTTTTCAATTTGTAATGCTTTGTGAATCAAAGGGACCTGCTCTGGGTCTCTGGACACACAGTCGGATATTTCTGGAATCCTCTTCTTCCCTTTTTTTCTTTTTTTTGCAGGTGATTTTTTGGCTCCGTGTGTTTATTCTGCTCAATCATGAGTGACCAACTAAACAAGCCCTATAGAGGTTTCTTCTCCATTGTTTGGTTATTTTTTTTGTCTCTAATGAAAGCTGATGGGAAAAAAAAAAAAAAAGGTAAAAAGCGGAAGGGCTTAACACAGCACTTGTGTGTGTCTGATACATTTTCACCTCCTGAAAATTCTTTTTCACGGATAAATCAAGCCCAGAAGTGCCACCCAGACACACAAGAACATTCCACACCACACCACACCACACCACACCACACCACAGCACACCATACACACACCACACGTAGCATCCCCTGCCCCCCTTCTGTTGGCAATCGGCAGAAAACAAGCATCTCTCTGCACAAAATGGATCAAGAAAACATACAATTATCTCTAAAAACTGGAACAGATTTTTTATTAAATTAACCTTATTAGTGCATTATGGTAAGCAAATGCCAAAAAGGGGGCCCGCTCATTTGCATTAAGATAGATTTTTCAGGTTGGCTGCACGATTTAATTAAAGAAAAGATTAAGAATCATTAGAGGAGCCGCCGTACCTTGCCTAGGCGAGCTCTCCACAGACTCAGGTTAATACACACACAGATGGTGATTTTGTAACTGTTGAATGGCTCCAGCAGAATGAGAATGATCCTATTAGTTTCCAGGGGAAGAGGAGAGAAAGAGACAGAGAGAGAGAGAGAGAGAGAGAGAAAGAGAGAGAGAGATTGAAGGAATAAGAGGAAGAAGAAATGTTGCGCATTGGACTCGCTTTCTTGTTCGCTTTCAAAATGACAAGGTGTTCATGTGGCTGGTTAACGAGCGCAAACGTTCAAATCAGCTTATACACGAAGGTCTGGAGTCCGTACAGGGGTCATGACCCACCACTGAATAGCTTCTTTGCGAATGATGACAGGTGAGAGAATAGCTCTGCTGATAGGTGAAATATGGATCTGTGTTAGTGTGTGTAAGCTTTGAACTTCCTACATTTCAACGTCATCAGAAATCTTCACTCTCTTCTCGAGGGGGCAGCCGTGGCCTAATGGTTAGAGAAGCAAGTCGCTGGTTGGATTCCCAAACCAGAGTGAAAAATGTGTGGCTTGGGTGGAGGGGGGTACCTTTACTTCCTCCACCTTCACAGCTGAAGTGCCCTTGAGCAAGGCACCTAACTGCTCTCTGAGTGCCGCAATATGTGGCAGCCCACTGCACCGAGTGTGTGCTCACTGTTTAGGCTGGATAAAAAAAATTCCTCGTTCCTCGTCAGCACCCAAACCCAGAAATGGGTGCCGCAGATATAAAACCTTTTTTTTTTTTTTTTTTTCTTTTTTCTTTTTTTTTTAAACACACTCAAAACCTCGGAAAATGCCTCAGACCTTTGGGCTTCGGCAGTCATAACATTTCTATTTAAAAAATTTTAATATTGAAGAAAAAAAAACAAAACAAAAACTAGCATCTAGATTATCAAAAAATTCTGATGAGAAACCGGAATATTTTTTTCCCAGCCTTATCTTTATCCTTTTTTTTCTGCATCAACTTTAAACAAAATCAACAACTTCAAATAGTCCCTCTAAATCCTTCATACAAATGAGAAGGTGCCAAAGTCTATAGTAAAGCTGTCTTAATTACAGCCCGTCGTTTCCAAAACAGTGCAGGAAGCAGGGTTGCCAGGTCTCTGCAATATTTCCACCAACTACTGTTCTATTCTTCTCAGTCCATTATTTCCCAACAGTGCTACATGTCTGTATAATCACATGCATGTAAAGTCAGGTGATGTTTTAGCATCAGACAGCTTCTGGGAGTTTATCAAAATTCGTAATACGTCTATACTTCAAGCAAAGGTGGCAAAGTTGATCTACGTCAGAAACCTCAATGTTATTTGCGAAGGTGTTCATTTATTTACCATGTTGTGCACATGCCAAAGACAGAGCCTGTGGTTTCTGAAATAGCAGTAGGTAACAAGGAAAGCAGGGTTGCCAGGTTTGGGTAAAATTTAGAGCCAACCTTCATGTGATTAATTCAAAGGATTTGATAAATTAATTCAAAGGAGTTCACTGTGGTGTACATATATTTTTAATTTGCAGCATTTTTATTATTCCCTTTTATCACCCTCTCTTATAATGTTTACAAGATATATCACAGGATATAACGAGTGTTTTTATTTATTATATTTTATTTATTTATTAGTTTTTTGCTTATCGAACAGTATCTTTTTTATTACTTAAATGGTTTTTAAAACATCTCACCAAAGAACTACAGTGGAAAATTAGCCAGCTAGCTAGTGTTAGCGTAAGCGCTTGTTTTTCTTGGGGATGAAATGAAATAAATGGGAAAGAAATGCAGGTAGTGTAAGTGGAGAACTAATGAAACACTGGGCAACGCAAGCCATAGGTTTGGTTGGAGGAATCAACTGAGCAAATCTTATAGATGTGTTTCTTTGCTGCGGTATGGGTATGAGTATGCGGTATGAGTAATTAGCATAGATTTGAAGAAAAAAAAAAAAAAAAAAACTTTAAAAGTCCCTTACTGACAGGGTTGCCAGGTTCATGAATTCTGCACCAAAACCAGCTTGTTTAAAGCAAGGTTTCATTCATTCCTTCACTGCCAAACTGCTTATTCGTAATAGGGTCACAGGTGGAGGTACCCTCTGAACAGTTCACCAATCCATCACTGGGCAAACACACACCCATTCACTCTCACACCCACATCTAGGAACAAAAACAGCCAGTTAGCCTAATGCCATGTCTTTGGACTGCAGGAGGAAACCAGAGATCCCAGAGGAAACCCACACAAACACGAAAACTTGAGAACTCCACAAAGAAATGCCTTCAACTAAAACCCAGGACTTTCTTGCTGTGAGGCAGATGTGTTAAAATCTATGCCACTGTGGCACCCACACTGTTAAATGGGTGGAGATTTTGTGCTATTTAAAAATAATCTGTGGCCATTTAACTATTTAATGGACAGGATACAGTACCCACATTGCCAGTGTAGGATAACCTGCTAAGATTCAATGTATTGACAACACACTCCCAGAGGCAACAAGCAACACAAGTGTCTTGGTAATTTCTAGTAGATTTGGAAACCTAATTTAGGGTCAGCTGGAGGGCCGAAATGATATTTCATTTCAATTTGGTGATACCTCTTGTATGTTTTTCCAATTCCTACAATCACAATAGCATTTGCATGGCTAGTACAAAAACTCACATAGGAAAAAAAGAAAGGCTTTTCGATATTCCGTAATGCTAAACCTTTTTTTTAGGCGTGACAGTTAAGGAAAATAAAATGCTGAGAAACGTTGAAAGGTGTGTGTGGGGACGGGGTAGGAAACCATCCGTGTATCCGTCCATCCATCCATCCATCCACCTCTCCTGGAGGGTTCAAGGAATTAGGTATGCAAATCGCTCAGGGAGGGATTTGGTAAAAGCATAGGAAAGAACGAAAGAAAGAGAGAGAGAGAGAGAGAGAGAGAGAGAGAGAGAGAGAGAAGCTCCCACATCCCTGCATTAATCCCTTAGCTTCGCTCTGGCCGGGAAGAGAGAGCAGTAACTCAGGCATAAAGGAGGCAGTCATGTGTGTCTCGGCCGCATATTACCGCCGGCACCTGCCTCACACAAATGAACACGGAATAAGGCTGATGCAGAAACGGGGAGGCGGTTTCCCTCTACCTCTCTCTCTCTCTCTCTCTCTCTCTCTCTCTCTGTCTCTCTTTTGCGCCCTCCTCTTGCTCCCTCTTCGCGCTCCCTCGCGCCCTAATCAGAGTGCATTGAGGCGACGGCAGGTGCTTGGCAGGTGCAGGCAGACAGATGTGTGCGGCTGGCAGGCCCCGCACTGTACAGGTGTGAAAGACAGCCTACACCCTAATTATGCCTCTAAATGCTTTAATTTCTGTGTTTCAATATTGATTGCTACCTTTCTGCTCCTCTCTCCCTGCGGAATAGGCGGCACCCGGGGGCTGCTATTTACCCAAGATTCACATCAGCGTTTTACAAAGCTTTATTTTTATGCCCCTTCTTTTCTTTTTCTCTCTCTCTCTCTCTCTCTCTTCTTCTCCCCCTCTCCCTCATCCAGAGAGATAATGTTTGGGTTCTTTTCCTGTGCCGGAGACCGGCGTCTTTAGAATTGTGCGGCGAAAGAGGAAACATCAGGCACGTGCACGTGGAGAGAACGGGGTGAGCCTGAATGCATCTGAGTGCTCCTGTATTTTGATCATTCACTAGTGGCACGGCAATCAGTGCCGGAGCTTTTGTATGGATGCAGATGGAGCTTTGTCTGGTCAGGAATGGAGAGGGCGCCTGTTTATATGCGTTCCTCTCCGAAACATCCGGGAAGAAGACGCACCACTTGCTCGACGTACCTGCTTTGTCCTTCCTGCACTTGAACCGAGGGTAGGAGAACGAGGGAGTGTGTTCAGTAATCCACATTTTCTGCTGTGTGATCAGTCAGTACTTGTGGGTGTGTGTTTCTGAGAGAGAGAGAGAGAGAGTGAGAGAGAGAGAGAGAGAGAGAGAGAGAGAATCACGCTGGATAAAAAATGCAGGCAGGGTTCAGGCCTGTCACCAGCCGTTGCAGGGCAACTACTGGCTTTTCTGGGCTGCCTGACATTTGAGAGTGCATCAACACTGGGGACGGAAGGTGTACAGGATGGAGAGATGAACTCTGTACCAGGTCTTTGCGCTGGTCAGTGAATCATTGCTCAACCTGAGCTGGCAAGTGTGTCCCTGTCCATATGGCCTCCCTTCTTGCTCCCTAATTGATTTTAAGGGAGGAGGACCTGTCACTGAAAGACTGTCAAGTCCCGAGGAGACCTGCTTGTATGAAGAACATGCTGAACTGTGTGCTTGTGTATATATATTTATATGGTTACATTCAAACTGTACTCACAGTTTAAAACATGCAGTTAACAGTAAAGGACAAAGCGTCGCATATGGTCCTTACACACCTTTGGATACTTCCGTATGGCTACATCCGTATGGTCAATAATATTATGTTTGATCACATTTGTCTTGAAGGTCACAACAGTGCCATATTTTATTACTGTGGGTCATAAATGTGTGTTGGCAGCACATAGATACCCACTGTTATGAACTATATTGTAGTCTGACTGTCTTAACTAAAGGTGGTATCAATTTGAACTGGGAAAACCAGAATTAAGAATGCAGTGGTGATTCAGTGGTTAAGGCTCTGGGTTACTGGTCCAAAGGGGGTTCGAGCCCCAGTACCACCAAGCTGCCACTGTTGCGCCCTTGAGCAAGGTCCTTATCCCTCAGTTGCTCAGTTGTATAAAAATGTAATACCAAATGGCGTAAATGTAAATGAATTGAGAATTCAGAGATTTCCACTGGAATGCCCTTAGAAATCGGATTTGCGTTGGAAGAACCTCACCAGCCCTGACGTCAAAATCCAAGATGGCTGCCTTAGATTGAAATCTGTAGCACTGTTTAATAGCACTTCTGTCTTGTTTGTTTCTCATTACCGCTGTCATGCACACAGTTCTATCGGTGGACACCTTATACCTGGTTTGTATGCACCAAACATGAAAAGATCATAGGCTGACTAAGAAAGGGTAATGGCAGAGCTTCTATACCAATGGGTGTAGAATTTCATCAACACCGATGAAAAAAGTGTGTGGGCCACCTTTGGTCAAATGCAATCATTGAATTATGGTACACCCTTACACACAACAGTGGGCAAAGACTTGGTACACCCTGAACAGCTCGCCAGACTATTGTAGGGTCAGCACAGACACAACCATTCACACTCGCACTCACACCTGGAGGAATTTGGAACAGCCACTTAGCCAAATGTACATGTCTTTGGATTGTGGGAGGAAACCGGAGTGGCCGGAGGAAACCCACACAAGCACAGGGAGAACATGCAAACTCCACACAGACACACGGAGACTTCAGTGCCCTTCTGGAAAAGTTCATCTGCTAAAAATGAAAAGTGTACCTTGTTTTCTAGGTGTGTAGGGAATCTGGTTACGACTTCCTTCCCTTCAGGACCCCTGAGACAGCTTGAGCTTGGACAATCAACGTGTGACTGACGGCGTGATATGAAATACATCTACAGTACCTGGGGACAGTCCCTGATGTAGTTGGTAACCTGAAGCCCAGCCCCTGCGTCCCCATACTGATGGACAATCGATTGACCAGGAAGGTACAAATCCTCATTTAGCACCAAACCCCATGGCTCTACATGCAGGACAGGATCGAGTTTTTCAATACTTTTCATTTTCCTTCCATCTTTTGGTCACCTCCCGTATTTCTGAGCATCGAGTTTCACTTTCATTGATGTGATTAGATTTCCATCTGTCTTACACGGAGGTACACTTTCCATCGATCTCTCTATGGATCAATTGTCGAATGGAGGATCTGGAGGTAACAAGCATGGCCGTGTTTTCAATACGTTCGCCGATAATTAGCTACGTCATTCCAGTGTTTAGGGTGTTGCGTTCATTTTTGGAAGTATTGCAGCATGTCTGCGCCACTGTCTTCAGGTGCTACACCTCAGAGACCACCTTTATTAGAAAGCTGTTGGAGTAGTCTGGATTCAGTGCCAGGGTGTGTAATGACTTCAGCTTCAGCCCCTGAGGTGATCACGGTTATAGCACGTCTTAGCAAGCTTCAGCTAAGACAGGAGTGTTAAAATGAGGTGTGTATGTGTGTGTGTGTGTGTGTGTGTTGGGACGTTTGTGTAGACCTCAGCTGTGAAAGCACTTGCAAAAAACAGCAGAACCTGTTCCATTGAATCATTCAAGCAGGAGGCCTGTATGCTCCAGTACTACAGGTGGCGCTATTAAAACGTCCTGTTTTATGTTATTTATCTGTGTTTGAAATGTCAAACCTCTTTTACCTCTAGCCGCACATCCACTGCTGGCCATTTTATTAGGAACACCTGCAGCTCTGTTTATTTGTGCAGTTATTCAGTCAGACAATGAAGTGATACACTCATCCATTCATTCATTTTCTAAGGCGCTTAATAATAATTAGGGTCTCAGGGAGGCTGGCGCCCATCTCAGCCGACTTTAAGCTCGCCAGGCCATCGCGGTGCCAACACACAAACGACCATTCACACTCACACCAAGAGGCGAATCGGAACAGGATATTAGCCTACTGTTCATGTTTTGGACTGTCGGAGGAAACCGGAGTACCCGGAGGAAACCTACACAAGCACGGGGAGAACGTGTAAACTCCACACAGAGATTCCCGAGCCAGGAACCCAGGCCATGAAGTGATACATAAATAACATTATTTTTAATGTTCATATCAAGCAAAGGTTCTGCTAGCGGAGGTGACACAATAACTCAAATAGCCACTCTTTACGGCTGCAGTAAGCGGAAAAGCATCTCATAACACATAACACGTCGAACCTTAAGGCAGATGAGCTACAACAGCACAAGGCAACATGGGGATACACTCCTGTTAGCTAAGAACAGGAATCTGAGGCTGTACAGGGTGGGAAAAGGCCAGGCGATGGTTTCCGTAAGCTTGGGAAGCTAATGCTAACTTCAGAGACAGGGATAGGTTTAGAAAGTCTCTGTGTTTAAGGAAATCCCCTAAAGGCAATGTTTTTTCTTATCATATCACCGGGTTGTATGTTTCAGAGTGTTGGCAGGGCTCTTAATGCCACATAATGAGCCTGAAATCCATTAACGAACCGCATGTAGGCTACACTAGTGATAAAGATCGGCGTCTAGGATTCTTTGTTTGGTGAATTTTTTTCTGAAAAGGGAGGGACAGAATGCACAGTCAAGTGTGTGTGTGTGTGTGTGTGTGTGTGTGTGTGTGTGTGTGTGTGTGCGCGTGCGTTTGGGTGGTTTTAATAGTAATTAATCTCCATAAGGCGACGAGACGCCTAGGTAAGATGGCTGCAGATTCAATTATCTGTATGCAGAGTGCCATTTCTGGGCTGAAAATATGCAGCCCCTATTTTCTCAGGTTCACATTAGACACCTGAGCCTCTTTCGATGAGAACCTGAGAGGAGGCTCATTTTCACCACACACACACACACACACACACACACACACACACACACACACACACCCTCCCAAAGCCTGTGTTTATTTGTTATACACCTTCATTTCTGGATTTTGTATCTTCCAATAAAAGGACGTTTATCTTTGATTGACGCTCGAGACTGGTTTCCTTTTTCATAGAACCCTGGATGTTGTTGTCCACGTCCTCCTCCTTCTCTGTCTCTCTTTAGGCCAAACATCCATGTCGTCTTGCCTGATATTTCCAGAAAGTATCATTTCAAGCCAATCTTAATGGAATCAATAGATTTATCAGGATTTTCGTCGTTGTCTGGAGATGCTCTGCTTCACTTATTTTACCGGCGCATCAGCTTAAACGAATTCACATTGCGGGAAATGACATCAGACCAGCTTGCATTTCAAGCCCGAAATTGACCAGATGGATTTATTTGACGGTCATTCGCTTTGATTTAAACTCAGTTATTAACGACTGTTTCCACCGGATGGTGTTTTGTCTGTTTCTTGCCGTTTTCAGGATCTTTTTGCTTGATGTTTATGGATCGTTCGTGGATGTTTATGAGATAATCCGCGGTTGTTATTGATTTAAAGCAGCGAACTGGTCATGTCTTGGCTTGTATGCATTTGCTTTTAAAAAGCCATGGATCAATAGATTACATTTCGAATCAATGTACAGGGAACTCGTGCTACTGGCTATGCTTTACTGGAAACGCGTGCTAATCCTTAGAATTGACACAGCGCCATCTAAAGTTCTATTTTCCCTCTCATTTTACTTCCCAGAATTTAGTCGTAGCCATCAAGAATTACATCCCTATCAATCACACATGACCACCACCAATCAGACAGGGACGTTAGCAAACACGTGTCCCCTTCATGAAGCCTGATTCTGCCACCCGCATCTTTACAAACTGCTGAAGCGGCCTAACACACCAGGAGGGAACGCGACGTCCTCCACTTTTTGTACGAATGAGCTCACAGATGCCCGTGACTGGCTGGTGACCGAGGTAAATGACAGGGAGGTGAGTGTATGCCATCATCACCCCTGGATTCAAACCTGCAATCATCAGGTTAACAATCACACACTACAAGCAAGGTCTTTCCCACAATGCCATTTAAACCCCCCCCCCCAAAAAGTGGTGCTAGTGGGATTCAGCCTTAGCTTTGTCTCTAGCTAGCAAACATATTTTACCCTTTCACACTTGTCACTAATTAGCATCACTAACTAGCTGAGCCATATCTGTGATGTAAGTGCGTCGTGTAGCTGCACTGCATTCTGGGATTTTCAGTGCATCAAGGTGCCGTGATGTCAGCAATGTAAACATGGATGTAACGAAAATACAATACCAACCAATAAGCTGTGTGTGTGTGTGTGTGTGTGTGTTATTCCAATCTCTATACATGCAGATGTGATGCATGTTAATAAATACACCAAGCCATTAGAGACAATGTATGCAAATTTATACACGTGTGTGTGTGTGTGTGTGTGTGTGTGTGCTGATTATTGTTATTGTGTGTGTGTGTGTGTGTGTGTGTGTGTCTTGGTGTATTGTGATGACTCCCCATGCACGGTTCTCTTAGCATGAGCGAGCAGCGTGACGACGCCAGACCTTCCCAAACCTTCCCATAAATCACAGCACTTTTAATCACACCTGCCACTTCTTCTCCTCCCGTCTCCTGTCCTCTCCCTCTCCCTCTCTCTCTCTCTCTCTCTCTCTCTCTCTCTCTCTCTCTCTCTTTCTCTCTGTCCATCTACTCCCTCACCAGGAGTTATGATATGGGCCACTTGCAAGGAATGTCATGACGTATAGAGGAAAAGGAGAAGGAGGAGGAGGAGGAGGAGGAGGATGGAAGCCAATTAGGGCAGGAATTAACATTAACATCAGAAGCTGACATGAAGGTGTCTCATCTTCCTCTCTGTTGGAGGAGGTCTATGTCCCCAGGGTCTCTCTCTCTCTCTTTCTCTCTCTCTCCCCCCTCCCTTTACCTTCTCTCTCTCCCTCTTCCCTTACCTTTTGTCTTTATCTGCCTTTTGTCTTTTTTCTCTCTTTTTCTTGCTCTCTCTCTCTTACCTTTTGTCTTTCTCTCTCTCTCTCTCTCTCTCTCTCTCTCTTCCATCTCTCTCTACCTTTTCCTTTTGTCTCCCCCTTCTCTCTTTCTCTCTCTCCCATCATTTTTTGGCTTTCTTTCTCTCTCTCTCTCTCTCTCTCTCTCTCTCTATATATATATATATATATATATATATACAGACACTGTGTGCACAATTATTAGGCAAGTGATTATTTTGACCATATCATCATTTTA
>JAQMYF010000021.1:4255026-4272113 GCA_030014195.1 Neosilurus mollespiculum | reverse complement strand
AAATGCTTAGTACGACTGTCCAAAATGTAAAGAATAAACTACCAAAGCAACAAGAAGAAAAGAACAATAACTAAAATTTTTTAAAGGATTTAAAGGTCAGTTAAAGCACATCCACCTCATAGAAAGAAGGTCCTTTTCTGTTTGGTGTTTGCATGTTCTCCCAGTGCTGGGGTGGGTTTCCTTCAGGTACTCCGGTTTCCTCCCACAGTGTGAAGACATGCACATTAGACTAATTGGCTGTTCCAGATTTCCCCTACGTGTGAGTGTGAGTGTATATGGTGTGCGTGTGTCTGCCGTGCGATGGACTGGCAAGCAGTTCATGGTGTACCCTAAAATTTTTCAGAGTTGGCTGAGATAGGCTTCAGTCTTGCCCTGACCCTTGTAGGTTAAATCAGTTAGTTGGTCACGTTGGCTGTTTTAGCATCGTGTTGTACAGATGTGATGCTCATCCGAGACCTGAAAACTGGTCAGACTTACCCATCTATCCACCTTCCAAGTCCTAGCATCAGCACATGGCAAGTGAATGTCCAGAAACTAAAGTGTGACGGACAGGCAGACGGAAGGACCCCATTCCTATAGCTCCGGTGCCACTTTGTGGGCGGGAGCTAAAAAGCCAATGACATCTCAGAAATATCACTCACTCGACCTACTAGAGGCACTGGGGAGTCTGGCGCCTATCTCAGCCGACTCTGGGTGAAGGCGCAGAACAACCTGAACAGCCCACCAGACTATCGCAGGGCCAACACATACAACCATTTGCATGCATACTCCCACCCTGGGGTGATTTGGAACAGCCAATTGGTCTAAGGTGCTTGTTTTTTGGACTGTCGGAGGAAACCGGAGCGCTTGGAAGAAACCCACGCAAGCACTGGGAAAACATGCAACCTCCACAGAGAAACGCCCAAGCCTGGGAACCCAGGACCTTCTTGCTGCGAGGTAGACGCCATCATATACAGATACTGTATCAGGGGAACCGTCCAAAAATGGTTCTACCTAGTACGGACCCAGGGAGAGAGCCAAACTGGTGGCTAGAACTTCATCCTTTTAGCTTCAGTGTGAAACTCCAAACCCCAAACATATCTTGACTGATTGAGTCCATTTGCAATGAGGGGGAAATAGTATAAACGTCACTTTTTGGCTGAACGACTTCTTTAAAGCCCGAAAACCCTCTGATTCTGATTACACTGATTGCTAGTTTACTCTTAGTTTTGGTGCTGCTGGTATTTTCCCACTACTATGACTGACGTAATTAACCTAAGGCAGCTGAGATGCTGCCAGATTCTCTTTTCCCGTGAGTTATCAGCCGCGCCAATCGCACCCGGCCATCAGACGCGCCGAAATGCCTGTTGTGAGTAATAGTTAAATTTCGGACATTAGGTAGATAAGGAAATGAGTCCAGGCCATGCTGCCAAAATCAGGAGCATGCCATCAGGGTGTAATTAAGCCTGAAGGAGTCCAAGCCAAAACACAGCGCTCGCACAAACACACACACACACACACACACGTTTGCTTATTAGAGCTGAGGAAAACGCGTTTGCACACCCACAACTTAATCATCTAGATCTTTTTCCGATCGCGCCCTCACCAGGTTATGGGTTTTCAGTTTTTGAGTCTAAGAGTGTGTGATCCTCTCAAGTGCGTGATCTTCCTCCCAGCTTAATGTCTCCTTCTTCAGCAGGTTCACACACACTATCGAAACCATCTCGCATGTCAGGCACTCACAGGAAACTGAGATGCCGTAGAAAAAAGTTAAAAGAGAGAGAGAGAAAAAGGGGATATGGAGCGAAAGAGAGAGCGAAAGAGAGAGAGAGAGAGAGAGAGAAAGAGAGAGAGAGAGAAAGTTTCATGCCCGATGATTTCATGCTGTGAACACAAAAGAGCATATTAAAGCCCAAAGTTTATCAGTACAAATTAAGTCTTGGATATGCAGTTTCTTTAATCTTTGCATCCCCTCTCTCTTTCTTTCTCCCCTCTCACTTTCCCGCCTGTTAAACGGTGAAGTGGAAAAAGAAAAATCCTAGCCGGCACTCCTGACTTCATCCCGTCAGAAATAGCGAGGCACATCATAAAAATTTAATTACATGCCTCTCATTTCCATACGATTGCTTAAAAAAAAAAAAAAAAAAAAAGGAAAAAAGGAAAATTCATTTAAAAGTAAAGCGGTGACTTTGTCTTTGAAGATCACGACAATTAGCATGGATCAAAGCCTAGGTTCTGTTAGGATGAGGGCTCATTAGCATAATGAAATTAACTCACAGACAAGAATCTCTAATAGGTGCAACCAAAAAGACGCATTAATAATATTGGAAGAAGATGATGTTTATGCTCGTAGTACAACAATTATAGACCTTGTATTCAATTAACACGTCGTTAATTAACTTTCTGTTTATACAGCCTGCATACTGGGCCTGTTCCTACCAATTCTGAATGAGCGGATTGTCCTTAAGCACATCTTCCATCAAAAATACCTAGATGTGATTGACAGATGAATGACAAATAAACGTAAACATGTCCTAACCGCTACGAAATCTCGCGTAAGGGTTTATCTGGTAAATGCGTAGGAGGAAATGGATAAATCACTTGATTTGTTATCCTCATTAAGCCTTTCCGTGAGCTGCTGTGCCTTGTTGAAGGGGCGGGGCCATCTTAAAAGAGGCCACACCCTTTAGGATATAAACCTTTTCTCATTAGGCAAAAGTGATCAGTCAGAAGAAGTGCAGTGTCGACTTTCCCTCTTCTGTGGAGTGGAACCACAACGTTCCACTCACCGCGAAAGCCTACCCAGGTCGCGGGGAGGAACCCAACCGTTCATGCTCGCACTTCCACCTAGGGTCAATCTGGAACAACCAGTTAGCCTTATGTGCATGTCTTTGGAATGTAGGAGGAAACCAGAGTGCCCGGAGGAAACCCAGTCAAGCAAGAGGAGAACGCGGAAACTCCACACAGAAAGCCCGAGCCGAGGAACCGATCTCTTTCTGTGAGGTGGACATGCTAACCGCTACACCACTGTGCCGCCTCGGAGTAAAGAATCAGCTCTACAGGAACGCTGCGTTGCCCGCAGTGAGATCATGATGTTAGATGTGTCCTTAGACACATCAGATCAAGTGTACATTACATTACATGTTAGAGCTCGTAGATCCGATCCGGGGTCTGCGAGAGCGTTTGTCATCCTTATGCTAATCCACGCTATGGCAGTCATTCTAGAAGTCTGGAGGAGCTGCTCCGAAGGCATGCCGTCAGTCGCGCACAGAAATGGATACGATTGCAAACGTATTGAAATGCAGACAGTGCCTTTTTTTTGTCTGTGTGTGTGTGTGTGTTTTAAATTTACATAATGGTATTAATCAGAGGACATTTGCATGTGAAAGGCTGGTTCTGTCCATGGAATGAATTTGTAATTAATCAGAGAGATTTTCATATTAAGTAATATTCCAATTTGGTCACATTAGTGAGAAATGGGATGGAGAAGCCGATCCGGTTGTGGGGAAAGTACGAGCGTTGGTCTGATGAGCTTCTCATCAGTGTAATGTTGTGCATAATGACAGTTTGTTATTTGTGTATCACTTTTTTTTTTATAATAATAATAATAATAATAATAATAATAATAATAATAACAATCATTTAATAGAGAAAATGTTCATTTTTAAGTACGAGAGGAGTTCAGAGAGAAGGAGGGGCAAATCAGGGGTCCTGTGACCCAGATATAGACTCCAGGCGTACATAAATAATTAAGTGTGTGTGTGTGCGTGTGTGTGTGTGTGTGTGTGTGTGTGTGTGTGTGTTTCTCAGGCCCAGTGCTGAGATAGGTGCAGAGATAGCAGTAACAGTTTGTTGGGTTTGTGCAGCTGAGTGTTTTAAACGTAGCCAAGGTCTCGCCGCTGAGCATCGTCACACCAGCTTTCCCATGCCCTCACACATTCCTCTCTCTCTCTCTCTCTCTCTCTCTCTCTCTCTTTCTCTCTCACTTAGTTTGTCACTTTCCTGCTCTCTTTCTCCTCACTTCTTTGTCCCCTCTGTAATCTATTGCATTTTCTTTCTCCTGCTCTACCTGGTTTTCCCACCAATAGCTTCATTACTAGCCTAAAATATAATAATAAAATATAAATAAATTGGGATTGTGTTTTTTTTTTCTTTTTTTTTTTTCTTCTTTAGATTCATATTATTTTTTATTTTTTTCAAAAAAGGGAGATAGATGAAGGAACGAGCTACTTGAACATCAGCAATCAGTGCTTATAAAGCAGGTCTCACCTGGGGAGGATCTGATGGCGGTTTGGAACCACCATAATATGAGAATGGTGTGGCAAATCAGCCACACATGGGGGGGTATATGAAGGCAGATCAGCGCAGTTTAAAAGGAAAACACGGTGTGAGTAGGTTGTAATGAGGTTGTATCCAATGCAGTTCAGAAAGGTGGTGAAAGGTGATAACACGGCAGCTACAAGTTTTGAGAACTGCCATGAAATTTCCAACATTTTGCAAATCTCGCGGTTTATGGCGGCGAGTGCCGGTTGACATCATTATGGTGTCAAGACAATGTCACTGCGGTCCAACACTGAACCGCCGTCAGAACCGCCCCATGTGAGGCTTGTTTAAATCGTAATTCATTTCATTACTTGCACCAAGAAGGTGATGATTCATCAGTGTGGGTTTATTTTGATCCTGTCCACAGTTTTTGACAGATCGATCTGAAATTTTTTTTAAGATGGGTAGCTGATCACCCAATGATGTTCCCCTTACATTTTGGTAAGAATCAACACACTCATGAGGTTAAAATGAAAAAAAAAATAAATAAATAAATAAATAAATCTTTCAATACTCATTCATTCGTTCGTTTTCTAAGCTGCTTCATCCTAATTAGGGTCGCAGGGAGGCTGGCGCCCATCTCAGCCGACTCTAAGGGCGGGGTACACCCTGGACAGCTCGCCAGGCCATCGCAGGGCCAACACACACACAAGCATTCACACTCACACTCACACCTAGGGGCGATTTGGAACAGCCAATCAACCTACTGTGCATGTTTTTAGACTGTGAGAGGAAACCGGAGTACCCGGAGGAAACCCACACAAGCACGGAGAGAACATGCAAACTCTACACAGAAACACCCCGAGCCCGAGAATCGAACCCAGGACTTCTTGCTGTACAACCTGTTTAAGTAAAAGTTTTCAGGATCTGAAGTTTTGATGTCAGACCGGTTTCATCGGGATCTAATCCAGTTTGCGCATTTAGTGGCAATCCTATTTTTTGAAAGTGTGGTAGTACAGCAGGCCAGATGGGGGGTGTTGTGTACTTAATTTTTATGTCTTGGTGGAGGTTTGCACTCTTCGAATGCTCTTGTTTCAAGCTGTGTATTTTTATTCCACTATCAGATCATTTTGCTTATTCTTGCAGCAATCCTAAAACAGGAAGATGTAGATACTATGAATTTGAAGTCATGAAATATTTTCATTTTCTAAGTTCCTGTCGTCACGAGTACAAGATGAACCAGGACTTATTATAGGTATAAATAAATCTGGTGTTGAATATGATTACCATATCTAGCGATAGTTTATGTATCTTTACATTTCTGCAATCTCTGTCTTTTTTCCACTTTTGAATGCCCCTTTGCCCTCGTGAGACTTTTGAAACATTCACACTATTTCTATCATGGAGTGGGTGCCGTGACGTATGGTGCATCTGCAGTGTCCTTCCACCCATTAACGAACGCCTTAATTTATCCCGTATCATCGCCAAGCTGGAATGTGAGAAATAATGCAAATCAATCGCGGTAATTAGGCGGGATCAACTTTGTTAATTATAACCGGCGCTACGGCGGCGGAGTCGGAGTGAATTTGCTATGCCGTGTGAAGTTGGGAGTGCGCCAAGGCCTGATTTCACCTCCCGCCACATTTTCACCTTCCTCTGAAATCAACTCTCAGTCAGAGATCAAGAGAACTCCGTCACTCGGCTCAGCGGCCATCAACGTGCTGTCAAAATGTTTATTTTACACAAAAACGTACATACTCACTCTTTTTCTCCTCGCCGCTTTGATATTCCGTTTGATTCTTGTCTGAGGTGTTATTTATTTATTTATTTATTTATTTTTAAAGCAGTCAAAAAAATATATATATATATATATATATATATATATATATATAAATTGGGGATTTGCTACGATGAGTCTCGCCTTTGTACATCATAAGTAAACATGAAGTGAATAGAAGAGCTACAAGGAGGGATCTGGGATTGACATGTTGGGTTTTTTCATCTTTATTTCATCTCTCGCTCACTTTCTTGCCCCTTGTTTGTGATCATGAATAGTGTACGAGTTGATTAGCGAGCCACGGACTGCTCGCTCTTTCTTCGTGTGTGAGTATTGATGTATTTTAGACAATTTATCTGAACAGATGTGTGTATTATTAGATTGTTTCTCTTAAATCGCCTCTACTGTTCAGTATCATAAGGCTTATTAAGAATTTATTATAAAATTAACTTTGAGGTTGCTACTAGAAAATTATTTTTTAAGTGCTAATGCTTTTAGCCCAAAATTCCCATAAGTGGTGTAGAGTATAATAAACAGCTTGCTGGATATACTGTTCGGAAAGGCTGTGATCGCTCAAATAACCAATCTTTACAGCTGTGCGAAACAGAAAAGCAACTCAGAATGGAGAAAATCCTGAGGCAGATGTGTAACAACATATAGTAGAAGATTACCGGAAGCTCCGCCCCTCTCAACTAGGAACAGGAGTACAGGCTACAGTGGACACTGACCCAGAAACCTGAGGTGCATCTCAAAACCCTGATGTCCTACTAGATCCGCTCCTAGATCCGCACTTAATCCTGAAGTTCTTCTGTTCTGCCATCTTTGCCAGTCTCTTTTCCCAATTCTCTTATTTGTCCAATAAGGAGCAAGGATATACAAGAGCAGCTGTCCTGTAAGAGCTGCAAGCTAGTGTACAAAAAATCTGCCCCTTTGTATAACTTAGACGCTTTTACACAGCAGGACAGCTGTGCTGAGGTCATCAGAAGTGGACTTTCGCTCCACGTGATGCGTCAGAGGAAACAACGTCTCATTTCTCTTGAAACCCATTTCTTCGATTTCCTGCTCCTCATATCGTTTCCTCATGTCTCTCCAGGTTGCCTCAATGGGAGGGACTAAGACAGAAATGAGACGCAAGTGAAGGAAACAAGGATGCAATTTAATGGCTTTGAGAAGCACCTCTAGAAGATGAAGCTTTGAAATCCAAACCAAGTGGGTTTAGTTGGTGTGGCCAAGTCTTTGCCTAATAAAGCATCAAACTACTGCTGCACCTCACGGTATTTTTACCTTGGCTACTGAATGTTTTTTGTCGGAGGTATTGCATTTACCAGCATTTGCTTGTCGTTCACCAAACTTGGTGGAGACACTACCCTACACAAGCCATAAAGATGATTTGATTTTGGAATGTCAAGGTCAAAGGGTAAGGTCAGAGCAGGGTCACAAAGTTTTGGCGATAGACATCTCCAACTTTTAAACTGAAATTTCTTGTATCGCAGAAGAAAAATGACATAGAACCATGGATGCACTGAGGGACAATTAGAAAACCATGTACACTGTAACAAACAGCAGAGTCCCGTTTGACCTTGAGTGACCTTGAAAGTTAAAAATCAAGGTCACAGGATTTTCAGAGCTTAAAACTTTGAAATGAGAGCTGATAGCCACCACATTTCCGTTGAAGTAGCATTAATTTGTAATTTTGAAAGGTATACAAATGATGAAGACTTCCGAGCTTGATAGGCTTGTGTTAGGTTGCTAGGATTTTTTTCTAACCAGAGGAAGTATCTAGCAGTGTGACTTGCCAACTGGGTACTTACAGATCAATATGCAAGAATGTTGTGGGAATTTCAGTGACTGCTACTGCTACTACTAATAATAATAATAATGCTACTAATAATAATAGGGCGGCACGGTGGCGGTGGTCTCGAGCGTTTCTGTGTGGAGTTTGCATGTTCTCCCTGTGCTTGCATGGGTTTACTCCGGGTACTCCAGTTTCCTCCCAGTGTCCAAAAACATAGCACAGTAGACTAATTGGCTGTTTCAAAACAACCCTAGGTGTGAGAGTGGGTGTGAATGCGAGAGTGAGTGTGAGTGTTGCCCTGCGATGGCCTGGCAAACTGTCCAGGATGTACCGCTCCCTCACCCAGAGTCAGGTGAGATGGGCGCCAACCTTCCTGCGACCCTAATTAGGATGACGTGGCTTAAAAAAATGAATAAATTAATAATAATAATAATAATAATAATAATAATAATAATAATCTAGCTAGTAGTCAGATTGTCTTTTTGTTCGTTTTCATAAATGAAACGTATCTTAACCTGGATATCTTTTTTATTTAGATTGCTACTCGTTTGCAAGTCTGAACCCATGTTGCTCCAACAGCTAAACACTTCAGTATGCCTGAGTTTAAGGTATTTCAAAACTGAAATCAGTTTACTCACAAATTAAACAGTTAACAGTTTAAATGAAACAGCTTCGTCAAAAATAGAACAGGTTTAGTATTACCGTGTTTTTTTTTTCTTTTTCTTATGTGTCAGGCAAAGTGCAAGACAAAGTTATTTGCTGAAAGGTGTGCTTCTTTGCAATGTTGATTAAAGACAAAAGACTTTGTGTGTGTGAGTGTGTGTGAAAGGCTGGAGGGTTTTTCTCAGAACAGATGGAGGTGTGTATAAGTGCGAGTCGGTATGAATATCTGAGCTTTACGGAAGGCTGACGCCATTGTACTGAGACACCACGAGAACGTTAGCGGTGTTAGAAAATATTACAGACGCCACCGAAATGCCTGGACCTTTTAATTTCCTGAATCTGGATATCACGACTCAGTCCTAATATAGACAGAACTGTGTTACTTCCTGCCTGAAATCAGAAAAAAATGCACTGAAGGTTTTGACTGGTTGCATTTGCGCTAAACTTTGCATCCAGATTCCAATCTTAAAATGTGATTAATTGCATTTCAGTTCCTATCACGGGATTTTCATTTGTCCGACATTGTCATGATAGGAATTTGACAAACAACTGATAAAAATGTCTCTGGAAATCTTGGCCCCATAGTTGAAAGTACATCCTTTTTTATTCCAGCCACAACGGATATAAGCAATCATGCGTTCTGATTGGCTAATATACCACAAGGATATTTCCATATATACCATTAATAGGTACATCACTACAGGAAAAAAAAAAAAAAAAAACAGAAGCAGGCATTACGTATGCTAAGTTAATAGATAACGCTAGCCAGATGGCTCTTCAATTTATTCTAAACTTATTCCAGGGAAAAAAACGAAATAATTCGGAATAAAACTATTTTATCCAACACGCCCCCAGTGCTCAGTGTTATCTGATGCCAGTTAACAGGGGAGATGTCATCATAATCGGTCTGCCAAATCTGAAGAAGTGGCTAGAAAGTTAGCATGCTAACCGGCTCTTCCATTAAATACTGAATGGTAAGAATGTAAATTGTTTAATTTTCAAGAATTGTTAAAATGAACAAAAATGCTTTACTGGATAGAATAAAACAAATCGCTCTCATTGGATATGCCGATAGCCAGCTCGGCATAATGCTAGCTGTGGGCTAACAGGCTCTTCGGTAAAGTAATTGATGGTTGGAACTTGGAAATGTCTGTCATACATGACTGCTAGCCAGCTCATGCTATCAGTTCATATATGACTCGAGGTCATGAAATACTTCCTGTTGATGGTTGATATAATGCAGCATGTTTGAATGTCACCACATTGATCATCATATGTTCTTCTTTATA
This sequence comes from Neosilurus mollespiculum, assembly GCA_030014195.1. Taxonomy (NCBI): domain Eukaryota; kingdom Metazoa; phylum Chordata; class Actinopteri; order Siluriformes; family Plotosidae; genus Neosilurus; species Neosilurus mollespiculum. Next base: position 4,262,347 of record JAQMYF010000021.1, on the reverse strand, counting down.
TCTTTGGATATTTTGGTAAATTCCCACTTCCCATCATGAGGCTTATAAAATGATTTTTGGAGAACTTTTTAAGCCACTGCTTGAACAGATAAAACACAACCTGTGGCATGATAATGCATCTGGCTTGATCTTGGGCATTAGGTTTTGTTTACGTGGACGGTTCAGTGTTCTCCATGTGTCAGTGTGGAATTTCTCTGGATTTCTGGTTTCCTTCAACCTGCAGAAGCATGCTGATTGGTGGAATGGATATGCTGAATTGCCCCTAGGTTGTGATCGGTGTGCTGCAATGAACTGACTTTCCATCCAGGGTCTTTCCAGGATAGGTGCTGGATCCACCGTGACCCCAACCAAAATAAACTGGCTACTAATGATGAATGCATCGAACGCACCAATAATAACATTTTAACAACGTCAACAAAATTGCACTCATTCATTTGCCGAACCGCTTAATCTTACTATTAGGGTCGCTTGGAGTCCAGAGCCTATCTCAGTCAACACTGGGTAATGGCACGGTACATCCTGAACAACTTGCTAAGGCATTGCAGGACCAACACACACAACCATTCATACTCACACCCACACCTAGGGGTCATTTGGTACAGCCATTTAGCCTCATGTGAATATCTTTGGATTGTGGGAGGAAACCAGAGTACCCAGAGGAAACCATGCAAGCATGGGGAGAACATGCAAACTCCACAGAGAAACGATTATGCCCGGGACCTTCTTGCTGTGAAGTGAATGCGCTAACCACTATGCCACCATGCCGCCCCTTCAACAAAATTTCCCAAAAGTTCAAGATAGTTTAAATTTGAAAAGGTCAGAAGCAATCATAATACCGCATGTACGCTAAGCATGATATCGAGTCTTACAGTCAATTTCAAATCTGCTTACAAGGCTGATAGGATCCAAACGTCAGATGATATTTATCAGCAGTTATAACTCACACTAAATTATTATAGTCTGCTCAATTCCCAGAGAGTCTGTTTCAGAGGACAGCCTGCGTGTAACTCGGCATGATTCTTGGTCGCAGGCCCGGCCAGGTCTCTCTTGCTCTTTGCCTGGGAACATCTGGCTCGAGTTAGCCTCACTGAGGTAGGTATTAAAAACGGAAACTCGGCAGATCGACCTCCTGAAATATGGCCTTGATTCATGCCTTAATAACTCCAAGCAAGGCATAACATTTACACGTATGTATATTTCAGAACCATCAGCAAGCATTAGGCCACGTGGCTGTTCTCTACTAGAACTGATTTATCACAATTACACAGACATGCACAGTTTACAAGAGCGGAAAAAAAAAAAGTTGGCCTTGGTCCTGCACCTCTAAACAGTGTCACATCACAGAGCGATCCGTCACTGGGTGGAAATCGAAGCCACTCCAGAACCCGCGGAGTTCTAGCCGGGCAGGCTTTTGAAACGATAATTGAGTAACTGATGGTGGAAAGAGCGTGCATACTCAAGAAGTAGTTTGAAGGGTGGCAACGAAATGGGAGTGGGAAAACTTTGATGACATCATGACATTAGGGGTGATTTGTGAGGTGACGCAGAGCAAAAGTGGTAGTTTTCCACTCGAAGGCAAAGATATGTGGTACTCAAGTCATGTGACATTTATAATACACTGTTGCACACCAGACCTCAAGCTTTCCTGGTGAGTTTTATCAATAGAACTCATATGACATAGTATAAAAGGGAGGGCTGAAAAGTTCATAGGCTGACTAAGGAACAGTAATCCATCTCATCATCAGGATTACAGCTTCTATACCAAGTGGATCCAAGTGATGCGACAACAATGGGGAAAGTCCTTTGGACCTTGTCACTTGGCCTGGTCACTGTGCGAAGATGGGGTACACCTTGAACAGCTCACTAGCCCACCACTGGGAAACACACACCCACTCACACTCACACCTACGGGTAATTATGAACAGCCAATTAGCCTAATGTGCATGTCTTTGGACTGTGGTAGGAAACTGGAGTACCCAGATGAAACCCAGGCAAGCACGGTGAAAACATACAAACCCCAAACAAAACCGCCCTCGCACGGAATCGAACCTAGGACCTTTGTGCTAAACAGTACACCACCGTCTCGCCCAAAATAAGGACACGAATAAACCTAAGAACTTTTAGTAAATGGTGCTACAAAAATGTATTAATCAATCTATTAATACATAAACATTTTAAAAGGACTGTATATTTTAAATGCCTTTTGAATGAGGTACGTTTATATGTTTCTCACTGGAGAGGATTCGGCGATGAAAGCAGAGGAAGGCGTCTACGTGGTTGTGACTAACTTGTCATGTTCGATCAACCGATACTGATAACACTAAAATAATTATCCCACGTGGATTCCACACAAATGATTCAAAATGACAGATAAGTCATCCCGGCATGATGATTTCGATTAATTAGATGTTTACTTCATGCACTATATTCATGCATCTGGAAAAAAAAAAAAAAAAAAAAAAAAAAAAAAACATTGCATGTTATTGTTAAAATTTCATTTGATTTCTGATAAAGCGCTTGATTTGTTTTACCCTAATCTATTATTCTAGCAAAAAAAAAAAAAAAACAACACAAAAACAAACAAAAAAAAAACCCCAATTATTTTATTTGGATTATTCCAAAAGTTATAGCATTAAGGCTTAATATATATAGTTTTGCCTACATACTCAAAGTGCATTAAATTACCAAGACGAGTTTGCTTTTTTTTTAGTTTCTCAGTAACTAATAAAGGCTAATAATGTTAATGATGAAGTTTATCAGTTAATAGCATTTGTACAGTAAACACTTAGATTCTGTTGGATTTCATCTTTTTGCATTTGTGTACACTGAATTCATTCATTCACTTGCCGAACCACTTAATCTCATTCGTGGAGGCTGAAGCCTATTTCAGCCGACACTGAGCAAAGGCAGGATACACACTAAACAGCTCACCAGGCCTTCGTAGGGTAAGACACACAACTATTCACACTCACACTCAGGAGCAAACTGGAACAGCCCATTAGCCTAATATGCATGTCTTTGGACTGTTGGAGGAAACCAGATTCCCTGAAAAAAACACACAGACATAAAAGCCCTCGCCGAGCCCCGAACCCAGGACCTTCTTGCTGTGAGGCGGACGTGCTAACTACTATGCCAGAGTGTACACTGAATACTAGGTAGTGCAGACAAAGAATACACCCCGCATTCGGTTTTAGTCATCAGTAATCTGTTTTATTTAACAGCTTCCAGGGGCTTATATACACGGATAGTCATTGGGCTTGGTGTTGTTCGCAGAATGGCCTAGACAGAGAGGGGTCACCTGTACAAATGTGGTGAGTTAGAATGTGTTCATCTGCGCAGACGTTGTCTTTCTGATTGCTACACGTGAGCCTTTATTTACAAAAATCATAAAGAAAGAGATATTAAAAAATAATAATACAAAATAGTGTGTGCACAATTTTACCAAAAAGATTTGTTTTAAAAAGCAACAATGACAATAATAACAACAACAACAACAACAACAAAACAACAACAACAACAATAATAACAACAACAACAAAAATAGCAATAATAATAATAATAATAATAATAATAATAATAATAATAAAAAGCTAAAGCTTTTTATTAAAACATTATACAGTATGTTTGAACGATCGAAAACAATAACTGAGGTTCGAGTTGGTTTGTAGATGCTACACTATGGGGTCAGGCACAGGATAAAAGCTCCCTCAGGTCCCTGGGTGGGACAATGATGGGCTCTCAGAGGGGCCACCGGTCCCAGGCAGCGTTTTGTCAAGCTTAAAAGGTAAATGTGGTGGTTTTTAGGCGGTTGGGTTAACGGTGAGGATGAAGGAGAGCGCGAACAAGCTTTCTGGGTAGCAGATTAGAGATAGTGGTCTCACCTCTGTCTCCCTGAGGACGGTAAAGGAAGGAGTGGGAGCAAAAGAGTGTGAGCGAGATGTCTAAAACGAGCTTATGGTAGTCTAAAAAGCTGTTTTCCGTCAGGAGAGAGGTGAGAGAGGAAGCTGAAGTGATAGAGGAAAAGGAGGAAAGGTGAAGAGGGAAGAGGGAGGAGGAAGTGGAGGTGTGCGAGGCCAGAGTTCCCAGGAGATGAGAATGTGAAGAGGCTACATTTGCTTCACCTCGCTCTGACATTAGCATCAAGCTCACAGGTTAACATGAGGGCACACACACACACACACACACACGGTATGGTTTAATGGTTTATGTCGAGGAAGATTTTTTTTAAGCTGTTTTTTAGCTACTCTGACAAGTTTTTATTACCTTCCTCTAGCTCACTAGCCTTAGCACTGTATTTACAAAAATGACTAAATACTCTCCCTGTCTTTATAAACAAACAAACAAACAAAAACAAACAAACAAAAAAAAGGGGGGGGGGGGCAAACATTTCTAAATATGTCTACAAAATCCTTTTAGCATCCTGGATTCAAAATCCTTTTAGAAGTCCTGTTTAGCATAGCACATGTTAGCTAACTAGTGTAAGTATGAGATATTCTGGGCATTTGTTTATGTATATGATAAAGGCTGTCAAGTTAGCTTAGCACTGGAGGAATAAATCAGTATTTTAAACTTTATAAATATAATATCCTCTCAGAATTTTGTCACATTCTTTTCAGAAATCCTGTCTGGTTAGCATACATAAGGTGAGGCTTTCTGCTAACAAGGTAGCTTTTGTTAGCTTGCAAGTTAGCTGACTAAAACTCGTATTATCATGTTGTCAGGTTAGCAAACCTTAGCCATGCTTTACAAACTAATATAAAACATTAATTATTAAAAGAGACGAGGATTTCTCAGTTATCCTGATAAAAACAGCTTTTTTAATTAACAAACAACAACATTAGCTTGTTCCATTATTAGCAAATGTTTTCAACATTTATCCATATGACAACAAAATCCTCTCAGAAATCCTTTTCAGGTGAGCTCATCTTAATCCTAACTATACAACCATTTATCAATTTAATTTAAAAACACTATTGGAAATACTGTTAACTATGTCAATTAGTGCATAATTAAAGAATTTGGGTGGTAGGCGGCGTAGTAGTTAGCATGTCCGCCTCACAGCAAGCAGCGTCTTCGTAGGTGGCATGGTGGTATAGTGGCTAGCACATCCTGGATCCATCCTAGTCTCTGTGTGGCGCATGCGTGTTCTCCCCGTGCTTTTGTGGGTTTCCTCGGGGTACTCTGGTTTCCTCCCACAGTCCAAAAACATGCACATTAGGTTAATTGGCTATTCCATGTTGCCCCTAAGTTTGAGTGTGAGTGTGTTGGCCTTGTGATGGTCTGGCGAGCTGAAGAGGGTGTACCCTGGCTTCGCCCAGTGCCGGCTAATGTAGCCTCCAGCCTCCCCGCAACACTATTAGCATTAAATGAATGAATGAATTAATGAAATTGAAGTTCCTTACTCCCCTATCATGGCAATAGTAGCTTATGTTCATCAGCTAGCTAGCATTAGAGTCTGAGCACTACAGCAAGTTTCTCCACACGCTGAGCTCTGTTATATTTTTATACTTAATGGCTGTAAAGCCGTGGACCATAGGCCTTTGAGATAACACGTCCATTATACCTGTCGCCTGATGTCATTTCGAAACGGAGTATGCGGAGATGTTCTCAGAGGAGCAACTGATTTATTTTCCCTTAATTTCACTGACTTTCTCATAAGTAAAAACGTTCCCGTGGCCGTGGTTCCCTCCCGTCTCCCCCTCTAATTATGAACGCCTCACTGAGCTTTAATGCTTTTCCGTCCTGGCTTGCACAGCGGTGATACTCCTGACAAACAGGTATGGCACTCACGCGTTAACACAAACACACACACACACACACACACACAGACGAGATTTTAATGCATGGAAAAATGTGATGAAACACATAAACAGTGAACCGCAGCAGAACGTGGGCTCCAGAGTAAGCCCAACCTGTTATTAAGTACACATTCGAATGTCCCTTCTGTTCAGACGGAAACACTGAATTGTGGGAACGTTAATGGTGTCGGCTGTAATTTCCCTGCTGAGATCACACTTTAAAGAAAAAAAAAAAAAAAAAACTCCAATCCAAAACTGTTTATCACTCTTTCCCTTCCTAAATGGAAAAAAAAAAAAGAAATGAAGGGTGCTGACGGCTTTACTCATCGCAGAAGTTTCAGATTCGGGGTAGATAGGTGGGCCAGGATGCAAGTGCGAGCCCCATTTATCAGCCTTTAGGGCTTTTGTGTTTTGAGCACACACCTTTTCTCAAGTTGTTTTAATAATTAAAGACCTTCATAGGGTCCATCGGGCTACAAGTACATGATGCCTTTGCGGAAAGTTGATGTCAACTGGATGCAGCACGCAGCTATGGAAATGAAATCCCATTTGGTCCAATTATATTTCTTCAAACTGATTCTTCACGAGGGTGGTGTTGCTGCTTCACAGTTTCAGGGTCGCCGGTTGCTTCATAGGGTTACATTGTATAGGTGTTTTGTGGTTGCCAGTTATAACTGAGTGAAGCTCGGTACTTTTGAAAATATGGTAATGCATCAACTTGATTTTTCATGGATCTTACAACCGTATGACGGCATGTATCACTACGTAAATGTAAAGAAAATAGCTTTAGCAAACCAACCCCCCACCAAAAAAAAAAACCCCAAAAAACAAAACAAAACAAAAAAACCCCTGCTAGTATACATTTTACATACCTAATATCCAGCACTGCTTTTAGGGGTGTCTATTAGCATTCTAACTCAATAGTGGAATTATTTAAAACAAATTTTTGTTCCCGGACACAAAGCATCAATTCATTTATTAGCTGAACCACTTACTACTATTAGGCTGGCGAGAAAGCCTAGACCCTATCTCAGCCGACACTGGGAAAAAGAAGCACCACCCCAAGGCCAACACACTCACACAACCATGCACATTCACACCTAAGGGAAATTTGCATGGACTGTGGAAGGAAACCAGAGTACCCTGAGGAAACTCCCCCACAGAAACGTCCTCGCCAAGCCCGGGACCTTCACGGGAGGCAGACGTGCTAACCACTACGCCACCGTGCTGCCCTGGACTCGAAAGGTTCTGAAAATAGGGTCCAGGTTAAAAATCCTAAAGTTGAATTTTATTTTTTTATTTTTGATATATTTTTAATATGACTGCCGTAAATGCTTTTTACACATTTTTCCTCTCTGGTTATTACCCAGTTTACAGTGTTATAGTCGACGCCTAAAGGCCAAATAACGAGGAAATATGAAATGTTAGAGGAATCCCTGTGCTACAGGTTCATATCTACACAGACCTCAGAGAGAACAGCTGGTCAGAAGAAGAGAAGGAAAGAGAGAGAGAGAGAGAGAGAG
>JAQMYF010000021.1:4213999-4237404 GCA_030014195.1 Neosilurus mollespiculum | reverse complement strand
ATATATGAACATGAACATCTCTTGGGCAAATTTCTTGTTGTTCTCTTTTTTCCAAAAAGTAATAGCTGTGCATTAAGCACCTATACGCAGGCGACCATTTGGGTGGATTTTGTGCTGCGTTTGTGAGATCCGCTGATTTATGAAGCAGTTTATTCCAATCTGACTGCCGCTAAAACGTTCTCACCTGAATCAGCTCGGCAATATATCCCGACGCGTCAAAATCGCTGCCAGCATGTGTTAAAGAGAGCGCGAGACACTCTGCTTACTTCCTGGAGAGAAAGACGCCTGTCTTGCCTTCCTGCACGAGAGTGAATTGGCCTCAAGAGGCTCTTGTCTTTTCTATCTGATTATAAGAATGGATGGAGGGAATAAAAGCCTGTCAGTAAAGATATATCTGGAGAAATAGCTGAATAATAGCGGGCGTGTTTTCCTTCGTGTCGCGTTGATCAGGTGGCTGCAGATTCTTCATGTGTAGACTGCTTCCTGGCAGATTAACGTGGCCTCCTCCTTTGCGAATCCCTCACCGGTACTGGGATGAACAAATATTTTTGTTGTTTTAAAGATTTGGCGATATTTGTCTTCGCTTGTGGAGACAGAACTCGAAAAGTCAGAGGTAGATACAAATGTGTGTGTGCGCTTGTGGATTGGGGGGGGGGGGGGGTCTGTACAGGGAGCACCGTTGGCACACTGTCATCAATATTTATTGCTTTATTTATTGTTTCAGGATCTGCAGGTCTTTAGATGACTGTGATAGAGCATACACACAGGCAGACACAATGTCCTGTGGCACGCTGTCATGCTTTAACAGGTCTACGTGTCGTGCTCCGGCTCCCTCCATTCTGAAGGAAGTGACAGGGAGAGAAATCTGCTGCCGTAAATATTTAATAAGTCTTTCTGGGTAATTCATGATGCCACTGCTTCTTCCCCAACACCAGCTCCTCTGTACCTGTCATCAGATCCTCTTACTGATACACACCCACCCACTCACACACACACACACACACATACAAAGTGCTGCAGTTTCTCTTTTCCTACTTTCAGAGCAATTGTGATCATATACGTATTGTAAGGACGAAATGGCACATAGGGGATTGTTTCCGTTCCTGAGCCTCTGGGGATTGATTCTGATCCCTGGTACTGTCTGTACATGTTCTTCAGGATCTACCTGTTCGTTCTTTATGCACTGGGTCCCCCTATTATTCCTCTCCCTTCACATGCTTTCGGAATAATGGAAAATAAAAGTTGCTGACTTTAGGGGTGTAGTGGTTGGCACAACTGCTTATCAGTAAAAAGGTCCTGGGTTTGAGTTCAGGGCTCAGCAGGGGCAAAAAAAAAAAAACCCTCCAGTTTCCTCCCACAGTACAAAGACATGCACATGCCCCAAATCCAGATTGCCCCAGGTTTAAGTGTGAGTGTGAATAGTATGTGTGTTAGCCCTACAATGGCCTGGCGAGCTGTTCAAGGTGTACACTGCCTAAGCCTAGAGTTGGCTGAGATAGGCTCCAGCCTTACCATGACCGTATTAGGATTAAAAATGAGGATAAAACTGTTGTTTAGTAATGCGTCTTCATTACTACTTAACTGGTTTATTATTAGCCTTCCTTAAAGGTTTGTTTGTGAAATGCCATTTTTGCTGTTGGGTTCTTCTTAGAACATTTAGATGTTTCCTTAGAGAGGCAAACCAAAAACAAACCTTGATACTAAATAGCAGGGTTTTTTTTTTTTTTGTTCTACAAGCAGCTTCTAAGTATTTCTGGAACAAAAACCAAAAAGTTTTTAAAACTACAGTCTATGATGAGTCGGCTTTGATTTCTCCACCCAAAAGTTCCAGGGTTACAGAAAGTTGTTCCTTTAATACAGTGCTGGAGTTTAGGATTTCGAATGTGTAACTCTGCAGACAAAAAGTTCTACAAAAATGTTAAGACTCTGCTCTCTCTAAATTTATCCATGTGCCATTAAAATAAGGTCCTTGGGGATCTTAGATGAAGGTTTAAAGTTCTAGGTGTGCAAAATGCCTCAAGATAAATTTGTCGAAATAAGGGACCAACTGTTGGGTTCTACACAGAACATTTATGGGTACCCTCAGAGAGACAAAGGACTTTTATATAAGACGTACCAACAGAAAAAGCTATACTGCATACTGTGTATAATACCAAGATAGGATAATTTCCAGAAATGATGAACGGGTGGCATGGTGGCACAGTGGTTAGCACGTCCACCTCACAGCAGTTTCAAATTCCAGGGCTCGGGGCGTTTCTGTGTGGAGTTGGCATGTTCTCCCCGTGTTTGTGTGGGTTTCCTCTGAGTACTCCGGTTTCCTCCCACAGTCCAAAGAACATGCACAGTAGGCTAAATAGCTATTCCAAATCGCCCATAGATGTGAGTGTGAATGGTTGCGTGTGTGTGTTGGCCCTGCTATGGTCTGCTGAGCTGTCCAGGGTGTACTCTGCCTTTTCCAGAGTTGGCTGAAATGGCCGCCTGCCTCCCCGCGACCCTAATTAGGATTAAGCAAGTGAATGAATGAATACAAATGATGAACGGGGTCTTGGGTAGCATGGCATAATTGAAGATCTGCAATTGGACATCTGGGATGCCCCATGCCAATCCAACCCTTTCTGTAGCCATGATTGACAAATTCTTGACCCTCCTCCCCCACAACATGCAAGGATATAGGATATAAAAGATGATTGGTTGGGGTTAAACTTATAGTGTTGCACTTCTGTAAGTTACTCTAAATAAGGGTGTATGCCAAATGCTGTAAATGTAAATGTTTTGTCAGGAACCAGACCAAGACATAGCAAGAATTTATGGCACTATGTTCGCCTATCATGGTGACCATTGTGAAAGACAAAAAATATTTGCATCGCCTGGTCCTACAAAACAGAGCAGAATATGTAAAAGTTGTGCAAGTCCTAAAACCAAAAGTGCCTTATATTACTAAGGACATTATTAATGAAGGATTTCTTGGTCAGAAAAGTCGATTAAAAGAATCTAGTAGTAAATTATTCTTTAGATGCTGATGAAAGATGGCTCATCCAGAAACTTCCTCTCATGGAATGAATGACAAGTGAAGAACTTTAAAGGAAATAAAATGTACAAAATAAGGTTAAAAAAATCACCCTGACTGAGTTTTCCAGACCACAGCTCTTAAAAATGCCAGTCAAGGCGAACTCTCTTGGCTTTTAGTGTAGAGTGGTTGAAAGGGAAACAAAACTGAAGGGTAAAGGGAAAATGGTCCAGCATACCATTACAAATTTACAATTATGAGTGAAGCTTTGGTCTGTTTGGTGCCGAGGGAATGTCATTTCTACCCTCGTCCCTGTCAGCTTGTCTGCTCTGAGATTGACGTTCTTGGTAGATCAATCAGGGCACTTGCATGTCACAAGTAGGGTGACAGTTAGTCATAGCATCCTGGGATAATTCATTTCCCACTGGAGAATTTGGGTGCTGACGGGGGAAAGGAAGGCATTAATTCGTCTATCCGCCAATCAAAAGCTTCTTCCTGTACCTCAATGGAATCTTTAAGCTACTTAAAATCACGTTAACAACAATAGAAAATACTAACCACTCACAAGTCTTCTCCAGAGCGGATAGCACTTCCAGCTCAAAGCAAAAAGGTCCTGAGTTCAAGCCTGGCAAGAGTGTTTTTAAGTGGAGTTCTTCCTGTTCTTCCTGTATTTGCCTGGGTTTCCACTGGGTACTCTAGTTTTCTCCTACAGTCCAAAGATATGCACACCTGACTGTTTGACATTGACTCTACGTGTGAATGTGAATTTGAATGTTCAAGTGTCTGTCTTGGTCTGAGGAGTTGTTCAGGGTATACCCCGCCTTTGTCTGAAGTTGTCTGAGATGGGATCCAGCCTCACTGTGACCCCAATAAAGGAAAATCAGTTTGAATTTAAGTCTTTTCCATAGATGCAATGATGGCACCTTTACACCTGGAATATCCTGTATACATTTTTTGAGTTCCATGAATCATAAGTCTGCATGAATACAAAGAATACAAATTAAATTGGTTTTGAGAAAGTCAGGGCTGCATTGCATGGTGGGGTGGGGAGGGGGCCAATGTTTACTAAACTGTCCTTGGAATCCCAAACCAACACCTGCCCAACCCACCATCTAATGAAGCTCTGAATGCCCTACGACCCAACATGCAAAAAAAATACCTCACTACATTCCCACTACCATTTTGAATATTTTGGTAGCTTTAACGCTATGTGTAAGTGGTACCCAGTGTGGCCAGCTAAGTTTTTGCTTTTTCTTTCAAGGATTCATCCAACAAATCACCCATGTCCAGTCCTTTACCAAAGTTCCAACTCAATTTGCAGTAGTGATAGAAATTTGAGTCTTTATTTCCCATGAACGTAAGCATTGGTTTAAAAAACAGACACACTCTCCAAAATAATTTCCAAATTTACTTCTGTGGCCTTACATTCATATACACATGTGATCTGTGAAAGAATGTAAAGGCTTCATGCTCTTCGAATCTACGCACATCAAGGATACCCCTGTGGCCAGGCCATGTGCTTGGAAGGCCGGTTAGTAATCTGTCATTGGCTATCCCTCAGAAGTGGATGAAGTTGAAATCTGACTTGATTGCTGCTAACTAAATCTGGCTTTAAATCACCTCAAATTGTATGATATGGTTTCCAGTCTGTATTTTTCAATCCCAACTATACTCAAACATACCTGATTTAGCTGATTAGATAATTATGGAGTACTTAATGATGGCACACACCCTGTGAAGGCCTGGATACAAGTAGAAAGCATTAATATATATATTAAAAAAATCAAGAATGTACAAGTGAATTCCAAAAAAAACCCTGGTGTTTAAATCTATTAGAATGACAACTAAGTAAGAAAAAGGTTACAGTAGTACTAAAAGGGACAGGAACGACACCATTCATTCATCTTCATACTAATCAGGGTCATGGATGCAGAGCCTGGAGCCTGGAGCCTGGGCACAAGGCAGAAAAATATACCTTGGTTGGGATGCCAGTAATGACAGCATACCATGTACAACTCTATCTCTAACTCAAGAGTTCTGTGAACTGCACCTTTCAGCAAAACTGTTTTAAAACTGCTGTAACAAGATAGAACTACCCCCGAGAATTGTTTGTTCAAATCGAAGAAACTAGACATAAACCCACCTGCCAAATATTGTGTACTTTCCCCCCTTGCTCCACCAAAACAGCAATAGACACTCCGAGACATAGATTGAAATGAGACCTCTGAGGGTATTCTGTAGTATCTGGTATCAAGGCATTAGCTGTAGATCCTTGAAGCAAGTTGCAAGGTGAGGGATCCATGGTTCAGACTTGTTTATCCAGTACGTCCTACAGATACTTGATCAGTTTGAGATCTGGGTACTTTGGAGGCTAAGTCAACACTGTGAACTCTTTGATCCTCAAACCATTCCTGAACACCTTCTTCAATGTGGAATGGTGCATTTCTGTGCTGAAAGTAGCCACTGCCCTAGGAAATTCCATTGCCATAAAGGGGTGTACTTACAATGCAACAATGTTTATGTAGTTGGGTGGGTCAAAGTAACAACTACATGAATCCCAGGACCCAAGGGTTCCCAGCAGAACATTGCCCAGAGCCTCTGCTTCCAATACCCTAATTTCGAGACCTGACTCTTTACTCACTTCCAACTATATCCCACCCATTGGCAGGTAGCTTTGGAATCAGACCAAATCAGACAAGAATTATTGTTATTCATTTCACCTGTCAGTGGTTTTAATGTTACTGCTGATTGGTGTATATATAATCTACAGGTAATGATGCACAAGTAAGCTGCAGGAGGTGGCAGAGTCATCTTGTCATTGATTGAATAGCTAAGAATCTCTAACTTTTAATCTGTTTTGTGATTGTGTTGCCTTCATATCAAGGTGGACACACAGGGATCACTTTGAGCCTTTTTGTGTCTGCCATTGTCCAGTGTTGTCAAAATCTGGTGTTGTCATCATCCGTTGTCGTTGTTGTCCGTCGTCGTTGGTGTCCGTCAGCATCAATTTTTTTTCCTGTTCGCTGTTGCTCCTGGACTGTTCATCGGGCGGTGGTGGCTCAGTGGTTAAGGCTCTGGGTTACTGATCTGAAGGTTGTTGGCTCGAGCCCCAGTACCACCATGGTGCTACTGTTGGGTCCTTGAACAAGGCCATTAACCCTCAATTGCTCAGTTGTATAATTGAGATATAAATTTAAGTCGCTCTGGATAAGGGTGTCTGCCAAATGCCGTAAATGTACTAAAATCAAACAAACTTGGTCAGTAGCTTTGATATAACCCGTCCTCATTAATAAACCTCAGGCGACACATTTCTTCCATTGAAGACTTACATCTAAGTTGAGGTCGGTGCTCATTTTAGGTTCCTTTACACTACTTACTTTTTAGCAAGATGTTCCTCTAGTTCAGTTCACAGCAGTCTCCAGCAAAAAGACCTCTACAAATCCCTTTGCTTGTTTGGGTCTGATAATAGATTAGCGCTTTGCATGTTTTTCTTAGCGTTTGAAGCAGAGCAGGTCTTGCCGAACACCAAAACAGTTGCTTCCTGAGACCCCGGGGGGTGCATGGATATCATTCGCTTTCATCTACTTTTCTCTTGGTTTCTCTAAAAGCTTACAGAAGTCCAACCGTCGAAAACCGTCTGCAGGTGGACACTGGAGGCCGTGAGCCAAAAGCAAAAATCGGTAAATTATGGATTAAATCATGTTAGAACATGAGTTGCCAGGAAACAGCCATAAACATACAAAGAAAGAGCAGAAGGAAAAATAGCGAAGCAGAGTGAGAACATATCGAGTGTGTTGCTCTGTTGTATCGCTTTTCTTGTAAAATATTGATCACCGCCTCATATCTTTTATATCTTACTCGCAGAGGCCTTGGGAAACAGGTTTTGTGGGCAAAAGATGAACACTGCACGGCTGTTGACCTCTGTGTCGCGGTGTGTGTAACGCACCGTCATGCAGTATGCATGCGGCCGTGTTTTAACACACCAGCGTACAGCTCATACATTTTTAACACTTCGGATTACTAGAGGGTGAGAAAGCTCGGCTCAGCTCTAAAAATACACCTTTTAACTTTCTATTGTTGCTCAGTGGTGCACTCGGTAAACAAACTCTGTGTGTGTGGGTGCATGCGTGCATTCCCTCATGCCCTGCAAAACCTTTCTCCCATGCTGTTCATCATATTTTTTGAAGCCACTGATAAACATGTGTATGTCTTCTTACGATGAGTGTTTGTGTTCACACTGTATATATGCGCTATACGGCATGTGCACCCTCATTACAAACAAACCCACAGACCTCACATACTGTACACACACACACACACACACACACACTCACGAGACAGCCAGGATCATGCTCTTGCTAGAGCCGTGATGTCTGGACTTATTGGGAAATATTTCAGCCGTGTTTGACATGGCTAAACTCTGGCCTGTTGTCTTTGCCCCTCCAGCTTTAATCGTCTTTGGCCTGAGTCTTCCTGCGAGAAATCGGGAATGCCATTCTGTCGAAAGAAAACAGAGAGGATCCTAAGAGGAAGTGCTCCCCCTCACACACTCTCTCGTGGCGCACACAGAGGCTGGGAAACTTCAAACGGGTGTGAAGCGAGAAGGACACAGTTTTCCCACATTCCGCATACAGGAGGTCTTCGGAGAGGGCGCCTAAAAATAGACCGACTGAATTTAAATGATACAAGGCCAAAGCACGGGTCAAAGTGTGATACCTTTTTTCTTTTTACTTTCATCTGATGATTTAAAGTATATGATATCATATTTACTGTATGCATTGTCTATATTATTCTTATTTTCATAAAAGGTGTTCATAATGCATACATCTATTCACATATTTACGGAAAAAATAAATAATCATATACAGCTGAATGAAAGAGTCAAGGCACCCCTAACCACTCACTTCCTCATTTACTGAACCGCTTAACCCTATTAGGGTCATAGGGAGGCTGGACCCTATCTCAGTGGACAATGTGTGAAGGCAGGTTGCATCCTGTACAGTTTGCCAATCAATCATAGGGAAAACTCTCAGACAACCTTTCACACTCACACATAGGAGCACTTCATAACAGCCAACCAGACAACCTAATGGGCATGTCTTTGAGCTGTAGGAGGAAACCAGAGTACCCAGATGAAATCCACACAAGCCCAAGGAAGAGAAGGTGCAGATCACTTCCCCCATTTTTCCTGCTGGTTCGGGAATTGAACAACAACCTTTCGGTCCCAAAGCCGCTTCTCTAACCATTAAGCCACAGCAGAAACGTCCCCATCAAGCTCGGGATGGACATGCTTAGAGATGGACATGCTAACCACTATAGCATTGTTCTGCCTTCACTCCCAACCAAAGTGTACATTATTGTTCGTTTTATTTCCAAAAAGTAAACATGAACTTATCTACAAGCTGTTTTGATTAAAGAAAGGCTAAAGGTTACTTTATGCAATACAACAAACAAACTTGCAAGCGAAGCTGTGAAACTAGGATTGAAAATCAGCACTGAAAAACAAAGGTGATTAACATCAACATCGACAATCCAAATGAAGACAGCATCAGCGTAAATCAACAGCAAATCACAAACGTGCACCAATTCACGCATCTCGGAAGCATCATCAGTGATGACGGGAACGTGGAAACGGACATAAACCCCAGGATCGGAAAGGCATCTGCAGTGTTCCAGCGAAAGACCAGCCTATGGAAAGCACGAGCAATTAGCATCAAGCTCAAGATAGCTCTCTTTAAGTCCATCATCTTGCCCACCGCACTTTATGGATGCGAAACTTGGAAGATGGACCAGAAGATGATGTGAAAACTCAATGCTTTCCAAACCAAATGTCTTTGGAAAATCTTGAAGATAACTCATCTGGATAGATTTACCAATGAGGAAGTTTACTGACATACCAACTGCAGCTCCTTAGATGAGACCATCACAAGAAGGATGCAGTAGTTTGGTCATTTACTCCGGATGCAACCTTCTAGGATTCCAAAGAGAATTTGGACCCAACACCCTGGAGGACAGCGTGCAGTCGGAAGACCCAGGAACACCCTTCGGCGAACCCTTGAGAAAGACCTTGAGACGGTCGGTTTTGGTCTGTTCACAGCTCATCGACAGGCTCAGGACCGTGGAAAGTGGAGGACTCTCGCTGCCTGGTGCGCATCTTTATGCTGGAGGACCTAAACTAAACTTGCTGTTTGATTTAGAGTTCTGTACTAAAGGCCTCGCACTGAGATTTCTCTCTACAGAACTAGCATTCGATTGACAAGTAGTTATTATTCACTGCTCTGGAAAACTCCTTTGTGTGTGTGTGTGTGTGTATGAGTGAGTGTGTCAAAGGTGTTTATTTAGGTCATGTAGTGTTTTATCTCCACTTGGTTATCTGTTTTAGAAAGATGTAAGCGCAGAGTGGAACTTTCCTCAAATTAGTGAACACGGTATTTCTGACAGGTGTTCAAGACTCAAAGGCAACGAGAGAGAAGAAATACACACACACACATAGAGCAGACATGCTGACACACACAGCACACACCTGAAGCTGTCAGTGTTTTGATAGGTGATCAAGGCTGCTTTGAGGAACAAACATATGGTGTAACAAGGGGAGACAAAAAGACATGATCTTTCTCTCTTTCTCTCTCGCATCTTCACTCCCCTGTGTTTTCTGCGCTCACGTACAGGGGGTGGGATTGTTCAGAAGTGTTGAACTAATAAGAACACCTGTAGATCGTCGGCTGTTTGTTGTTCTGCTCAGCCAGTGATCTCAGATTCTGTGTTTAGATTTGATCACACGCAGCAGATGGCCTCGTCCACGTCCTGGTGCGACGCTCGGACATGCTCACGTGGTTATTAAGGATTTTAAAACAGATGGATTATTAAACTCAGGTTGAACTTGGGGGAGAAAAATGCAAGAGCAGTTAGCACAGATTACTCTCACTCACTCACTCACTCACTCACTCACTCACTCACTCATTTGCTGAACCGATTCCTTCTACTAGGGTGGTGGGGAGGCTGAGGCTCAGCCGACACTGGGCCAAGGCTGGGTATACCCAGGACAGCTAGAGCATTTCAGAGACAACACACACAACCATTTAAACTTACACCCACATATTGGGGCAAATTGTTTTTATAAGCTTACTGTTTGGTTTTGGACTGTAGGAGGAAACCGGAGCACCTGGAGGAAACCCTTGCAAACACGGAGAGAACATGCAAAACTCCACACATGAATGTCGAATCCAGGACCCTCTTGCTGTGAGGTGGAGGGTTGCAGGGAGGCTGAGCCCATCTCTGGGTGAAGGCAGGGTACATCTTGAACACCTCAGCAGCCCATTGCAGGTCCAAACACACACACACACACACCTAGGTTCAATTTGGATCAGCTAATTAGCCTAATGTGCATGTCTTTGGACTGTGGGAAGAAACTGGAGCACCCAGGACCTTCTTCCTGTGAGGCGCACATGGTAACCACTACGCCACCGTGATGCCCTAGTTAAGATTAGCATCAGTTTAACGCATATCCTAACGATCCAGTGTTATTGTGTCAGAGATACTCATTCAATCATTTTCTAAGCCACTTAATCCTAATTAGGGTGGCAGGGAGGCTCACCCATCTCAGCCGACTCTGGGCGAGGGGGGGGGGTATGCCCTGGACAGCTCACCAGACCATTGCAGAGCCAGCACGCACACAACTATTCACACTCACTCTTACACCTAGGGGCGATTTGGAACCGCCAATCAGCCTACTGTGCATGTTTTCAGACTGTGGGAGGAAACTGGAGTACCCAGAGGAAACCCAGGCAAACATGGGGAGAACATGCAAGAATCGAACCCAGGCTCTTCTTGCTGCGAAGCGGACGTGCTAACCACAAAGCCACCATGGCGCCCTTAACTTTTTTTATGTTATCATTTAATAATAACAATAGGGGTGGTGCGGAGGTGTAGTGGTTACCACGTGCGCCTCACAGCAGGAAGGTCCCGGGTACTCCAGTTTCCAACCAATATTTATAAAAGGCACCGTAAGTAACGTCCTGACTGTTACAGGGTGCTTTAACTGAACACTGCTGCCATGAGCATCTCTTTAAGAGAGAACACGTCACCATCCCAACCAACACATTATTCGCTGTTAAATCACACATTTTTGAAATCTGTTGGAGTGTGTGCTGTGCACGTCCCTGTCATTCAGCTGTTACTACATAACTGTTGCTGCAGAAAGAAAAAAAGAGACGTGTGCAAGTCTTTCATGATATAGAAAATGAATGAACAAATTCTGACCAATCAGCATTAGGAATCCAAGAGGAATGGGATATGACCTGAGCTCAGGGTTACTACAAAGAGCCCTTAAATGATTGATATCAAATTATTATTATTATGTACAGTCAACGTTAACATAAGTACATCTTTTAGAGTGTGTGTGTGTGTGTGTGTGTGTGTGTGTGTGTGTGTGTGTGTGTGTGTGTGTGTTTCCGTGCACGTCCTATGATGTGTATGGTCTTTCCGAGTGTGTGTGGTCTCATGGACAAAGTGTCATTTCAGTAATGAGAGTTAATCACACTGAAAGTGCTTTACTGTACTATTTGCGCTTCTGCTGACACGTCTGCGTGCTCCAAATCCCCTGAGTTTGGGTCTGATGAGCCTACGTATCTTCCTGTGACCTAAAATAGACATGTTTCATATTCACTAGCTCACTATCTCACTCACTCTCACACACACACACACACACACACACACACTTTCGCCCAACTTACAGTGACGACCCTTACTTGGGACCCATGTATGTATGGTGTGTGTTTTGACACTTTGATCCGAAAGGTGCTACTCGATGACACGCGCTCCCCCCCCCCCCCCTCACTCTCTCTCACTCTCTCCACCTGTCTCACCTCTTCTCCCAGCATCCCTGGGCATTAATCATTTCATTTTCTGCCTGAATATTTCCAAATTGAATTAAAGCAGATGAGAGGTGTTAAGAGCGCTAGTACCACCTTACTTATCTTTACACCTCCATCTCTCTTTCACTCCTTCTCTCTCTCTCCCTCCCTCTCTCTCTCTCTCTCTCTCTCTCCCTCTTGCTCTCCTAAATTTTCTGCCTCACTGTCTGAGTTTGAGTTTCGAATGACAGAGGTGCGATGAACGAATTCGCGACGAACGATCGTCGTTACTTACTTATACACTGCTTTCAAGCCTACTCGCTCTCTCTATAAGACACCGAGGCTGCGCCACTTCCCTCGTACCTCACTTCCTGTCCGAATAACGTGCACGGACGGTAATTGACATCTCTGTAAGAAATGTAGCAGTCGCCGTTACGTTTGTGTCTATGCAGACCGGTTTTGCTTCGAACCCCGCTGTGTGGATTTATATTGCGTACATGTTTACTTCCTGTGTGGTGTGTTACTGTACACAGCATGTTTATGTGCCGTTTTATTAGCTGGGAAAGAGTGTGTGTTTATAAGGGCATGTAAACTGTGCGAAAGTTTACTGGAGATGAGAGGATGCTAGAACATGCTAGAATGCTAAACTAGGAGGTCATTATGGCATTGAATTCAAAGAGAGATCGCTTAGCACTATGAACTACGTACACTATTATTAATATCCCTTGCTAGTATGGAATAAACACTAATGCAGATGTTATAAGTTCATATAGCAGGCTGAGCGAAGTACCAGGTGCCGAGAGTATGTAGAGACATTTGCCGGAATACTAGTCCAATGCTCCGTGCCATGGTAGACTAATGGTGCGGCCCAATCACCTGCGTCTGCGCTCTGCTCTCTCCTGTGGCATGTTGTAGGTGCGCTGTGGTTCCACCTAAGAAACCCAGAAGCAATGAGAACGAAACTCGTACGTTGAAGCAGCACAAAGCTCAGCTGCCATGAATACAGCCGGGTTATGGGTGGAAACTGTGACACTGTGAAATTGTTCCTCATCAGCCCCTCTGACTCTGTCTCTCACACAATAATAAGATTGAAAAGATGCAACTCCAGAAGAAAGAAATCAGGCAGCACGGTGGTGTGGTGGTTAGCACAACTGCCTCACGGCAATAAGGTCCTGGGTTTAAGTCTCGGGTTTTGGGCGTTTTTATGTGGAGTTTGCATGTTTCCCCTGTGCTTGCGTAGGTTTCCTCTGGGTACTCTGGTTTTCTCCTATAGTCCAAAGACATGCAGATTAGGCCAATCCAAATTGACCCTATGTGTGAATGGTTGTGTGTGTGTTAGCTCTGTGATGGTCTGGCGGGCGGTTCAGGGTGTACCACGGCTGTGCCCAGTGTTGGCTGTGATTGGCACCAGCCTCCTTGCAACTCTAGTAGGAGAAAGCAGTAAGCACTCATCAGCAAATGGGTGAGATGAGAGTGAGAACAAAGAAATCCATCCTAAAGACTTCCAGACTTCGGAATTATATCCAATTTTGAAACTTTTCCCTCCATCATTTTTTCTTCGATTACTTTTCTACAATATTTTAATATTGAAACGAACAATTACTTATTGAAGATATGTGCTTTATTTATTTTTTTCTTAAACTTTTACAGCATTCTCCTATCTCGTCTTATCTTTCACATGACTAATCGGAAAAAGAAAAAAAAAAAAAAAAGAAGGAAAAAAAGAAAAAAAAAAAAAAAAAAGAAACGTGACGCCGTCCCCCAAAATTTCACATGAGAAATCTGCCCTGCTCGTTCTCTTCCTCTCTTCTCTCTGAACAAAAGCCTCCGCACATCCCTTTCTCATTATATCTCAATAAATTCAGCTTGAGGCCTGCTATTTTTAACGCACATTGCCACGCACCCCTTATCATAGGCCGTGAGACATTTTTCTTCTCCTTTTTGTCCCTCCCTGTATTTTTTTTGAAATGAAATCGACCCAGGAACAATTTGTTCTAATGTTAGACAGTATTATGAGAAGGAGTGGATGCAAAGTGTGTGCTGGGACACATAACTGATGTAATGAGAGCTAATTTTACACCTTACAATACTATTCCTTCTAAATATCTACAAAAATCTACGCTACGTGGGTAATTTTTTTATTTAAGTAATTTTTTTTGTTGTTGTTGTTGGAAAACCCCTAATATTATAAGGCCAGTAATAATTTTATGACTAGTTTTTCAAATAGAAAAAAAGTCCTTGGTGGTTTTCATTTCTCAGGGAGCTCCCCAGGGGGGTGGTTCCTCTCAAAAAGTTCCTAGAACTGCTTTCTAGAAAAGCACCCTAATGACAGGTAGGAACCAAAATTTTAGGGGGGCTACTATATGCACCATACAAATGATTTGAGGAATCAAGCTTATTGGTTGGATTTGTCACGTTACCACTTAATAATTCATTTTCATAAATATAGTACATCAAAAGTCAGGACTCCACAAGGTACAGAAGGCTCCAGCAGTACAACTGATGTGATCTTGTGGACAGGAACACGTTTCCCACTTGGTTAGAGGAGGAACAAGGCCACAGTGATGCTTTCATCTTAACGTAGCATAGTTTTGGCAGCTTAGCGTCGCTCACCATCACGGCACTACCTCAACTCCTCATATGCGGTTAAGACCTTCCTTCTTTTCCTCCTCTTCTTAAGCTGTCACTCATAGCACTGGACATTCTTAGAAGAGAGGGGAAGGGTGCACATGAAACATTTGTTGAAAAGGAAATATTCTGGAATAATATTCTGAAGCGACAAACCAAGAATCATCCCTAGTTATATTTAGTGCTGCGGTCTTTGTATGCTGCTCAGAAACAAAAAAAAATAACTGTTGATCACACAAACTACACTCACCAATCACCAAGTGTCTCGGGCTGTCAGAAGTGTGAGATTTCTGTTTTGACCTGCTTGGCCCATCTCAGCCGACTCTGAGCGAAGGCGGGGTACACCCCGAGCAGCTCGCCAGACCATTGCAAGGCCAACACACACAACCATTCATACTCACTTTCATACCTGGGCGTGGTTTGGAACAGCCGTTTAGCCTACTGTGCATGTTTTTGGACTGTGGGAGGCAACTGGAGTACCTGGAGAAAACCCACGCAAGCACCGGGAGAATGTGCAAACTCCACAGAAACGCCTGAGCCCAAGAATCGAACCTGGACTCCATGCTGTCAGGCGGATGTGCTAACCGCTGCGCCGCTGTGCCGCCTGTACATCCCTTATGAAGTAATATTATTATGGGATTTTACTATGAATGGTACTTTTTTACAACAGCGCTTTTGAATTCTCAGTTCTGGTTGGTTAGGCAGCACGGTGGTGTAGTGGTAAGTACATCCGCCTAACAGTAAGAAGGTTCTGGGTTTGATTCCTGGCCTCAGGACTTTCTGTTTGGATTTTCGTACATGTTCTTCATGTGCTTGTGTGGGTTTCCTCCAGGTACTCCGGTTTCCTCCTACAGTCCAAAAGCCACAAATTGCCTCTAGGTGTGAGTGTGTGTGTATGCTATTGACAGCTTGTACAAGATAAATATTCGTTAAAACCTACTCCCTGCGACTCTAGTTCTAGGATTAAGTGGTCCGGCACATGAGTGAGTGAGTGAATTCTGATTGGTCAGAAGTTTTTTGGGGTTTTTTTGCATCTCTATTTCCCAAATATCTTTATTTACTTGTTTTTTTTATAATAAAATTGTAATTATTTATATCCTTTTTGCTTGTGTATAATTTTTTGTATATTATATTGTATTTATTCATTTAATTTATTTAGATGTTTTATATGATGAATTTTTTTAATCACTGTGGACTGTGCCAAGAAATGTTTGGACCTACAAATAATAAGAACATGCCAGTAGTGTCTTTTTTTAAAAGGCATAAAATAATTTACATTTTTTTTTATTTTTTTCATCAAATACATATATATTTATTAATATTTCTTTCTTTCTTTCTTTTTTGGGCATTATAGATTTATATTACAGATATTTATCTATATATTTATATTACAGATAATTTTTTTAATTTTTTTAATACTCAGTCGCAGGTAACAAGGAACCACAAACCTGTCTGTCTGTTTCTCTCTCTCTCTCTCTCTCTCTCTCTGTGTGTGTATGTGTGTGTGTGTGTGTGTGTGTGTGTGTGTTTGTGTGCTTATTTGTGGTCATGAATGTTAACATATTTACACTGCAAGACCAGAGTCAGTCCCCTGACACACACAAACACACACACACACACACACACACACACACACAAACACACACACACACACACACACACACACACACACACACACACACACACACATCTTCACTATTTATCACCAGAGGACATTTCTAACAGATCTGCTTGAAGATGACGGCTGCGCTGCATCTTCAAACAGGTTTGATCATCTGGGCAATTACACACTGTCAACTCACTCACCCACCCACACACACATACACACACACACACACACACACACACACACACACACACACACACAAACGGTGTGAATAGTTTTGATTAAAATAAAATGAAAGTAGAGCGACGCAAAGCACCAGAGACAAAATTAACATCTCAGAAGTTGAAAACATTTGATATACACACTGTATTGACTTTTTTAAAATCTTGGTTTACTGTAGTACCTTAGAAGAGCTATGCTAATTTGCTAGTGACCAGAGAACATTAACGCTTTACAGTTAAGTACCCAGTGGGCACATTTAGACCATTGACATTTAACAACTTACCCCTCCTTAGCCCCGCCTCCCACAGAATAACTACTGGAGGCTGATGTATAGTAATTTCTGATTCTGCTATTCTAAAAATCATTATTTATTAGTACAGGTGGAGTCGAAACCAAAAATATACGTACAAGCACTGGGTTTTACTCACTCACTCACTTGTATAGAACCTGGAGCCTATCTCATTCGAGACTGGGCGAAGGCGGGGTACACCCTGAACAG
The DNA here is from genome assembly GCA_030014195.1 of Neosilurus mollespiculum. Lineage (NCBI taxonomy): Eukaryota > Metazoa > Chordata > Actinopteri > Siluriformes > Plotosidae > Neosilurus > Neosilurus mollespiculum. The sequence goes on along the minus strand of JAQMYF010000021.1, from coordinate 4,220,590 downwards.
CTCGCCAAACCATCGCAGGTCAACACACACGACCATTCACACTTGGACAGCCAATTAGCCTAACGTGCATGCTTTGGGACTGTCGGAGGAAACCGGAGTACCCGGAGCAAACCCACAGAAGCACAGGGAGAACATGCTAACTCCACATATATACCCGAGCCTGGGACTTGAACCCAGGACCTTCTTGCCGTGCGGCAGATGTGCCAACTACTACATCACCGTTCCGCACAATTGTGTGATCTGCTACAAAGAAATATATATCAGTCTTCTGCTGAAATGTCCAAAAAAACCCATAAAACACATGCTAATGCTCTGAATGGTGCAGTATTCAGGGAGTTAGTCATACAATTTTGCATTCAAGTAAGAACACACACACCAAAACACACACACACACCAGCTACCTACCATATTTTTCTGCAAGTAGAGAAATAAATTTGTCTATTAAACTATTCATAGAGCTGACTCCCAAACAGCACTATTTCAGTTTTTATTGTGTAATATAAAGGCGGCAATTATTTGATTCCAAGTTATGAAAATGTGTATCTTATGAACAATTTTGCCTCTAATTGGCGCCGTTTGTCATGGTGTACGAAAGGTATGCACCTCTCTGGAGTTACGTTTCTCATAAAACATTGATTTATACTCCTGAACGGAAATTAACATTTAATTCTGTTTTTATCCTCTCGTAATTAGAATGCATGTTTCATACCTCTACACGCAGCGTGACACTATTCACGGGGGGACAAATATTAATAAAGAAATAAAAAAAAAAAACTAAACAAAAGGTCTTATCAACCTAATCTACTGATGTGTTTTAAAGGAGTCTGACCTTATTTGCTAAATTAGTGCAATTCATAAGATTTATAGTGTTCGAGAACTTAGTTAATTGAATCTGCAGAGTAAGGAACGCAGAAAAATAATGATATACGAGGCAGGGTATGATATATTGCAACAAATATGGAGGGAACAATCGCTTTCTTCAGCAAGTCTCATCTGTAGAATAAAAACTCCCAGTGGGCTTGCAGGCCATATTTGAAGGAATGAATCACACACACAGTGCATTCAAGCAATGGTTTGGTGTTCTGTTCTTGTTAACATGGTTGATTCCTCTTGTTTCCTTTGGCGGCGTTTACACAGGCACTTGCACCCCGGGACAACTGTTGGGGTACAACTTGACACTAGTGGGCGCAACCTGCCGCACTGTCCGAGGTGGTGCAGAACGTCTTGTTCCGGGTGCCATATAAACACAATCAGGGACAAGCAGGAGGGTTTACGTGTAAGCGGTAGCGTCCATCAGGGTTATCAGGTTGTTTCATGGGTTTTTGAGGCAGATGGGTGGTTCTTACATTTACTTTTACGGCATTCGGCAGGCACCTTTATTAAGATTAACTTACTTTTACCATTTCTTTGATGCAAACGAGCAGTTGAGGGACCGTGACCTTTGACCTATGAACTCCAAATACTATACGGATCATCACTGAGTAAGAAACGGTTAAGGGCCTTGGTCAAGGGCCCAACAGTGGCACTCGGCGCTTGAACCCCTGATTGGATCAGTAATCCAGAGCCTTATCCACCGAGACACCATTGCCAGGCTCTTCTCCAGGTTCTTCTGTTCGCTTGTTGTCCCTCTAGCTTCCTGCTTGCCGCTAATTTGCGAGTGACCTTGCAAACACGTACGAAAGTGTGCACAACTTCCCGGGTCAACTTATACCTGTGTTACGCCCATATATAAACAGCGTTGTTCAGAGTGAAGGGTCATCACAAATCACTACCAAGTTCACTTGAACACTGATTGAAACTAGAACTAATGCCTGGAGGTTATACACAGTTTTGGCCACAGTGACCTTGACCTTTGACCTATGAACTTCTAATACTAATCACGTCATCACTGAGTCAAGCAGTGTGTCCAAAATCACCCACTCATCCACTACCCCCACTCACTATCTAGGGAATTAAGTGCAGAGGATAGTCTAGTGAACTTAACTGTATAGTATTTAAACGTTTTCACTATCTACTTCTGGTGGCGTTAATTACACAATTAAAATGTTACTGAGCTGGTGGATCCTCCAAACACGCACAATGCATGGTGGTATATATAGTTTGGTTAGTAAGGGTGTGATCACACTAGAGGTGTGATATGAAAGCTACTGGTGCAAACTGATTGAAATTCGTGTCAAGATGTTATGCGACTCCACGTGCAAGCGAATATCTTGCGACTTAAATACGTATATCATGGGAAAGTCCACGAGAAGGTTGCGCGACAGTTTTTGTAACTGATTTGCCACGAACCTGCCGACTTAAATGCGATGCCGCGAATGTCGCACGACAGATTTGGGAATGATAAGGAACGGCAGCGAATTGCTATTCGCATCAACCGCTGTGGTGTGGCTTCGATTCCTGAGACGTGTTTTTGTGATTTGAGTTAGCGTAACTTGAGTATGAGTTTGAGTTACCAGCAGCTTCGTACATCAGTAAGGCCTTTCCACTGACAGAGCTGCTGCTCAGTGGATGTCTTTTGTTTTTCACACGATTCCGCTTCTACTACTGTTCGAGAAAATCTCACATGAACACTTTTAGAAATATTTGAACCAGCTTATCAGTTATATAGCAAGTCAAACGAAAAAGTCACTGCGCTCGCACACAGAGTGTCTCATGATGCTTGATGTAAACATTCCCCGCCTATAATTGCTACAATATTCTCAAGTAAGTACGTATGCTTTAAAACATGCATGCTACTGTATACTGTTATATATTTGAGTTCTGTGTATATAACAGGACTCATATTTGAGTGAAATATGAGTTGTGTAACAGGGTTGAAGTAGATTTTGGCGCTCGTTTTTCCATGGATAAATTTTTCATGCTTAAGCTTGAGATGTGTGTGATCTCTGAAGCGAAGTGTGTGTGTTCTGCCCTAATGGCCAGGTCTGACAATCAGACATCTGAGAGCCAGACATCTGAGGGACCAAAAAAAAAAAAAAATAGAGATAAAGAGCGAGCAAGGCGAAGTGGGTGTGTGAGTGTAGCCGTTTAACAAGGAACGTCTGTGATCATACAGCAGAGTGGGAGTCGAATAATCGAGCGTCGAATGAAGGAAGAAATAAACAGAGGCGAATATGTGAACACCTTGTTTGTTTGCTCCGTGCGTTAAAGTGTTGCTGTCTCTAGCCGACGCGTTGATGTAATTGCTCCAAGCAGCTTGTCCGTTAATGTGTCCCACTGTGCATTGCGCCCTTGAATGCATACATACACAAGCATACGCTTCTCCTACCCCCGTGTTTCAGTGGGATTATCAGCAATAATGATGAATCAACACACATCTGGACCACTGTTACAATCAGCAAAAAGAGACAGGCGTCTCACATTGTTATTTATTTTGGCCTTGCAGGAAAGGAATGCAAGTGAGTTTAATTATTTTGGCTTTTCCAAAAATATCGGTTAAAAACAGGCAGGCTGATTACATTTGCTGTAATTAAAGTCAAACATATTGTTGCAATAATTAAACAAACAAAATCAACAATCAAAAAGTGAAACGTGAAGGCGGCACAGTGGCGCAGTGGTTAGCACATCCGCCTCACAGCAAAAAGGTCCTGGGCTCGGGCATTCCTGTGTGGAGTTTGCATGCTCTCCCCATGCTTCCTCCGGGCACTCTAGTTTCCTCCAACAGTCCAAAAACATGCACAGTAGGCTAATTGGCTGTTCCAAATAAGGTCATAATGATTAACAGGACAACAGACATAATCATTTGTTTTATTTCTTTGTCTCTGTAACACATTCATTAATTCATTGATTTGCCGAACCGCTTAATCCTTCTAGGGTGGAGATGACCAATCTTATCTGCAAAAGGCCGGTGTGGGTGCAGGTTTCAGTTTTGAAGCCGGGTGGCAGCCATCTTGGTGAGACCACCGTGCTTTAGGGTCAAATTGGAGCCGGTGAAAGCCAACACAGCTCGTTACTACTTTTCATGATTTGATATATACATACAGAATTGTGTTCCGCGATTTCTGCGCTTGTTGTTTGTGCAGCTCAGCACTGGCCCATAATGTGTTATGCTACACGGGTCAGCAATGAAGCCCAGCCAATCCCGAAGCTTTCGTGTCACTACCAGTTTGGGACATCCAATCAGAAAGGCAACATGTCTCTGAGCATGCCTAGAGTCGTAACACTCGCACGGACTGGGACTGATGTTGCCGGAAGGAACCGCGGATGTTATATGTGATCTTTTTAAATAGCTAGTAACACTGATTCACCACAGTTACATTTTAATGTGCCTTCTGTGGAGACTGTAGGATTTCGTTTGCAATAGGCAAGCGAGGACAACTGCTCAAAAAAACGTTACATTTTGTGCTTAAGAAAATTCCTGATTTATTAATTAAACAAATTATTACATAACACTTAAGGTATCCAGTTAAAAAATTTACACGAAAGTAATTTTTTTCTTCATTCATGTATTTTCTAAGCCGCTTAATCCTAATTATGGTTGTGGGGAGGCTGGCGCCCATCTCAGCCGACTCTGAACAGATAACCAGACCATCCCAGGACCAACACACGCACACACACACACCTAGGGTTGATTTGGAACAGCCAATTAAAATGCCTACTGTGCATGTATTTGGATTGAGGGAGGAAACCGGAGTACCTGGAGGAAACCCACACAAGCACGGGGAGAACATGCAAACTCCACACAGAAACACCCCGAGCCTGGGAATCAAACCCAGGACCTTCTTGCTGCAGGGCGGACGTGCTAACCACTACACCACCGTGCCACCCCTCATTTTTTTCTTTTTATTTTCTTTTCATTTAAAAATTTTAGACACATTATTTCTAAGACTTTTTTTTTTTTTTTAAATCTAAAGATAATTTTCTGTAACATTCTGGCAAATGTGCAAAAAAGAAAACAAAAACCTTCTTTGTTCTCAGGAACGAGCTTGTAGAACTCAAGCATGAAGTGGAATGTTTTTGGCAGAAATCGTGATGCATGGTGATGGTAGCATCGTTTATTTTTTTTGTTTTTTTTATTATTATTATTTGTTTTTTTTATTTATTATGATACCATTGTAAGGCGCTAGCTCACAATCCAAACCAGCCATTTTTAAAAGTGCGTCTCTATGAATAGATATGCAATTATTAATCTTTTTTTTTTTTAGCTACGGTTACAGGTGCCTGGCTGCAGCTCAGAAGTGCTTGGAGTGGCAGAGATGATGAAGAAGTTGTTAAACGGTGTAGGAAGAGCAGCCATCACTTCTGCCTGCCTCTGTACCGCAGCTCGCATTCATCAGGCGAATCAGTGCGGCCTTTTAATGATATAATGATGTTATAATCATGGCTGCTACTAAACCGTGCAGGCCAGGCCTCTCCACAAAGATAGTGAGAGAGAGAGAGAGAGAGAGAGAGAGAGAGAGAACAGAACTATTCTAGACTGACATCCCCCCTCTACACACAGACTGTCTGACGCCAGATGGCTCATTCTAAGAAATATTCAACCTTAACACTGTTCCCATGTAACTTTTTCTGAAACAACCCCCTTCCCCCCCCAAACTCTTTTTCTCGCTCCATTTTCTCCCTCTCTTTTTACTGAACTGATGCCAGGGACACCCTCCCATCCTGTAGAATGATTCGAGTAGGACACGGCCGTGTAAAACCAGGGAAATTCTATCAAGAAGACCAGACGCCGCGTCTATAAAATGCTTTAGATGCTTTACGATTACGCTATAAAGACAGTCTCTCTCTCTCTCCATCACTCTCGGTCTCACTGCTAACAAATCAGCCTGAGGAATGAGACATGACTAACAACACAAAGTATTGGCACCCCCCCCAAATTATTCTTGGGAACCAGCTGAGAAGTGAAAGTCTTCAGGACCGACGTCAGGATGGAATGCTTTGCAGGTTCACGTTATCGTTCGCCACGTGCGCCTGAATGAATGAATACATTTTTCACTTAAAAAAATCTATTTTAAAAAAGGTAAAATTTCATAATCAAGACATGGTCATTAGGAAGGGGAGGCACATCGGTGTAGTGGTTAGCACGTCCGCCTCACAGCAGGAAGGTAATGGGTTCGAGTCCCGGGCTCGGGGCGTTTTTGTGTAGAGTGTGCTCGTTCTCCTCGTGCTCGCATGGGTTTCCTCTGGGTGCTCCAGTTTCCTCCTACAGTCTGAAGACATGCGCATTAGGCTAATTGGCTGTTTCAAATTGCCCCTAGGTGTAGGTTTGAGTGTGAATGGTTGTGTGTGTGTGTTGGCCCTGTGATGGTCTGGTAAGCTGTTCAGGGTGACCCTGCCTTCACCCATCGTTGGCTGGGATAGGCTCCAGCCTCCCCACGACCCTAATAGTGGTTTGGTCAATGTGTGCGTAAATTACATTCATTTATTTACATATATTGTCCACCCCTGCACACATGCACGCACACACACACACACACACACACACAGACAGAGGGAGAGAGGGAGAGAGAGAGAGAGAGAACATAAGTTTTGTTCACAAATATTTTCTGAGACCACCAACACTACTTATGGCTGTTTGGTTTGTGTGTGTGTGTGTGTGTGTGTGTGTGTGTGTGTGTGTGTGTGTGTGTGTGTGTGTGTGTGTGTGTGTGT
>JAQMYF010000021.1:4176687-4192216 GCA_030014195.1 Neosilurus mollespiculum | reverse complement strand
CACTCACACTCACACCTAGGGGTGATTTGGAACAGCCAATTAGCCTACCGTGCATGTTTTTGGACTGTGGGAGAAAACCGAAGTACCCGGAGGAAACCCACGCAAGCACTGGGAGAACATGCAAACTCCACACAGAAACGGCCAAGCTGGGAATCGAACCCAGGACCTTCTTGCTGTGAGGCGGACGTGCTAACCACTGCGCCACCGTGCCGCCCGTGGCATATCTTATTAAATTGTTTTATCTTTTATTAGGGGAGGACGGAGCCCATCACCTGCTGACTCTTGGTGAAGGTGGGGTACACCCTGAACAGCTCATTGGAGGAAACCCACGCACTAATGGAAAAAACCTGCAAACGCCACACAAACACGCCCTCGCCAGGAACGGAGCTCGAACATAGGACCCTCTTGCTTTGAGGTGGACATGCTAACCACCACGCCACCGTGCCTGCCAACATGGGAAGTATTGTATTACTTCTTTAAATGTTCAACACTGAACACTGACAGAATTAGGACTCCAGCTCCAAGAAATACACTGAACTGTAACCTATATATAAAACTGTTCATGCAGTTGTGGTTTTAAATTTTATCTTCCCACACACACACACACACACACACACACACACACACACACACACACACGCCACCTCCATTCATTTCTGGCGCAGGAGCACAGGTGTGTGTTGATTCTTTTTCCTCTCCTTCGGCGTTAAACCTGTCGCAGGGTGACACACCACGGCTAAGGTTACTCAACCTCCGTTTCCTGTTAACCATTCTTGCTGAATCACTAAACCTCTGGAGGCCCTCTTATTCAATTTCTCCTTCCCTCCCTCCTTCCCTCCCTCCCTCCCTCTGTCTTCCCATAGCCCTCTAAATTCGCTTATTTCTTCTCTAGTGAAACACTGACACAAAGTTGGCCTCCCTTGCGGTTTCTCTATGAGCTGGATTTCTTTCTTCCTCCCATCCCAGAGCACGTTATTACATCACTGAATTATTTTATTTTATTTTTTTCAGCCGAGTCATAGATAAACTGACCTTAACCATGACATATTTCAAAGGCGTGTCCTTTTCCGTGCAGTTATTTCAGGACTCGTCAAGGCTGTTCTGTGCTCGGTTGAATGAACTCTTCTTAACGTAATAGCTTCAGGCCCTTAATTTTGGCAGTTGGATCGGGGTTGCTTCTCCTTTTCTCTGCTTTTCTGCTTTTTATCAGAAAGTATGTTTTTAGAAAGGAAGCCAGTGATGACATTTGTTTTCCACGCTCAACACAAGATTGCGTCCATGTCCCATATGTGTGCTACATTGTGATAAAAAAAGAAGCAAGGTCTCTGGATGAATAACAGGTTTAAACTCTCTAAAGGGGGAGAGCTTTTTCTGTTGGACAGTTATATATTGGGACAACCAAGAGACAAGAGGAACACTGGCACCAGTTACACCAGTTCAACACCAGATTAACTATCACAGTCAGGTCAAGTCAGATTTATTAATATCCATCCATACATCTAACAATCCGTCCGTCCATCCACCAATCCGTCCATCCATCTATTCACCCATTCATCCAACAATCCATCTATCCATCCAACAGTCCATCCATCCATCCATCCATCCATCTATAAATTCCATTTGCCCATCCATCCAACAATCTGCCCATCCATCCATCCATTCTTCCATCCATCCAACAATCCATCCATCCATCCACCAATCTGACCATCCATCCATTCACCCATTCATCCAACAATCCATCCATCCATCAATTTATCCATCCATCCATCCATCCATCCATCCAACAATCCATCCATCCATAAATTCTATTTGCCCATCCATCTTCCAATCTTCCAATCCATCCATCCATCCATTTTTCATCCATTCAACAGTCCATTCATCTATCTACCCAGCAATCCACCCATCCATCTATCCATCCATCCTTTCATCCATCCAACAATCTGCCCATCCATCCATTCTTCCATCCATCCAACAATCCATTCATCTGTCTACCCAGCAATCCCACCCATCCATTTATCCATCCATCCTTTCATCCATCCAACAATCTGCCCATCCATCCATTCTTCCATCCATCCAACAATCCATTCATCTGTCTACCCAACAATCCACCCATCCATCTATCCATCCATCCAGTCATCCATCCATTCATCCATCCAACAATCTGCCCATCCATCTATTCTTCCATCCATCCAACAATCTATTCATCTGTCTATCCAACAATCTGCCCACCCATCTATCCATCCATCCATCTGCCCATCCACCCATCCATCTGTCCTTTTGTCCATCTATCCATCCAATCCATCCAGCCATCTGTCCATTTGTCCATCTATCCATCCACCATCCCACTTTTTTGTCAGGACTACATATGAAGCTGGATCCAATCCCAGTTGACTTCAAGTTTTCATTCAGAGACATAGCTAAATCAAAACTACTAAGAATTTATTTTTCCAGCCAATAGATCTACTGTACAACCAGTGAGGCTAACTCATAAAGCCACGTGTTACACTCTAGGTAAACTTCTCTTTAAGATACAGAAAATCCTGGGTTTGATTTCCCGGCTCGAGTATTTCTGTGTGGAGTTAGCATGCTCACCCTGTGTTTGCATGGCTTTTCTCCAGGTACTGGGGTTCCAAATTGCTCCTAGGTGTGGATGTGAGTGTTGTGTGTGTGTTGGCTCAGCAATGCTCTGGTGAGCTGTTCAGGGTGTACCTCAACTTCGCCTAGTGTCGTAGGCTGTAACCTTCCTGCAGCCCTAATAGAAGGATTAAGCAGTTCGGCAAATGAGTGATGAGTGGGAATGTCTAAAATTACCAAACAGAACATTTAACTATGTAAGATATATTTACATGAGAAATGGGTTAAAACCCAACACTTAAATTACCGTCTATTACATCAAACATCTGTTTTAAACAAAACTAGTTCTGTTCAAAGTATGAAACCCCACGAGATGGATCCTGTGCGTCACCACTTTATTGTAAATCTGTTTAGAATTGCTAAAACACGACTAACTCAATAGACAGAAATTGTTTGAAGTAAATGATACCGGAGACTCTTCCCTGCGTCTCGATTGTGGATGCAGTGCGTATACGTCAGTGTGTTTATGTCAGCTGGTAACAATGAACTATGTCAGTCTTATCATATTTCTGTAACTACAGCAGCGGTCAAAAGTTCAGACACACCTACCGCATTCATTCATATGGATGAGAGGGCGAGTCCAGATTTTGGGACTTTTACTGTATATTAAAGGATGTAATGCATTGCACTGCATTGACCATGTTATTATAAGGGTACTGACAGTCCATTTCTGTCCACTAAGGTACATCCAGCACTGATATCCACCCTGCAGCTAATTGATGGACCTTAAAGGGTACCTGTGGTGAATTAGTGTTATTAGCTATTTAAAACGATCACGTATAACATCACCGGTTCCTTCCGGCAACGTCAGATCTTGCCCGATTTTAAAGAGCGTGGGAGTGTTACGACTCTAGGCACACTCAGGGACATGTTGCCTTTCTGATTGGCTGTTCCAGCCTGGTAGTGACATCAATGCGTTGTACTGGCTGGGCTGCGTCACTGACCCGTGTAGCATAACACATTTTCGGCCATGACGACAGGAAAGCCAAGTTGGCAAAACGTTAGCTGTATAATCTATGTTCGATTTACCGTCACGCACATGTCTGGCAGGATTCTCATCCTCAAAGTCACTAGAATGTGACGTCTCACTGTCTCATTGATGTCACTCCTGAGGAAAAACAATTGCTAAGCTGCTAACGCTCGTAGTTTAACATACTGCTAGTAATCCATGGGATAAAATCATCCAGTTTTGTGCTTTTTATGCTGATTTATGTAAAATAAGCTTTGTATCACTTAAGCTTATGACATACACACAAATTATGCTGTAAGGATGACCAATAACTTACACTTTATGGTAGATATGGACACCATTTTGAGGGCCAAAGAGCTAAATCTACAGTCCCAAACTGTTTATAAAGGGTACAAATAAGTAGCCGGCTACTGACCCAGTGACAAGCCACTGTATTCCTAAACATACATTGTATGTAACATTGTATGTGTGGGCAGTGGGCAGGGAGGCAGTAGGAACATAGCTGAGTGGGCACAATATGGGCAGTGGCGGCTTAGTGGTTAAGACGATGGGTTACTGTTCCGAAGGTCCGTGGTTCTGTCACCACTGTCGGGTCCATGAGCAAGGACCTTAACCCTCAATTTCTCATTTGTATAAAAAAATGATAATTGTAAGTCACTCTGGATAAGAGCGTCTGCCAAATGCTGTAAATAACATACTTTATTTCATAGATAGATAGTGATAGTGGTTACAATTTCCGTTTCACAGCAAGAAGGTCCTGGGTTCGAGTCACGGGCGGTGGAGCCTGCTTGTTTTCCTTGTGCGTGCATGGGTTTCCTCTGGGTACTCCAGTTTCTTCCAACAGTCCAAAGACATGCACATTAGGCTAATTGGCTGTTCCAGTTGCACGTTGGTGTGAATGTGAGTGTAAAGGGTTGTGTCTGTGTTGCCCGGCGATGGTCTGATGAGCTGTTCAGGGGTACCCCACCGTCTCCCAGTGTCAGCTGAGATAGATTCTTGTGGATCAGAGTTATCTTCTGTATCTGCCTGTTGTCCAGACCTTTTGAAAGCACACACATCTTTCACTCTGTCTTCTGCTGCACATCGACGTTCACTAGTCTCCACTCTGTAGGACTCACTAGTGGCTCCGCAGGCCTCTGGATTAAAAGGTCTGGATTGATCTGCACCTGGAGAGAACGGTCCGATAATTGTGCCTGTCAACGATCCTCCCGATTTTTTCTTGTAGCAGCCTCCCTCCTCAGACCGTCTCCTCTCTCACAGGGTCCAAAAAGGTGTCCCACAGAAGCTTGATGGAGTCCATGCTGAGAGTGAGGAACGCAGGAGAGTACCGTCTCTGCAGGCAGGCAGACCTGATGCTCATCAGCAGCCACAAAACCCACCCACTCTCACACGAAGCACCAAGACTTTCCAGACACATATACACACAACGTTTTTACTGCATCTGGTCTTTTATAAATACTGCACCATGTGCTGCACGTTTTCATTCACTCTGCAAGTTTTCTTCCTTCCACATCTACACTGTAGTCCGTGTTATGCTTGTACTAATTCAGTAAGTCACAACTAGGTTTCAGCTACGTTGTTACTACGTCAATTCCATCACTACTACTACGTCCTTGGTATTTTTTTACTGCCTCCTGATTGGACGATGTCTGCACTATGACCAAAGTTCAACCGTGTCCTCGTGGTCATGGAGACCATACCCCATCCTTATTCATTTCTACTGTGTGCCTACTACATTGTGCAAGTTCTTACTGCGTCTGCTCAATTTTTGAGGAGGTAGTAGGAACGTAGACAAGTATGATGTACCGGCTTGCTTCCACAAGTACACAAAAGAATAGTAAGTAATTGAATGCCAATCCAACACAAATGCTCGACCACGCCCCCCAGCACCACAAACTAAAGACTCAACATCAGAATCAAATCAACAAATGCAGATCTATTCAACAGCAGGTCTAGAAACGCAACATTTACTGATTTGATGGGGATAGGGGGGCATGCTGTCTGGTTTTGGGGTGGAGGGTTGGTTGGGTACATCCACTGAAGCTAACTCATAAAGCCACATGTTACGCTCTAAATAAACGTGTCTTAAAGAGCAAGAATTTTTAGCAAGCAAGAGTTCTTAGTCAATTTTTTACAGGGACAAGGGAGTTAGCTGTGTGGTAAATTGTTAGCTCTTGAAGGGTTATGGGTTAAAATGACGACAAATAGGGTTTAGAATGATAATGACTGCATAGCTAACCCGTGAAATTTTTTACACATTGTTGCCAATTGCTTTAGTTTATTAAGCCATCAGAGAGACACCTAAACCCTCACACATAAATCCACCTCCATTTGCCCTGTGAAATCCCATAGAGGCCAAACTGGTGCCAAAAATACCTCTCACAAAGCCCCATTTCCTTCTAGCGCCTGCACTAGCCGAGCTCCTGGCACAGCGGGCTTCTGCACCTCTGGTGCCATTCATCTCTAATCATCATTTGATGACAGAAATCTGTGCGCTTCGCTTCAGCAGGACCGGCAGCGCTGTTTCTTAGCAACGCTCTGGCGATATTCAAACAATTTCATTAAAGTGTGACACCTCTTAGCAGGTGGGTGCGTGCTGGGGGAGATAAACACAGAGCGCGGGATCTGCCAGCGCTATTTGCTAACATCACAATTGATAACATCAATTCGGGGATTGTGTTTACAAGGCCTCTGAAATTAACCGCGCGTGTAAGAGTCAGCTCAACCAAAGTATAAAAAAGGAAAGAAAGAAGAAAAAAAAGCACCGATGCTTACATTAAAAAAAAAAAAAAGCCTCTCAGGTAGAAGGATTTCAAAAAAGAAAAAAAGAAAAAAAAACGTCTATTCAGATTTAAATACCGTCAGGGTTTTTTTTTTTTTTTTTTTTTTTTTTTTTTTAGCATTTACGCAAGTCGTTCAGATCATTTGGAGGAAATTGGATGATTTCTGGTTTCTTTGCTTGGCTAAGCGGCTTCGGAAGTAAACACACAAATAAAGATCTCGATACGCTCTTCTGATCCAGGTGGGTTTTTCAGCCAGGATGATTCACGATTTCGCCGCTGGAAAATGATTAACGGTGCATAACTAGCGGAAAAACACGTGACTCGGATCTCAGGTGCGGAACCTGTAAGAGCTGGTCACTGATCAATCCGGATGTTTCTACCTGAAGTATCTAATATGTGACGGAACACGCAGAAGGTGTACTTTAAAGAGGCTTGTGGGTAAAATGTGACAAGTAAAGAAAAGGACCAAACAGGTGGAGCAACACAAAGGCTCCGATTGTCCGATTGTTACCCTGCAATGGTTCGGTGAGCTGTTCAGGCCACACCCTGCCATTGCCTAATGTTGGCTGAAATAGGCTCCAGCCTTGTCATGACGCTAAAAATAGGATTAATTGGTCAGTTGCCCCTTGAGTGTGAATGTGTGTATGGTTGTGGGTGTGTGTTAACTCTGTGATGGTCTGGTGAGCTCTTGAGGGGTCACGGGGAGGCTGGTGCCTATCTCAACTGACACTGGGAGAAGGAGGGATACACCCGAAACAGCTTGCCCGACCACTGCAGGGCCAACACATACACACACAACCATTCCCACTCACATCAAGGGGCAATGTGGAACATGTGGAACAACTAACACAGCCAGCTAGTCTTTCGTACATGTCTTTGGACTGTCGGAGGAAACCGGAGTACCCAGAGGAAACCCACACCAGCATGAGAAGAGCATGCAAACTCCAGACAGAAATGCTCTCATTGAAGTCTTGACACAAACTCAGGACCTTCTTGCTGTGAGGTGGACCTCTAACCACTACACCACCACTCCACCCTCGGAATCAACAGCGTTCCCAAATTTCAACACTGTTTTTAATAAGATTGTCATGATTTAATATACAAAATTATGAATACAACACATGATACTTTATGTAAGTGTCCATTCCTGTCTTGTCTCGCAGCATTTTCCTGAAGCGAACTTCGTCTTTAACCTCAGTTAAACTCAGTGAGGCGTTAAACAGGTACCACACATTGACAAGCCCAGTTAGGCAGGTAGGGTGTACTTATTTACAGCTGCTCACGCAGGTGTGTAAATCACTGACAAAATCAGGACACGATCTCAGGTCAGAGTCTCAAAATCATTCACGTGGACTGTCGAAAACATTACAGTCGCCATGCTTAATTTGTGAGCCAAAGTTTTAGCCCCCTTCCTTCATAGGCTCAGCAGTGAGGGGGTGGTGTACAGTACATTCCAGAGCACGGCAGTGACACTGACACGTATGATATCTGGTGGTAGGGGTTAACACGTCCACTTCGCAGCAAGAAGGTCCTGGGATTTGAGTGTGGTTGTTTTCGTGGGGGGTTCTCCCAATGATTGCGTGGGTTTCTTCCAGGCACTCTGGTTTCCTCCTACAATCCAAACACATGCACATGAAGCGATTTGGACATTCCTGATTGCCCTGGCGCAGCCTGGTGGCATAGTGGTTAGCACGTCTGCCTCACAGCAAGAAGGTCCTGGGTTCGAGTGTTTCTGTGCCGAGTTTGCATTTTCTTCCAGTGCTTGCATGGGTTTCCTCTGGATACTCTGGTTTCCACCCACAGTCCAAAGACATGCACAGTAGGCTATCTGGCTGCTACCCCTAGGTGTGAATGTGTGAATGATTGCACAGCAATGGCCTGGCGTGCTGTTCAGGGTATACCCCACCTACAGGGTCTTCCAGAAGGGTACTCCAGTTTCCTCAGGGACCTCTAGTTTCCTCCATCAGTCCAAAAGACATGCACATCAAGCTAATTGGCTGTTTCAAGCTTTCCAAAGGTGTGTGAGAGTGAATGGTTGTTCAGGCCGCACCCTGCTATCACCTAGTGTTGGCTGAGATAGGCTCCAGCCTTCTCATGACACTAAAAATAGTATTAATTGGTCAGTTGCCCCTTGAGTGTGAATGTGTGTATGGTTATGGGTGTGTGTTAGCTCTGTGATGGTCTGGTGAGCTCTTGAGGTTGTACCCTGCCTTTGCCTGGAGTCGGCTGGGATGGGATCCAGCCTCCTAGTGACACTAAATAAAGGAAAAAGTGGTTCGGAAGTTAAATGAAATAACACATATATTGCCTCCACGTACGCTGTCTACTTTTACCGTACTTACAAGACGTTTTAGGAAGACATGGTCCTTTTACTTGAAGGTAATGTACAGATAGCGATTGTATACTACATCATCATCATCAGTCGTACGACTTGATTCGTTATCTTCTGCCAAACCTGCTAGTCAAACATGTCCGCCAATATATCGCCTAGCTCACCTTTTCTTATTTGCCTGGCCACTTTTTTCCCCTGGAGATTCTGGCTATGGCTATTGCATTACCACGGTACCTTGTTGGTGTCAGTCCTGATGGTTCACCGCAATCCTAATAATATAATCTGATCAACGGATTAATAATCAACGGATTAATAATAATAACTATTAACGTTTCTGCCAAACTGTTCATAACGTAGCGTGGTGTGACAGATGGGCTCCAAAATACCCCATTATGGTTGGTGTACTTGATAACCTGCCAACTCTACTCTATATGTAGTTGAATGTTACGTTTCAGTGTTTTTTTCTGCACCATGTGTTGGAATATGATTCCTGCTTTCATTGATTAAAGGTGCCTCTATTTTAAGGTTGCAGGAAAGTGTGAATACATGAGACGGGAAGCATGTTTTAAGTAGGAGTGAGCTTACTTTTGAATATACAATAGCTTCTTACAGATAAAAAAAAAAAAGCAGATACAGTTAGAGATGTGAAGTGTGTGTGTGTGTGTGTGTGTGTGTGTGTGTGTGTGTGTATTGTATGTAATTGGCAGGCTTTAGTGTGGTAAACAGGTGGCTCATTGGAAAGCAGTCTTCACTTGATTAAACAAAAAAACAAAAAATATGAGTGTTACACAGAAGCTATCTGTCCTCAGTTTCGCCGCATCCCCTCTCCGTGTCCACGTGTTCCTTAAACAACAAAAACAACAACAACAACCGCTGTTCCTCCTGTTCTCCTGCAGACTGGAATAGAACATGTCCTGTGCTCCAGTGGGGCGAAGCTACAGACACATGGGCTGCTCTGAGCCGCACAGATTGCAAGGACAGGCTTCTCCACCTTGAACAAAAACCAGTTGCTCCTGCCAACAGGGAAAGGATTTCGCCATGCGTGCACATACACATGCAAACTCGTTTTGCGGAGTGTTGCACGCTTAGTGGGTGAGAGCGGACGTCGGATTGGCGGAGACACATGGCTGCGCTAAAATAGTCTGGCTTCAGAAGGTTGTTGAGGAGATAAAGCGGCTTACGTGTAGGAGCTGAGCTGAGTTGAGTTGAGATGAAGTCCGCACGTCCGCCTCACAGCAAGCTCGAGTCCTGAGCTTGATAAGGGCGTTTCTGTGTGGCGTTTGCATGTTCTCCCTGTGCTTGTGTGGGTTTCCTCTGGGTACTCCGGTTTCCTCCAACAGTCCAAAGACATGCACATTAGGCTAACTGGCTGTTACCCCTAGGTGCGATTGTGAGTGTTAGTGGTTGCCCTGTGATGGTCTGGTGAGCTGTTCAGGGTATACCCTGCCTTCACCCAGTGTCAGCTGAGATAGGATCCAGCCTCTCCGCTTGATCCTACTAGGTTCAACAAATGAATGAATAAATGACAAAAAGTCACGGAGGAGAATGCACCTTCTCCCCGTGCTTGTGCGGGTTTCCTCTGGGTACTCCAGTTTCCTCCCACAGACCAAAAAGCTGCAAAGTAGGCTGATTGGTTGTTTCAGATCGCCCCAGGTGTGGATATGAGTGTAAATGGTTGTGCTTGTGTTGCCCTACACCTACACAAGTAATTGTGTCCAAACCCAGACCGGTACTGTTATGTCACATGGTACTTTGACAGCAAACAAAACATTCATCTTTCTTTCTTTGGTCTGTATTTTCTATCCCCTGGTTTTTCAAGTTTACAGGCAAACCCTTGTCCATTGCTCACTACTGAAACACCACATCATGGCCATCTCCATCCAAGAAAAATCTGGAAACTTTGGAGGTGTGAACTACATATGAGCAGGTGCTTAGAAAATTTGTTCCAAATTGGAGCTGAGGGAATTAATTTAAGCATGTGCGTAACCCGAGTCTGAATCCACGTAACTTTCCCTGCATAAATATTGACATAGCTTTGGAGTCTCTAAATAAAAAAGCTTACTTGTCTGCCAGCTCTCTATACTCACCATTTCACTCACTTAGCATTTTTATTTATTTATTAATTCTTGTTATTTGGCGGACGGATTGTAATCGCCAGCGTCTGTCAGTCAATTTGTTTGTGAACAAAATCCTGAGCACACCCACGCACGGACTTTCCCCAAACTTGGTGGGAACGCAATCCTGCCTGAGTCCCAGAGATGATTTGATTTCGGAATGTCAAGGTCAAAAGGTGGGCGGCACAGTAGCTTAGTGGTTAGCATGTCCGCATCACAGCGAGAACATCCTGGGTTTGAGTCCTGGGCTCAGCGAGGGTGTTTCTGTGTGGAGTTTGCATGTTTTCCCTGTGCATGCACGGGTTTCCTCCCACAGTACAAAGACATGCACGTAAGGTTAATTGGTTGTTTTAGATGTGAGTGTGATTGTAAATTGTTTTGTGTGTGTGTGTTTGCCCTGCGATGGTCTAGTGAGCTGTTCATGGCGTACCCCACCTTTGTCTTAAGTCAGATGAGATGGGCTCCAGGTTCCCTGTGATGTTAGTAGGAGGAAGCGGTTCGAAAAATGGACGAACGGAGGTCAAAGGTGAAGGTCAGGGCATGGTCACAAAATTTGAGCGATCGACCATCAAAACAAGTGCTGTGACATGCCATTACTACGGAACGCTAATAGGAAACCATATATGGACTTTCCAATGAGACAACTGCCTTTGGCTGTGATTGACCCTGAAAGGTCAAACCCCAACCATTTTTTTTTGCTCATTTGGTCACTAAAGAACATAACATAAGAGGAGCACATGGATAATTAAAACCAGCACCCATATAGGACCTGATGGTACATTATACATGCTGTGTAGTGGCGGTACGTTGTGTTTTGTAAATGGTTCTCGACTTTCTTTTGAGAATACCAGGGTGACACCTGGGTCAAAGCTAAATTCAATTTCGCTGTTCAATACGACGTTTATTGCGTCCAACTTGCTCTTTTCCTTTTGTTAAAATGACTCGCCAGCTGAAAGGACTGACTCAACAGAAAGCCTGGTTCGACTGCCATCTACATAGAGACATTTCCATAAGATTCATGTAGAGCCTATCAAGTGTGTATTCAGTAGACCAAGGGAACCGGCGCAATATTGGAACGTGTCCGTTCAATCGAAGTGTGCATATGGAACAGATCTTATCTGTCAGGTGCTTAGGCATGGAGTCGAAGCTGCTGAACAGAGCTAAACCGAAAAGCGGTATAACTCTCCTCCTGCGCGTGAAAGGAAAGAGACAATGAGATAGATAAAGAAAGCAGAGATAATAGATAAAGAGAAAGAAAGTGATCTCATATGGGACTGGCATTACGTCCCCCCGCCTCTCATCCTTCATTTTTTTGAATACGTGTACAGGAGAGACAGGGAGAGGGCGATAAAGACAGGAGGAATCCAGGAGACAGAATTAAATAGTCATCACTGTCATATGTATTGATTGACTGCATAAGAGGAAAGAATAAACGGTTTAGGTGTCCTGAGGGGCGAGGCGAGAAGCGTCCGCAATTTATACCATAAATGAAATATCTCCGAACAGGCGTGCCGGGGCATTTTAGCAGCCATTTCTGCTATTGCAATACATTAATCAAGGCACTTCCTGTCCACTCATCTGAAGCCAGGCCGGTGCAGTCAGGAATAGAGAGAGAGAGAGAGAGAGAGAGAGAGAGAGAGAGAGAGAGGGAGAGCTAGTCTCAGAGATGAGGCCTGATTTATGACTACCCCTCTCCTAGGCTCGCTTTCCTCCAGCTGACTCACCCAAACAAATAATTGAATTGGTTCAAGTACATAAAGCATCCCAATGGCTTCTGTAACGGTGGCTAACTGGTTTAACTAAGACAAGAGCATGCACATTTGAGAGGTGATAAAATTCCTCCTGCACTTCTCTCACTCTCTCGCTCTCTCTCTCTGAACCACAACTCATTCTGCACGTCCTACGTGTCATGAAAGCAGCGTTACTGCATCAGAGCTCTGGGGAAAAGAGAAAACGAACGCACTCGGCTAGTAACGGCAACGAAAATATGCCCGGAGCCTTGACACACATTATAGTCGCTAATGGCGAAGGTCAGCAAGACGTCTTTTCTTTGCACAGCTTATAAATTATTAAAGGTGTCTGACCTGTAAATCACGTCCCATAATGTTCCTTTAGATCGGATATATGTGGCACGGCATCACCCATCCGTCAAATAGTCATGTTGGGTGTACAGTAATAGGCTTTGTGGTAGAGCTAGACTGGGAAAGTAATATGGGGGGGGGGTGTTAGAGGTCCAGAATAACCTTAAGGTTTGAAAGTTCATGTCTTTTGTCATTTCATTTTCCTTGGTGTTTCCGTTTTGTTTCGCGGTTGATTTGGTTTTTTTCTTGGACTTACTGGACACCAGAAGTGGTGGCAGGCATTAGGGATAAAAATAAATAAATAAACAAACAAACAAACAAACAAACCAGCAGTCATTATATAAAATAGGAGGCACGGACCTCAATAAACATCAGCTGTGTAAATGACGGAAGTTAGTTTTCTTGCAGTACTTGCTGACACTCCTCTGCTTTGATGAAAACTTCATGGTTAAAATAAACTGAAAGATAACAAGAGAGTATGAAAGGGAAGGCAGAAGGACAAAGAGGTACAGAGAGGAAAAGAAAGAGAGAAAGAGAGAGAGAGAGAGAGAGAGAGAGAGAGAGAGAGAGAGAGAGACTTGTTTTGACACTGAAATTAATTTACAAGTTTCTTTTCCTGGGAAAAGAGTAACAGAAGAAGAAGCTGACGAAAGGGAAGAGCGAATGAAAAGGAGCGAGATGAGAGAAGCGTTTGATATGTATCAGACGTCTGCAGTCTCTCGGGATTGTAGCTGGGACAATTACAGTACACCAGGTTGGACTCTGCCTCTGTTTCTGTAGGCAAGTGGCCAAAGTCTATCTCCAGTCAAAATATCCATGCGAGCTAACAAGCTTGTTCCGCGGCGTTCGCGGCCTAGAAGAAAGGCATCGAAAGCCTTGAGACACAAACGAAAGCAGGGAGGGAGGAAGGGAGAGAGGGATAGAGGGAGGGAGGGGGGTATATATATATATATATATATATATATATATATATAATTGTTTTTTTTATTTTTATTTTTATTTTTTTTTTTTTATTTATATATATAAAAATTTTAAAAAGCAAGTGAGGCCCCAGTACAAGGCTGGTAAAGTTCCGAGAAAGAAAATGTGAAAGACGTGGCTTGATCAAGGTGTGAGGGGGAATAGAGGAGAAGGAATGCCCCAAAGGCATGACGGTCCTGTCATTCTTTTTCTTTGTCTCTCTGTCCCTTTGTCCCTTAGTAATGACCCGCTTTGAAATGTGTTATCACCTTTCTTCCTTTTCCAGGCTTCGGTCATGTCGGCGTGCCGTCCCTCACCACTCTCGCTTTCTGTTCCTCCCACTATTTTTTTTTTCCATCCATCGCTGTTGTCTTCCGCCAGTGACGGCTGCACAATAACCATCTAAACTCATTAAGTAAATTCTGAGAGATCCAATAATGGACGCCTTTTTCTTCGGGTTCCCCCGAACCCTCATGCTTAATTAGGTGAGCGCAACAACAAAACAAAACAAAACAAAAACACACACAAAAAAAAAAAAAGCACGGTTGCTGCGATGCTGAAATGGCCCAAGTCCCATGAAGGGCCTCACATCTCCGTGACTGCTAATGACCGAGTCTTGGAGCAAAAAGGGGGCCAGGGTTAGAGTTTGAACCCTACACAAAAAAGCTGTCACTCCAGGGAAGCAAGGTTGCTGCGCTCCTCCTCACCAGGTGACTCTCCGCACTCATTAACGGACAATGGGCAGTCAGACAGTACAGGGTAAACACATCAGGGAAACAGGGTCTCACAAGGAAGCAGATGGTTACTCCGAGTTTTCCTTAGTGTTACACTACTAGAGAATCACTACCGAGCTCATAAATTACAGAAATCAGCCCCTACCTTGATGGTAAGGGTTTTACCTTAAGATGAAAGTGTGTTTTTACACCAGAACGAATGCTGTTAAACTTAATTAGCACTAACACTGAGAAATCTTCCTACACACCTCTATACTCACACTAGTCTTTCTAAATTACAGTAAACTACCTTCACACATTAACACTAATCTCATAAACCCTAAACTCGAGCCCATGTGAATGCTACATACTAATTAGCAGTTTTTTGTCTTTACCCAAAGAAGACACTACAGTCAGCCTCTTGTTTTCTATTGGATGATGTTTCGAAATTTGTGGATCAATTTTTACCAGGTGAAACTCTAAATCTACTCCCAGTACTATGTCCATTTTTGCTCAAGGAATAATAATAATAATAGGGTGGCATGGTGGTTAGAGAAACAAGAAGGTCCTGGGCTCGAGTCCTGGGATCAGCGAGGGCACCTCTGTGCATGTTCTCCCAGTGTTTGCGTGGGGTTTCCTCCAGGTACACCGGTTTCCTCCTACAGTTCAAAAGACATGCACATTAGTTTAACTGGCTGTTCTAAATTGCCCCTAGGTGTAAGTTTGCTTGTGAATGGTTGTGTGTGTTGCACTGCGATGCGTTGGCGAGCTGTTCAAGGTGTACCCTGCCTTTGGCCACGGTTGGTTGAGATAGGCCTTCCCATGACCCTAATAGTAGGATTTAGCGTAGTAGTAGTAGTAATAGAAATAAGGCGTTGTATGTCCGTGATTTTATCTCAGTGTTTGTGATGAGTGTGTGTGTGTGTGTGTGTGTGTTTCACT
>JAQMYF010000021.1:4158682-4171036 GCA_030014195.1 Neosilurus mollespiculum | reverse complement strand
AGTGAGTGTATGCCATCCCTCCCTCCCGTGAGAGCTCGGCCAATTAGCTCCCATGGACTCCCGGTCACGGATGGCTGCGGCATCAACCCGGATTCGAACCTGCGATCTCTGGGTTGATAGTCACGCACCTTGTCGATGCGCCAGAATATGGACTTTAAGTCTGTGAATAAAGATATAATATTGTACAGTATATACACCTTTTTGGTACCTCACCTTCCTGACCCGCCATAAACATCTGCAACAGTTACTAGCAGTTATTTATTGCACTATAGCTGCTGTAAGTCATTTCTTTACCAGACTATCTTTGTTATGTTTAACTAAAATCTGGAATGTGACTGGGTCATGGTGGTACATTACACATGCTGATCTTTAAAAAGCAAACACACTGACACAACTCCTTCACTGAATAATAAATATTTTGTTACCGAAAGCTCCAACTTCTCAATCTTCATCGTATCAATGTCAACTGATATCAATATCGATGTTTTTCTTTGAACAGAACACCACAGTTTATTTTTATTTGCTTTATTATTATAGGTGGGCGGCACGGTGGCGCAGTGGCGCAGTGCTTAGCATGTCCGCCTCACAGCAAGAAGGTCCCGGGTTCGATTCCCGGGCTCGGGCAATTCTGTGTGGAGTTTGCATGTTCTTTCCTGTGCTTGCGTGGGTTTTTTCCGAGTACTCTGGTTTCCTCCGACAGTCCAAAAACATGCGCATTAGGCTAACTGGCTGTTCCAAATCACCCCTAGGTGTGAGAGTGAGTGTGAATGGTTATATGTGTGTTGGCCCTGGCGAGCCATTCAGGGTGTACCCCGCCCTCGCCCAGAGTCGGCTGAGATAGGCTCCAGGCTCCCTGTGACCTTAGTAGGATGAAGCAGTTTGGAAAATGAATGGTTAAAAGTGAAGGTCAGGGCATGGTCACAAAATCTGGGCAACAGACCATCAAAACAAGTGCTGTGACATGCCATTACTATGGAACACTAATAGGACCAAATAATCATACAAATCAATGTCTAAGATCTCACAGCATGTGATTAGACATGTAAACCTGGGATTTGTGCAGCAGCTGGAGTTACTATTATAAGTGCAGTTCACTGCTATCCTGCAGTCCCTCGATTTTCTAGACGATTTTAAAAATATCATACCCATACTGGATCTTTCTTCGAAAACCCCATCTGCATCTGCGGCTGAGTGTGTAAAAGACAACCACACACACACACACACACACACACACACAAACACACACACACCTCGAACCAAACTTATAGCCCTACATTCAGACCTGACCCAAGGGAGCTCTTAAAACCAACCTGATGTCTCTACTGTGTGTGTGTGTGTGTGTGTGTGTGTGTGTGTGCGCGCATACTGAGCTGGACTCATACAAAACGGAATAATCCTGTGAGATCACGGCCACAAAAACCAAGACTGTAATCCCCCAAAACACACACACACACACACACACACACACACACACACACACACACACACACACGTGCCTGCTGGGTATAAACAGGTGCCAGGTGGCCCCTGTGGTCTGGATTTCTGCTCTTTCTCTCTCAGGTTAGTGGGGGTGAGGTGCTGTTGTAAGCTGCTATGCTACATTCAGGCATATCTAATACCTCAATGTCTTTGTGTGTGTGTGTGTGTGTGTGTGTGTGTGTGTATGTGTGTGTGTGTGTGTGTGTGTGTGTGTGTTTCTCTCTTTGCCTGATAGACCAAGCTCTGGGTAATTACCAACAGGCGGGGAGCTCGATCTCCACTGTGCAGCTTTCAAATGCACATCAGGAAAACCTGGCCCCACACACACACACACACACACACACACACACACACACACACACACTTACAGGTCTCCATGCTGTGTGGGTTATAAACAGTGTGGTGGTTATAACATATGTTCCATTAATTGTGGTGATTTCAATTTCATCTGCAATTGTGAAATTTCATTATTGTTTTCATTCTAAATGAATGTATTCCTGTCCAGCTTTCTCGTTTTCAAACCCAAATATTCTTTCATCTGAAAAACATTCTAAATCATATCAATGTTTCATTTTGATGCATATTTCTAACCCTTAACCCAAATGCTCTGCATTTAGGGTATAATTTGGCTCCATGTACTGTCATCATGGACCAGTGGATCAAGGATCAGTTGACGAGAAATTGCTGGAAGATGGATTGGTTGAACAGGGATTACTACACCACCTGATCCCACAGATCAGTTGTCCGTAGACAAGTGGGCTATTGCTCAGTGGATCCAGGTACCAAAAGGACCAGAAATCTGTGCACCAGGGATCAGTAAATCAGGGCTTAATGGATCATACATGGATGGTCTATGGATTAATGGACCTTGGATTGGCAACCAATGAACCAGGACATGGTGGACCAGGAATCAGTCTAGAAATCAGTGGACTACTGTGCCAAGGAACAGTAAAGTAACAGGGGCTGAAGCAGGGGCCAGTGGACACAGGAACTGGTTGAATCACGAGACCAGAGATCAGAGGACCATAGACAAGTGGACCCAGGAACAAACACACCAGAGATCAGTGCTACAGGAATTGGTAGATCATGGATGGCCCACAGGATTGCTGGGAAGCAGTGGGCCAGGAATTGGTGGATCAGGGATCTGTGAACCAGGAATCATAGACAAGGGGATTGAGGAAGAGTCTACTAGGAATTGCTAAAACAGGAGTCAATGAAACAGGGTTGAGCAGATGATAACTGTATCAGAGTCAGTAGACCAGGGACAAGTTGACCATTGACTGGTGGACACAGGAACCAGTGGACCAGGAATCAGTGGTTCATGAATGGATGGTCAAGAGATCAATGGTTGATACAGGAGGCACTGGACCAGGAATTGGTAGATCATGGATGGTCAACAGAATAATTGTTTATAGAGTGGTAGAGCCAGAAGGCAATGAACTAAGAATTGGTGGATCAGGGACCAAGAATTGGTATCCATGGACCAATGGATCATGTATGAGAGAAGCAGGATTCACTGGACTAGGAAATACTGGAACAGGGATCAGTGGCCCAGGGATTGGTTTTCTGACTCGTCTGCAAGTTTGAAAGTGGTCTCCACAGTTGGCAAAATACCAAAATATTGATTCCTTAAAAACTTCGTCCAGTCTATCTGTGTATCCTCAGATCACCTCTGCGAAAGTACATCTGACCCAGTGTGTCACGAACAGCCTGCGGCCCAATCTTGCTGCTTCTGTTTATCATGATTTAGGACTGTGTATGCTGTGATATTGCACGAGCTACTGAGCCATCATAACCTGTCTATTTCTATTCACTTTAACCTGCAGGCCAACCACTCCCCACTCTCTATCATCGTGTGTGTGCGTGTGTATGTGTGTGTGTGTGGCAGCCTTACTACCATTTATTACCCCACTCCACTCCTGAAACTCTGTTTGCAATTTAAGGCCACAAATTAGAAGCGTAAGTCATCTGTTTTCTATAATCCTCTGTCAGACAGTGCACACTTGGGCCTGCTCAGCAGCGCAGAAGTGAGAGAGAGAGAGAGAGAGAGAGAGAGAGAGAGAGAGAGACTCTTAAAAGAGCGGTGGAATGATATGTGGTTAGGTGCACTGGGTTGCTCTTGCATTAATGGAGTGAACCATTTGGGACGAGTCCTGCCAGATCTACCATTGTGTCCATTGTAACAGCTTTAGGTCCTAGCACCAGAACCACTGTTATATTCTCTGACTGTATATGATGGTTTAACACATTCAGGTCATGTTTAAGGTCTTGTAATCGTAAGAAAATGTGATCATGTGCTCAGACTTGTATGAATTCCACATGCATGACAGGTCTTAAAAGGAGAGTCTTATTAAAAGAATAGTTTGACCAGACAATGAAACTGACACAATTTGCCCTTTGCCAAATATAGCCAGTAGTCTAGAGAAGTAGGAGAAGCAGGCATTGAGAGCTGCACTGAGAGCTAATGTTTAATAATCTAAATAATCACACACTGGCCTATTACTATTTGTACATAAATACTATGTGATGGGTTCAGTGGTGGCCCGGTGGTAGGGTCCTGGCTTATTTATCCGAATGTCAGGAGTTCAAGCCCAGCTATCACCAAGTTGTCACTGCTGTCTCCCCCAGTGCAGCTAACTGGGTTATCATAGGCCAGCCATGTCTCTCACTGTCTGTGGTGTGAGGCAAGTATAAGAACCATTGCTGTTGTTCTTAAAGGGTAGCTGTCAGCGTGTCAGCGTGTTTCCGAACTGCAATGGCCTGGCGAGCTGTCCAGGGTTTACCCTGTCCTCACCCTCGCAGAGCCTCCTCGCAACCCTAATTAGGATTAACCGGTTCAGAAAATGAATGAATGAATGAATTCTGTGATGGATGAATGGGAGAATAAGTAATGGTCTTAGCTTTCAACCCGTGGGCTGGTGGTGTAGTGGTTAGGGTGCTGGGCTCATCGGTTCAAATCCCCATTAGACCTCCCCACCGGGTTAAGAGCCCTGGGCAAGATCTACCAGTATTTTTTAGTGGGAAGGTAACCTGCGATAGACTAGTGGCCCTCCAGGAACTCCTAGTCGCTTCATGTTATGGAAACTATGGATAAGCTCTGGTGAGTCTGCTGGGCTTTTTACACCCGAGTCTAACAGGCCCTTACCTTACATTACCTTACCTTAGGCATGCAACCTGTAAACTACAAGCATTCCTTACCTGGTAAATGTTAGATGCCACACCTATCATGGATAATAGTAACTACATTCGAGTGAAGAAGAAATGTTCATGTTCGTGTTTATTTGGCTTCACATCTGCGTCTGATTCTCCCTTACTGTACCTGGAACGAAGTGGAAGAATAAACAAGCTAAATTTATCCTTTTATTCATGTTGGTTATAAAACCTCGTACTCTCTTTGTCTCCTTCGCCTGCATTTTTTCCTTCTCTCTCTCTCTCTCTCTCTCTCTCTCTCTCTCTCTCTCTCATGTGTGTGATATACACAGATTAAGCTTTGGTAAAATCCCACAGAGTGAGATTTAGGTGAGTTGTCAGTGAGTGGAGCGAAAGTAAGCGAGCGAGAGAGAGAAAGAACATTATCCCTCTGCAGGAGTCCTTGTCTGTGCCGTATTTTATATCAGCCTGCTGCCAACACGGCTGTCAATACCACACAGGAATAGGAATAAAGGACAGATTATTCAGCAGGAGAAGAAAATACATTCATTTTCATCAACATTTCACCCACTCGTTTTGACAAACCTTGCATGACGGCTCCTGTCGTTGCATAAATACCTGCGTCAGCCGAAACTGCTGGAAGGGTTTTTTTACACCTTCTTCCACCTTGGATTCCTCCACAGGAATATTGTAGAGTGAATTTCCGATTTGATTCCCTTTAATGGAAAACCATACGCAGATAATCCCTAACACAACCCAGCCCTAAACCGGAGCACTCACTAGAAATCCTATCCCTACCCTAATCCCGATCTCTAAACTCCATCCCTGAACCCTAATCCTAATTTTTAACCACCCACTCATTCATTTGCCGAACAGCTTAGTATTATTAGGTCGCAGGGAGGCTGGAGCCTATAGACTCCGGGTTGAAGGTGACGTACATTCTTAACAGCTCACCAAACCATCACAGGGCACACACACACACACACACACACACACACACATAGACAAACACACACTCACATTCATGCCTAGGGACAATTTGGAACAGCCAAAGAACCTAATTTGTATCTTTGGAATGTGGGAGGAAACCAGAGTTCCCAGAGGAAACCCACACAAGCACAGGGAGAATATGCAAACTTCATACAAGAATGCCCAAGGCCGGGGCTTGAACCCAGGACCTTCTCACTGTTCGGCGGACATGCTCTAATTTTGATCTGACCCCTTATTCTATCCTTAAGATGATGGTATGGTTATATGGATGATGGCATATGTTCGCCTCCCTGTGATCACAGCTTAAAGGGCAGTGGTGGCTTAGTGGTTAAGGCAATGGGCTACTGATCCAAAGGTCAGGGGGTTCAATCTTCAGTACCATCACTTTTGGGCCCTTGAGCAAGGCCCCTAACCCTCAGTTGTATTAAAAAAATTATAATTGTAATTGATAATTGATATGCCAAATGCCATAAATGTAAACATATACCATCCCTCCAGTGAGAGTTCGGACTGTTATCTCCCATGGACTCCCAGCTGTAGCATCAACCTGGAGTCGAATCTCCAGATTGGTAGGTGTGCACCCCATTGCGCCATTCAGGAGCCTCCAGGTCATGGCTCTCATGAATCAACAGGTCCTGTGAAAACCAAAAACATAAACCCTAACCCAAAACCACTAGTCTTAAAACCACAACCACAACCTCAATCACTTGTACTAAGCCTTTAATCTTAGCTCTAACCCTTACAACCATTGACTTTAAACCAAAGGCTGTAAACCCCAACCAAGTATCATAGACATAAACCCAACCACAGCCGTAATCCTAATTTTCAACAAAGTTCCTAAACCTCACACAAAGTCATAATTGTATTTCCTGACCCCTACTCTAGCCTAATGTCCTCTACACATATTATGACATAAAATCCTGCATGGTTTCTACATATTAGTTTATTTTTTGCTAAAAAAAAAAAATGCTTAAGATCCAACTATAGCAGCAAACACAGTATGTTTAAATATAATATTCGAATAATACCCTAAGCCTTGACCGTACTGTATCTGAGCATGCCTGGTTCATATATGCTGTGTATCAGGAGGTATCATGTGAAATTCCAGAAGCGTAGTGTTTATTTTGGGTTGATGAGGGTGTTAAAGGGTCCATTGGTTTGCCAGCGCGTCTCCAGCTTTGGCCAACATGAAACAGAAACTTGCACAAATCCCAGGCAGGGGAACGAGCAGCGCCACGACACGCTTCCTTGCTGTGCGCCCAACCGAATCCAAATATTCCCTTCTCCTGCGCTCTTCTGCTCATTTATGTTGGAAACGGCACGCTGCGTTGCACTTTGCAGCAATAGGCGATGCTTTCTGATATATGTGCCCGCGCTGATCTCACAGTAGGACGTGAGGGAGTATCTCGTTGCATTATAGCACGGTCTCCAAAGCAAAACTCCAAACAACACCATAAGTCATGCTCAAATGAAGAAGACTAATAAAATAAGTGGAGGGGAAAATCTGGAACATGATAAGTAGGCAGTAGGCTGCTTACATGATACAAGCTTCTTTGACCAATGTCTCAACACCGCTCTATATAATGTATGTAGCATAAAGCTGTGCTTTCCATTCGTGCTCATGCAGACGTACTCAAATTGTTTCTGGAGCCCAAAATAATTTATTTATTTATATGAGGTAGATTTCTTTAGGTAGAAAAATTTACTTATCCATCCATCCATCAGATGGAGCCTATCTCAGCCGACTCTGGGCGAAGGCGGGGTACACCCTGAACAGCTTGCCAGCCCATCACAGGGCCAAAACCGACATACATACATACATACACACACACACACACACACACACACTCAAATCTAGGGGCAACTTGGAACAGCGAATTAGTCTAATATGCATGTCATTGGACTGTGGGAGGAAACTGGAGTAAACCATACAGACACGACCTCAGTGAACCCGGTACCTTTTTGCTCTTAGGTGGAGGTGCTAACCACTACGTCACGATGCCGCTCAACCTACAAATAAGATGATAAAATAATTAACTTAGTTATTGATAATAATAAAAATATAATTTTATAATATTAAAAAAAAATACTGTATAACTATACAGTGATAGAATAATATAGTTTAATAATTACATAAGATAAAATATATTTTTCTGGTTTGTTTGTTTTTATATGTTATTGTTTATCTTTAATATAAAGATTAACGACTCAATTCAGTTACAATTTTTTATAAATAAATAAATAAATAAATAAATGATTGGTGGCTTTGACTTTGAGCCCAGCATAAGTTTCTGGTCTCCCAATGCCAGTATTTTTATAAAAATTCAAAGTCATGATGAATTGTATCTTTTGTTACTGTGAGAAACGGCCTGGCAGGAACTTTCAGAGTAATCCCGAGAACATGGATTTGTCCAACATACATGTTATTATAAACTGGTTCTCATTATAGCAGATTCCTGCAGCTGATCCTGTAAGCCAGCTCTGCTTCCTCTTCAACACAGGGGTCCTGGGAGGTGAGTGTGTGTGTGTAGGCTTGGGTTCTTAACCGGTGTGACCATGGCAAAGTTGGTGGCGCCTACATGCATGCCGACAGCTTTATGGCCTCAGGGCCACTGCAGGAGGAAAGAGGTTTCTGGGAAAAAGGCATTTTGGATTGTATCCCAGGCAGGCAGGTAGACTGTGTTTGGCTGACTCACTGGGACGTGTGATACTGCTCACGTCTCCTAAATATCTGACAAATGCATGATTACTAGGGCTCAAATAAACAATAATTCTTAACCCAGTATCTTTGATTGTCCATTTTTATGTTCTATTTTGGTTAGCTGTTCAGATATTAGCATACATGTAAACATCCCATGCACAGAGGACACAAGGAAGAATACTAGACATACACTGTGACTCAGATCACACATCATTCATTCATTCATTCGCCAAAAGGCGTACACCCTGAACCGTTCCATAGTCCATAACAGGCTGACACACAAAACCATTCACACTCACACCTAAGGGCAATTTGGAATAGCCAGTAAACCTAATGTGGATGTCTTTGGACTGTGGGGGGAAATCAGAGTAACCGAAGGAAACTCACGCAATCACAGGGGGAACATACAAACCCAGGACCTTCTTGCTGTGAGGGTGACATTTCCATCCATTTTCCTCTGCTTATCTGAGCCTGGGTCGCGAGGCAACAGTTCTAGGAGGGAAACCCAGGCATCCCTCTTCACAACGACATTCTCTTGCTCCTTCTGAGGGATCCCGAGGTGTTCCCAGGCCAGACAGGCTATATAATCCCCCCCCCCCCCCCCATCCAGTTCTGGGACCACCCCGGGACTTCCTCCTAGTCCTGAACACCTGTAAAGGGAAGTGTCCATCGGGTGTTCTAATCAGATCTAACCACCTCAACTGAATCCTTTCGATGCAAAGAAGCAGCGGCTCTTCACCCCAAAGCTCCTCTAATCTCTAATGCTGAGCCCAGACCCCCTCCAAGGAAACTCAGTTCAGCCGATTGCGTCATTCTTTCGGTCACTAACATCCAATCAAAATTTTCATATCACAAATATCACTTTCAGTAGCCCACACTTCTAAAACTCTAAAACTCACTTTCAGGCTAAGCGAAAAGTACCAAGCCATTTGCGAATACACCCTACATTTCAAAATAAATAGGAAGGTGCTCCAAAGTGTCAGTGAGCGTTTAATAACTATGTCGTTTTGCCTCTTAAATCTAATAGAGATTAATCATGTAGACGTTTTAAAATGGAGGGAATCTGACGGCGATGAAAGAATCCTAAACATCCCTGCAAAGCAAGAGCCGGAAAAGTGGAGGACAAAGAGTCTATTTTTTTTTAAATGTAAAAAATCTTTTCTTCCTGTGATGAACTTTAAGCATTCATACCTCTTACATCAGAACCAAACAGGAGATAAACACTTCACATCGGCATCACGGAACAATAGAGACATCAGGGGCCATTTTCCTCAACAGCAGCGATAGTGATCAAACCGAGCTGCGTAGAAACGCAGGCAGGCTTTTTACTGGAGAGCGGAGAACAGGTGACAGTTTATAGACTCGTAATCTGCATTTCAAAGGCCTTTCAGAAACGCAGCTCTTCACGAGAGCTCTTTAGCTTCTGCACGCTTTCATAAAGCCGACTGCTGATGATATACCTCTCGCTCTCTCTCTTTCTCTGTTATGTAATCATTTACAAGGTGTCTGCGCGTGTATAGGTGGAGAAGAAGAACGTCTTCCCTTTCATCTCGTCTTTCTCACTCATACTTACGCACGCTTTTCCTGGCTGCCTGTCATGTTCCGGTCCTCCTCCCCTTTCCACAGTGCAGGATTCCGGCTGTCATGTCGGCTCCCGTACCATTTTGTTCTGCCTGACACGTAATTGCGCCTGTAGGGGAATCGTGCTGCGTTTAGTTCAGTCAGGAGGCTCTTACCTGCAGTACGAGCCTGCAGATGAAAAATCAATTAGCAGATTTTTGGGAAGGGAGGACGGCTTGCGTCGCTGTGCTACTTTTTGCCCTCAATTAATTTATTTGCCAAACAGACAAAAAAGTCAGAACAGCCCCAATTCAAGGACTCAAAAGTGATGCAATAGTTAACACACAGATTCTTAACCCACATTTCTGGACTAAGCCCTGTTCCGCATGTTTTCACTGTGCAAACACTCCGAGTACTCCGACTCCCAGGGTTGGGGACATGTGCTCTTAGGTCTTGCCTACAATTGGAATTGAGCATTGATGATGCTACGGCCATCTATGGTTGGAGTTCCAAAACAAACAATTGCCTCTGCCATCAGTACAAACAAGACAATCCTGGTAGGCACAAAATCTTAGCGTATGACGTCATCCCATGCTAACGACATAAACCATTATACAGCACATTCAACCCAGTGCGTTCACTCCTTGTGCTTTTTTTTATAGGTGGTTCACAAAACAGGCCTTTATAAGGTCAGCACAAACCAGCAGTGACCATAACCGGAAGAAAATGTTCATCATTCACCATTGGCAGCCTTTCTCCTTCAGTGAGTTGGCTTCACCAGCAGGGGAATTTTATTCGCATTTGGATACCCCAGGATACCCTATTTCCGATGTTAGCCAACCTCATGTGTCAGCCTGTTCAGCCTCATTAGCTACCCCAGGATGTTGCATATGCGCTAGTTTGAAAGGATGGACCAACTGCCGTCATGCGTCTCGGGAGAGTGTACTCTTCTTGAATGAACCTTTCCTGAATGGATAACCCTCTCATATGGGATTCCACGTAAAATATTTGAGGGGAAAAATAGTTCTTCAGGGGTTCTTTGAATGGTTAAGGTTTGTAGTTTCTTTAGGAAGCCATTCCTGAAAAGGTAACCCTCTGTTGCATGGTTTTACATCAAACATTTATGGAAAAAAATGGTTCCTCAAGGGTTCTTCTCTGGATGGTTAAGATTTTTAGCTTCTTGGGGATACCTATCCTGAATATGTCTAAATATTGATAGAATAAACATTTAAGGGTTCTTTGAATAGAAACCTTTGATGAAAAGGTAGCGTTGTGTTAGGGTGGGTGCCTATCACAGCCATCTCTGGGAAAAGGTGGACCACCACTTTACTCTAACTCAAACAATCATAGGGAAGATGGGATCTCAGAATATTCTTTGAATGGAGAAGGTTCTTTGCTTCATGAAGGAATCAAAACCTTCACAATAAAAGGAAGCCTTGTATTATTGGGGTCCGCCTAAAATCATTATGGGGCAATTGGAATTTTCAGGTATTCTTGGATAGTAAACGTTCTTAGCTTCTTCAAGGAATCAAAACCTTCTCTAAAGGGGTAGCCTTCAGTTATTGGGGTGTACCTAAAACATTTACGAGGAAAAAGGGATCCTTACGTATTCTTTGGATAGCGAAGGTCCTTAAGGTAACTGAGACCTTTCCTGAAAAGGTAGCCTTCTGTTATTGGGGTATAGTTTAAACATTTATGTGGGAAATGGGATATTAAGGACTTCTTTGGATGGTGAAGCTTCTTAGCCTCTTGAACGATCCATTCCTGAAATCCCTCAATCAACAGGTTCTATATGAAAACAATTAAGCGAAAAGGTTCTTCAAGAGGGTTCACCAAAGAGATTTTATTTTATTGAGGAAAGCTTTACTACCAGATCACCTTCTGCAGTAGAGTTCTACACAGAACCATAAACGCTTTCAGACGGAAAAATCAATATG
Organism: Neosilurus mollespiculum; assembly: GCA_030014195.1. Classification (NCBI taxonomy): domain Eukaryota; kingdom Metazoa; phylum Chordata; class Actinopteri; order Siluriformes; family Plotosidae; genus Neosilurus; species Neosilurus mollespiculum. Next base: position 4,159,219 of record JAQMYF010000021.1, on the reverse strand, counting down.
CATACTTTAGATGTACCTTCGTCGGTATCCTCCTTCTGCGTATTAAATCTTAAGCATGGTCGCTGGTCTGATATGGTTAAACAGAACATCTGCACAACTGATGGATAATTTCATGTTTCATCCTTTATCCCAAACACCACAAATCAAATCCTCCTCCCATCCAATTAGCCGACGTCTTCACTTTAAACAATGTCTCACCATGTCAACAGCCAGGAGTGTAGGAAGGAGTGTATATATGTGTGCACGTATGTGTGTGTGGGTGTGTTGAGCCATAGCAGTCAGCTTCCTGGCCTGGGCTACCTCTATGGGGCTTTATTCTGTCCAAGGGAAACAGATTTAGTCAGGGCTTTTGCAGCCATGCGCTACAGCAGTTTTATGCAGTGGGAACATATGTAAACATTATCTATTACTGCATTAAGGGAGGAAGGGTGGACTTTGATGCATTTTATAGCAGTGGCTGTTTTCTGTAGGGAGAGGAATGGTGAGAGCATACGGAGACATGATTATGGAATCACTCACATGCACTCACTCACATGA
>JAQMYF010000021.1:4142709-4158022 GCA_030014195.1 Neosilurus mollespiculum | reverse complement strand
ATTTTTTTTATATATATATATATATATATATATATATATATATATATATATATATATAAGCTCACTCAGATAAACAAATTACACTATACCATGTCCCTTCGTTTCGCTGATGCCTTGTCCTATCCGGAAATGTATTAAAATACCATCTTTCCCTAACCAAGTCTGCAGCTGTTTGCATTTTTTTACCGTAATTAAAGAACATTCTGAGGTTTTTGCTGTAGTCTGACTTGAATTTTCCTGTTAGCCACCTGAGTTTTGTAATCCAATCCTTCCCACCTGCTACATGCAGCAGTGAAATCATGGCTTAGCTAATGCAGTAGCTAGCATGGTGATATCATGGCTTAGTTAATGCAGTTAACTCTCACTGGAGACCAAGGAGTCTGGATGAATTTGGGTTCCAACATAGGAAACATACGGTGTAATAAGAGCTCTTATAGTCATATGAAACTACCAAAACCTGCTAAGGTCATGGCAGGTTAGACAACATTTCTTAAGGTGTATTTCTGATAAGGCTGGGTAAAGTAATCTATTAAGATCTAAAGAGATATTAAGCACTCATGACAAATTTGCATTTAATTGCTAAACTAACTAGAAAGTTTACTGTATTGTGACACATCCAGTGCCTTCTTTCCCCATAATCCAACTGTTCACAGGATTAGGTATGACCTAGAGTGACTGCTATAACAGGACACTTGGGAAAACTCTTAACGGACCACATCTAAAATGTTGCAAACTGGTGTTTCCAATTAGGATGGGGGCCTCCCATTTTCCGCAGTCTAAAACAAGCATAAGGCCTTTTTAAGGCAAGGCACAGAAACCTTAATGAGTTGTCAGCAGGCCGTAACTCAGGTGTTATATGAGGGAGGACAGTTTACAGGGCCAAGCATGAGGAATATGAAGGGGTGGGATTCAAGTAACCAAAACATTTCTTACACCTACAGATCTACACAGGAATGTGTAAGGCAGTCAAAGAAAGAAAATCTCCTTCAAGTTTGGGATAGAACATCTAAAAGTTGTTGTTCAATTGCAAAACTTGAACTTGTACTACAGTCTTGCAATATATAGAAAATGCAAAAAATCTCTGACAAATATAATGCAACACTGAATGTGATGCTATCATACAAGCATTCTGCTAAACTAATCGCAAATGGGGTCATCATGTGATAGTGAGTGGGTGCTTAATGATAAACATTATTATTGTAAAAGGAGAACATTTTGAGTACGTCCTATTTTCCAAAACACAGGGAGTTTCAACGCTTAGTCCAGGAGTTGGCCGCTTTCGGATTGAAGTGATGACAGGAAAATCAAACCACTACATAAAGTCTTCTCCAGAAACCCAGAAGTCTTTCAATAGGGTTAAAGTGTCAGGACCCTGGGGTGCCAATACATGTGAAAATGATTCCTCTTGCTCCCTGAACCTTTCATTCATTCATTCATTTTCTGAACCACTTAATCCTAATTAGGGTCGCGGGGAGGGAAGGGGCAGAGAACACCCTGGATATTTCACCAGGCCATTTGCAGGGCAGAAGCACGCTGACGGCAATCCAATGTCACTTGAAATCTTCATACTTGCATACGTTGACCTACATTTAGAAGTGAAGCATCATAAATGCAAAAGGTGTGGAATCAGCTGCAAGGAATATTGTAGACAACTTAAACAAAAAGCTAAGCTAATTCTGCATTAGCAAGTGAAGTACAATACATGTTTGCATACTCGAGTTAGATGCAGGAAATAACTTGTGGGTAGAAACATTTTCTTTTTCCAACTGTGTGGAGGTGTGTGCTTGAGGAACACGATTATTGAAGATGTAACACACACACACACACACACACACACACAATCTTTTCCTAGTGGAGAACAGCAGCTGTTCTGAGTTCTATCCAGACATCCCCCTCTTTTTGTCTTCCTCCCTTCCTTTCTTTTTTGTTTTAGTTTTTACTGAACACAGGAAGTCTACGTCATCTATAAATCAAACTTCAGTGAGAGGGATGGAGGGAGAAGAAGGTTTGTAGTGGTGCTGCCACTCTTTGGACCTTTTCCAATGTAGATGTTAAAGTGAGAGCGGCATGCCTTACTGGGTACGGGCTTGGCAAGGGCGTTTCTGTGTGGAGTTTATATGTTCTCCCCGTGATTGCGTCAGTTTCATCCAGGTACTCCGTTTTTCCTCTTACAGTCCAAAGACATGCACATTGGGCTGATTGGCTGTTCCAAATTGCCCTTGGGTGTGAATGTGAGTGTGAATGGTTGTGCTTGTGTTGCCCTACAATGGACTGGAGAGCTGTTCAAGGTGTACTCCGCCTTCACCCAGTGTCGGCTGAGATAAGCTCCAGCCTTCCTGCAACCCTAATAAAAGTGGCTTGGCAAATGAATGAAAGGATCATAACAGGAATATTTGATTCATTATACTCTAGCACAATATTACCAGTAACCACTTTACAGGACATGCTTTGACCGAGGCATCAAAATACACTCTTGTGTTGGCGGCCATGTTTGCTTCCTTCCACTTTCACACTAAATGGGCTGAGGTGGAAAATGATGTCATTACACATTGCAAATTACTACTTACAAATTACCATGATTGCAGCGTATGGCTATGTTGAGGTGGCCATATACATTTCTCATGGTAATTCTGTTTTCCGTCACCCAACACTTACCCGTTATAAAAGAAATTGTCTACCAGGTTCATCAACAATGGCTTGTGGTTTGGCAATTGGTCGGTCATCAGAACATGCATGATTTTTCACCATATGCCCTATGAAAACCATACACACAGCCAAGCACTGATTGGTAATGTCCTTATAGCTGGGAATGACATGGAAATACACTCTGGTTTAGATGCCAGTTTAGTGAAGGGCACCATGCCCACTATCATTTACAACCAGAGCAATTGACCAGTCTATCCATGGACATGTTTTTGGGTGGTGTGAGGAAACAGGAGAAACCCTGAACAGAAACCCATGCTGAGAATCAAAGTTGGAATTCTGGAATTGTCAGGTGACAATGCTAATCACTAGTGGTTCCACTCTGGAAGTGGTGGCACCATTATGTGGTATGACATAATTTGGGGACATTTGGGGCCTGGGCAGGACTCCCTGGACTACTTCCAACGGTTTCTGCTATTCCATCAGCTATTTGCAATGGTTTCTGCTATCGCCAAGGGTTTCCCAAATAACGGCCATATTGCTTCTCGGGATCAGTGTTGTTAAATTAGCTCGGTATTAAGCTAGCCCGAACAATGTGATTCCTTTTTCGTCTTGAAATGTTTTCTTTAATGCCAAACATCTACATTTGAACAGAAAGCCAAAAGAACATGTTATTATAATGCACTACTTACTGGTTAGTTTGAATACAAAAACACATCCCATCTTGCTCTCCGGCAAAATGGCGCCCAATGCATTTGAGATTATTTTCGAATATCGGAAATTGCTGGAAATAGCCGAGGAATTTCAGAATGTAGTGGTTCAAGTGAAACCTTAGCAGTTGCTTTAAAATTTCGATTCTATGTGAATTATTCTCATTGACTCATTTGGCGAAACTACTTAATCCTACTAGGGTCGCGTGGAGGCTGGTGCCTATCTCAGCCGTGACTGGGTTGAAAGGCGGGGAACACCTTGACCAGCTAGCTAGACCATCACAGGGCAACACACACACACACACACACACACACAACCATTCACACTCACATCTAGGGGCAACAGCCAGTTAGCCTAATATGTATGTCTTTGGTTTGTCGGATGAAACCAAAGTACCCCGAGGAAACCCATGCGAGCACAGGGAGAACATGCACACTTCACACCAGGACGTTCTTGCTGTGAGGCAGACATGCTAACCCCTCCGCCATCATGCTGCCCTATGTGCATATTTATTTTTAGTTGGAGAGATTACCAAGTCCTGAGTTTTGTGTGTGGAATTGAAACCAGGAAATGGCAACCCCAATCAGACTTGATCACCACCAACAGAGCGGGGGAGAAGGATGGAAGCTCCAGAAATGATCTGACATTGATGGGATACCTCCCATCATGTTTTCTTAGAATTTTATTTCATCCCTTCTCCTCCTTTTTCAGTCTTATCATTTGTGTGTGCATGTGCCTGACAGGTCTGCTCAGGTATGGTTAATCCCATGGTTTAATTCTGTTGTGTGCCTGGCAGGAGGTCCCCTCCTGCCGCTGTAGGATCAGCTCTGATCCTGTCCCTTTCTTTCTTACTCTGATTCCTCCTTCCCACCCTCCCTCTCTCACTTCCCCCCCTCTCTGCTAACTGCTAACGAAGCCCAAATCCACCATTTTGATTCTCTTTCATAAGACGATCAGTCAGACAGGAATACGTCCATGATATCTCCAAAAAAACAAACAAAAAAAAAAGCTGCGAGTAATACCGGCAGCAGAATACTATCAGAAGATTATTTTTTAATGACAAAAAAATGGCTTTTGTGTGGGTTAAACTGGCCAAAGTTGAGCACAGATAAAGGTTTCTTGCTTGAACAGAAACTGCCAGGATGCTCGCTATAAGCTTCTCTTGCTTCATACTTGGCTGGAGACAGTAGTGTGACTTGCTCGGATGGGAGTGCTTTTGGGCGCATCGCATCATTTGAAGACAATACATGGATTTTAGACTTATAGTTTCATTTTTATTCAGCACTGGGTTACTTTTTGATATTAGCTTACTTTGTGTGAACTTCACAGCACGAATCCTGAGAACACTATTTCTCACAAACACTTAAAATACCATCTAGAAAGCCAAAACAACAAATACATTTATATAATTGTTATATATTTTTTGCCAGAACAGGCCTTTCTCTTCTGCAATAGCTCTTATAGAGACATCTCTGATTCTTACCCTTACCAGCATTACTGTCTATTTCCATCCATTTGCTGGACCGCTTTATCATACACGGGAAGATGGAGCCCATCTCAGCTGACTCTGGGCAAAGACGGTGTACACCCTGAACAGATCGCCAGTACATTGCAGGGCCAACACACACCCAACCACACTCATACCTAGGGGCAATTTGAAACAGCCAATCAGCCTATTGTTTTTGGACTGTGGGAGGAAACCGCTGAACCCAGAGAAAACCCAGGCAAGCACGTGGAGAAAATGCACAGAAACAGGACCTTCTCTGAACCCAGGACCTTCTAGCTGTGAGGCGGACATGCTAACCATTAAACTACCATGCCACTCTTACCGGCATTGTGATAAAGTAAAATCAATCAGCCATTACAGCAGTTAGGTCAGTTAGAAGTACAGCTTCGGGACCACAATACAACTGAGATGGTCACTAGTGTAAACACATATCTATCTAGGTAAGGGTATTAATGAGAGAGCCAAATTCAAACGAGAGGCACCCACAGAGTGCCAGGTACCTCCATCAAAAGGAAATATGCCCAAATTGGGTCGTGGTTTCCATTACCTTAATCTTTTTATGAGCTCTTATAAGTGTTCCATAGTAACAGTACACACTTGTCTCAAAGTTCAAAGACAATTCAAAATCCTTTGTCCTTGATTTTGACCTATCAAGGTCACTCAGGGTCAAAATATAATGGCGTATAATATAATAATTTAAAAGCATGTACAGTGTATGGTTTCCAACCCATCGCTTATTGCGTCTATGGCCCTTTGTGAGATATAAGCAATTTTAATTTTGATGTGGGAAATGTCCATCTCCATAACTTTTTGCGACCTTGCTCTGACCTTGATCTTTGACCTAGACATTCCAAAATCAAACTGCCTTTGGGACTTAGGTAGGGTAGTGTTCCCACCAAGGTTGGTGAAAATCCAGACATGGGAGTGGTCAGGACCAAACACACAAACATAGTACCTCCACCAAAACTCTGTACAAACATTACACGATGAAGGACGCACTTGTAGCATTGTTGAATCACTGTCACCAACGTGATTTTTTTGTTTTTATTTTTAAGTCAGCCCTTAATTGATACATAGATATTATCCACATTTCTGTAAGTGACATCCGTGGATCCAATAATTATGATTTTTCATTGAATGCTTTTCGAAAGTGGACTGGACCTAAATCCTTTCCCAGAAACAAAGGGCTTGAGTAGTGAGTACAGTGTGAATGGCAGTACATTTCAATACTACACACCCTCAGTCACATTTTCCAAATGCACACTCCACACTGAATTGATGATATATTGAATTCTATTATATATTGAATACACTGTACAGTGGCATATGCATGTTGATCATATTCCTTCAGGTCATGGAATTTCTGGAATACCATGGAATTCTAAAGTCTATTTCAGATAATGAAAATCATGGGAATTTGGTTGGGTTTTTTGGGGGCTTGGTAATGGAAAATCAGAAAATTTAGCTTGTAATACGCGCAAATTTTAGCTGGTATAGATTACAGTACAAATTTTCCATGCAGTAATTTTCATTCAGAGCTAATTTCACAATGTTTACTCACTAAAAACCTCTGTTTTAAACGGAAAAAGTCCGTAAACTAGTAAATAAAGCTGGAAAATTAATGATGTTAAAATTCAGAGGCTGTTTTTGCATTCATTATAGGTGATGAAAATGTCTAGTGAGTGAAAGTTCAGGAAAAAGTCAAGGAATTTGAGATTTGACTTAGACTGGGAACATTCATTTACAGCCAACCAAATGAAAAGTTGGCAGATCACTGGTTCATCCATGACTGAGTGCTCATGTCTGTCAACTGCCTTTAGTTGTCCTCTCTAATCTCTTCCTCTATATTTTAGTGGCCTGTACTGGACTCTCCACCTGTCAGTCACTGGTGTCAAAGAGTCAAGATGGCCAAATAAAGCAAAAAGATGACAGTAGTGTTTATCATATTCTCTTCGATTCATCCACGCTGTCAGAATCAGCACTCTGGTGCTGTTGATATTGTGGGTCTGTATGCAGGATTTGTGCATTTTGTATCCATATGGACTGCATTGAGGAACAGAGACACAACGCAGCAAGTCTGTGCTCAGCTATTCTCGGGTTTATGGCGCATGCTTGCAAATGAGCTCATCAAGACTGTATGCGGCAGTGTGCTCAAAACCCAGGATGAACCCAGTACTTAAATCCAAATCACAACCAAACTGAGAGGTGAAACTAGAAAGAATATACTCCAAAAAAAAAAAAAGAAAGAAAGAAAAAGAAAGGAAGGCTCGGTAATGCAATACATGAAATATAAACACTATTCAGCAAATCATTCACTCCATTTTACTTGCGCAGCTCAAATCAAGGTGAAATTGGTCATCATTACTTATCATTTATTACTAATTTCATTGAATCTAAATGCAGGACCTTTATTTATTTATTTATTTATTTATTTTTATTGAAACAAAAAACTTAATAAGAGTAATCACCAGCCCAACAAGGCATAACCAGCATAACATCACAAGCCAACCAAAAGTAAGAACTTAAATAATGGTGCCAATCAGAGGAAACACAATACAGCTGTGACTGATCTCAAAATCCTGGCATGAGGTCATGTGATTGCTAAGGCTGATGGGAAATGCAGTTCTTCAACATTTGCAGCACTGAAGTGATCATTTTCCTGTCGTTCAGCGTGTTGTTTTCTGTAAATGGACCAGACCAAACAATGTGATGTGTGGAAAGGAAAATAGGCGGGGCTAGACTTAAAGTGTAGAACTTACTGTATGGAAGAGCACTTGCATGCAGTGAACATTGGGCAGGGGTGGCACGGTGGTGTCATGGTTAGCACTTCCGTCTCACAGTGAGAAGGTCCTGCGTTCGAGTTCTGGCTCAGTGAAAGTGATTTTGTGTAGAATTTCTTTGGGTATTCCAGTTTTCTCCAACAATCTGCAGGCATGCATATTAGGCTAATTAGATATTCTTGATTGCGCTTAGGTGTGAGTGTAAATTGTAGTGTGTCTGTATTGGCCCTGCGATGGTCTGGTGAGCTCTTCAAGGTGTACCCCGTCTTCGCTCGGGGTCAGCTGGGACCGGCTTCAGCCTCCCTGTGACCATAATAAAGGACAAATTATGCATTTGTCATTATTTTTGGATCATACTTCTAGACCCAAGGAGCTGCATCCACTTTGTGCTTGATTCGCTAACAAGGAAGTGGATTGAAGTCTACGCGCTCTCTGACCTTTTCTGTTGCTGTGAGAAGTGAGTGGTATCAAAGAGTTAAAGGCATCAGACTTCAATTCAAATATTCCAAATATCTCAGGCTCATGCTAAGTTTAAAGAGGTATAAATACTAATATCCCTTGAGAAGAGAAGGAAATGATTAGTGGAGTTGGTTGTTGTTGATGCAAACATTATCATAGATTTTGTACATTTCCAGAACATCAACATCAGAATGAATTATGCACAGGGGAACCCAGTGAGCATGTATTAAGTCAGCTATCATTTCAGAGACTTCCACACAAAAGAATGCGACATCACTCCCTTGGGCATCCAGCGCTGTCCTCAAGCACACCAATTCCCAAGTCAGAGCTCAGTCATGAGGAATTGGTCAAAATAAGGGCCGTGGAAATGGACATGAAGCGTGACAGCAGTGTGAGGCAGTGACGACAGACATTTCTACCTATCTCGCCTTCTGCATTACTTTGTTCCGAGGCACTGCTTCGATAAATGAACGCCGTGCCCTTGTGTGACACGTTTGGATACCTCTGACGCGACCTTAATGCGATGAGCTTCTGTGCAGTGGTGTGGACCTTGCGCTTTGCACCTCTGCACTCAAAGAGGCGGAACACTCAAGGTGCTCTTACACTCTCGCAGCTGATTTAATGACGCTGGGTAGACCAGAGGAGCCACAAATGCCAGAGGGTGCAGTACGTTGAGTCGGGTTCTGAGTAAAATCTGAAGTGTTGTAGATATTGGGGCAGGCTGTTAGGATAAAATCAATAGCAGTGTGGTGGGGTGTGGCCTTAAAATTTGATTAAATAAAGAACATTGCGTAATTTTTTATTTGTCCAGAGATTATTTCATCAGAACTTTCATTACCTCTTTAAGAAAGCTTGTTTTTTTTCAGTGTGGGTTTGTTTTTTTCGTCTGTTAGCAACTTCCTGTCTACAGAATTTACGCACTGATGATATCAACAATGTAGATTTCTTATAAAGGGCGAAGTTTAAAAATTAAAAGAAATAAATAAATAATACCTGGGACAGTGGTGGCTTGGTGGTTAAGGTGCTGGCTTACTAATCCGAAGGTCGGGGGTTCAAGTCCCACTATCACCAAAGTCGTCACTGCTGCCCCCAGTGCAGCTAACTGGGTTATCAAAGACCAGCCATGTCTCTCACTGTCTGTGGTGAGAGGAATGTAAAAGAACCATCGATGTCATTCGTAAAAAGTAGGACATTGAGTTTCCGTCAACGTGTTTCTGCCCTGCGATGATCTGGAGAGCCGTCCAGGGTGTACATTGCCCAGCGTCAGCTGAGATGGGCGCCAGCCTCCCCGTGACCCTAATTAGGATTAAGCGGTTCAGAAAATAAATGAATAACCCGTCTGCTTTGAATGAAAGTTGTTCTGTATATTCAGGATCAGAAGCTTTGATGTCACAGCAGGTTTCATCCAGATCTGATCCAGATTGCGCATTTGGCAGCAATTTCGATTTAAGATGGGAAATCCAATTTTTTGGAAGTGTGGCAGTACAGCGGGCCCAGCAGGGGGTGCCGTGTACTTATTTCTATGACTTGGCAGAGGTTTGTGCTCTCTGGGTGCTCTTGATTGTTTGTCTGTTAGCAACCTTACTCCATAAGTACAACTAGAGTGCAGCATCTATATAAGGTTTATCACAAACCAAAGTTTGATAAGGATCTGAGTAGCATTTTGGATTTGATTATGCTAAAGTTTCGAATACATAGAGCTTGTTGACAAAAGAATTGTTAAAATACTATTTAGAAGAAATTTAAATTCTTTTTGCAGAGCTCTATACCCCAACTGCTTATGGTTCTTCTGAATTTTCACCCTTGGTAATGCTGACGGGAAAAAAACACAACTGTTGCAAAACACTGACACTGGAGACTCCTTCCGTAAATTTTAAATAAACATCTCCTTACAGAAACCTTCAGCATATTAACAAATGAGTTTAACATGTTAATTAGATTGGCTGCAGGGGGAGCTTCTGTTCATGGTAATACTGTTCCTTCCTTTCCTTCTCCCAAGAGAGAAGCGGGGAAGGGGGACGGGTCTTAAGGTTTGGGTTACTACTATTAATTCATGTCACTGGCAAAATCCCACTCGCTCTCTCACTCATTTGCTGTACCGCTTACTCCTACTAGGGTCGCAAGGAGGCTGGAGCCTGTCCAAGCCAACATTGGACGAAGACAGGGTGCACCCTGGACAGTTTGCCAGTCAATTGCTGGGCCAACACACACACACACACATCCACTAATACTCACACCTAGGGGCAATTAGGGGCCAGCTAGCTGAACATACATGTTTTTGGACTGTGAGAGGAAACCAGAGTCCACGGAGGAAACTCATGCAAGCACAGGGAGAACATGCAAACTCCACACAGAAACGCCAGAGCATTGGATTTGAATACTGGACCTTATTGCTGTGAGGCGGACATGCTAACTACTACGCCAATCTGCCTGCCAGAAATGCAACAAAAGCCAAGTAAAGATTAATTGATTAATTATTTAATTCTTTCATTCTTCTTCATTCTGAGTTTTCCCCCCAAACACTGAGCATGAGACAGGGCATCATATACATTCACGCACTCCTTATTATGTAGCCAATACAAGCTACTGGTATTTGGGGGTGGGAGGAAACAGGAGAACCCAGAGGAAACATGTCAACATGTTTGTTGTTGAAAGTGTTATTAGCTTCATTAGATGGTTTTAAATAATTGTGTGTTTGTGTGAAACAGAGATTTTAAAAAAGTCACTAGAAGAAGCAAAGGTGAGTGGGGAGAGAAAATGGGGTGATTGACAGGGACAGGCGTTCATACTGTACACACCAGGCCCAGACCGAAAGCATAGGGAAAGAAAGAGAAAGAAGGGAAAGAGACAGACGGCAGCCTGCCATCAGATCATTCACTACAACTCTGGGTCCCCCAAATCTGGCTCAGTGTGTAAGAACTGTTTCATTGGTTCAAACTTGATGCCTTCCCCCACAGATGCCTTGTACCCGCCTCCGGTCCTCCTTTCCTCTCCCCAGTCGGTGCACATGGTGTGATTTTGTGTATGAGTGAGTGAGTGAGTGAGAGAGAGAGAGAGAGAGAGAGAGAGAGAGAGTGTGTATGCATGGTCTGTTCCTCTTTTCAGCCATCAGGTTTGTGCTGATTTTGGTGAAGCGGGCTAAACTATAAATCGGCGTGATTATGCGGCGCTCTCTCGCTTGACTGGCGGCTCACAATCAGACGAGCTGCTGACAATATGGCCTGATGAATCAAACATCTCCACCATTAGTTTCACCTACATGCCTCTTTCCCAGGAGACTCGGGGACACACCACCGCACCGAACAGGCCTTTCTCAGACCTGGGGGTGATGGGAAAAACTCCTGACTGTCAACACACTCACTGAAAATCCTGTTTGTAAGGGGGGCTTTGTTTTTGAGTGACACCGAGTAAACTTAATGAGCACATTAATCCAGGGTGTGGTCAAATACTCTGATTGGTCAGAAGGCGTTGATGCATTTTCTCTAACGGCAGCTGTGACTGTAACAGATGCTGTACGTGCCATCCTTCTACAAGGAACTGAGAGTCAGAAGCAAAAGCTGATTGGCTGTCTGCATTTTTTGCGAAAGGTGATTGGCTGTCTGCATTTCCAGGACGTTTTGTTTTCTTAATGATCACAATGCTCCATTTACTGCATAAGGAAAACATGGTTTCTCATAGGCTAATTATGTATTTAGGTTTTTAAAAAACATTCTATGGTGGTTAGCACGTCCGCCCCACAGCAAGAAGGTCCTGGGTTCGATTCCCGGGCCTCGGCATTTCTGTTTGGAGTTTGCATGTTCTCCCCATGTTTGTGTGGGTTTCCTCCGGGTATTCTGGTTTCCTCCCACAGTCCAAAAACATGCACAGTAGGCTAATTTGCTGTTTCAAATCACCCCTAGGTGTGAGCATGAACGGTTGTGTGAGTGTTGGCCCTACAATGGCCTGGCGAGCTGTCCAGGGTGTACCCCGCCCTCATCCAGAGTCGGCAGAGATGGGTGCCAGCCTCCCCAAGACCCTAATTAGGATTGAGCAGTTGGGGGGTGGTTGCCTTGCTCAAGGGCACTTCAGCCATGAAGGCGGAGGAACTCCTTCACCGCCACACATTCTTCCTGCTGGTTTGAGTATCAAGCCAGCGACCTTTCGGTCCCAAAGCCCCTTCTCTAACCATTAGGCTATGGCTGCCCCCTTTATGGACTGGTTTGAGTTTCCTGTCATCAGTTCAAGATGCTGGTGAAAAATTTATCCAACGCTGTAATCAAGGCTAAATGCAGTCCAATAAAATTTTACAGAGTGTTTTATGGGGTTTTTTTTAGGCACATCATACAGTCTTGGACTAATGGAGCCAGAAAGTTGATTGGTGACAGTTGATTGACTGTTATTTAACAGTTCTAAGGAGGGTTAACACCTCTCACAGAACAAGAGTGTAGAATATTCCGGGATCTTTAAAGGTAAAAAGAACGAAAGCTAGGCTCCCAAGTTGTGCATCGATAAGGTGAGATCGCAAGTTGAAATCCGCCGCCAGGAGTCTATCGAAGCTAACTGGCTGAGTTCTCATGGGAGGGAAGGATTGCGTACGCTCACCTTCTTGACACTTCAAGTGATCACAAGCCAATCACAGGTGTCTGCACTTTCCCTCCAAGCGTGTTAGGCCTCACCTGAATGCGCACGCGCAGCAGTTTGTAAAGATGCAGGTAACAGTAACACATATCAAGTGCTTGTGTACACCCCTCCGTCATGATACCTGATGGGGGGGGGGATTGGTCATGACTAAATTATGGGAGGAAAATGTAAAAAACGTATTAGCTGTTTTTGTTCCTAATCTGGCTGATTTACATCGTATTATTCTTGTCATGTTTTATTTATAAATCCATGTACATTTTGTATCAATTTGAATCTACATATGACTCCGCCCCCTTCTTGTGATTGGTACATTCCCCGATGCTTCTAATCTGTTCAACCATTGATTAGTTTCATCATCCTATATGTATATGTAACTATGTCATGTCATGGTCATTTACATTTCTTTCTAAGAAACCTGTATTTCCTGCTTCCTGTGTTTCTGAGTTACTTCCTGGTTTTGACCCTCGCCTCTGTTTTTGTGCGTGTGATCATGGAGTATTTGGATTTGTTGATGTCTACCTGTGTTTTGACCCTTGTTGTTGGTGATTTTTATATTTATTTAGATCGAGCACCAGGCTGTTCTTAACCACTTGTACAATTGTGTTTGTTGAAAACTTTGCCGCTCACTTTAATATTTGAGGTTGATAAGACTTAGATAAATGTACATGCACTCTCCAGTTTGGTCACGCCCATCATCCCTTTGAGAACTCTCTCTCTTGCTCTCTCTCTTTCTCTCTGGACAATAGACTCAGCAGTGGTCGCCTGATTGCTTCCTTTCACATGGTAATGCACATCTCTACTCCTCTCCATGAGCTTTCTTAACTCCCCACAAATTACAGTTTACCAGCCACATAGGAAATAAGGGGGGGGGGGGGGGTTTAGATCAACTGCCGCATATCTCTTCTTAAAAAAAAAAAATTACTGACATGTAGATGTGGTGGTAAGTGCAGCTCGCCAGGCCTCTGATCATCCCTTAATTGTAGCAGTCAATTGTAGCCAAACGCTCTCTTCAAGCCCTTTCTCTCTTACAACAAGTATCGCGATCAAAGGGGGAATCAGCTCGCTTCAATTCAGCCTGTTTAAGAACCAGCCAAATGAGAGAGAGAGAGAGAGAGAGAGAGAGGTAGAAAGGGATGCTGACATGATGACAGCAGTTGTTTTGTGCTGTGTTTATTCCAAAATACTCTCTCTCTCTCTCTCTCTCTCTCTCTCTCTCTCGTAATTTTTTGCAGCAATATCTTACAGAGATCTGTTATTTCCCCAATGCTGGAGAAATAATGTTTTCTAGACATTTCATTACACATTGTATTACATTAACATTTCTACTTATATTGGACAAATCCTTAATGGATAATAATAATAATAATAATAATAATAATAATAAGGGTGTTTCTGTGTAGAGTTCTTCTGTGCATGTTCTTCTTGTGCTTGCCTTGGCTTCCTCCGGATACTCCAGTTTCCACCCCAGTCCAGAGACATGCATATTAGGCAAAGTGGCTGTTCCAAATTGCCCCTAGGTGTGGATGTGAGTGTAAATGGCTGTGTGTGTGTGTTGACATGCGATGGTCTGCCGAGCTGTTCAACATGTTCCCCGCCTTCGCCCGCTGTTGGCTGAGATAGGCAACAGCCTCCCCCCGACCCTATTAAGCACTTTGGCAAATAGGATGTTGTGGCATTGTGTGTGTGTGTGTGTGTGTGTGTGTGTGTGTGTGTGTGTGTGTGTATGCACTAGGTATTCATAATGTTGTGAGGGCCTCAAACTGTTCACACAGTCACATTATGGGATCCAAAATGCAAAATGCGATTCCCGACAATGTAAATAATTTGATTTTAAGGTAAAAACATGTTTAAAGTTTACGGTTAGGGTTAAAGTTTAGGGTTAGGGTTTAGAATTAGAGTAAAGGTTAGGGTCAGGGTTAGGGTAAAAGTAGAATTAGGATTAGGGTAAGAGTAGAGTATGGGTTAGGGTTAGAGTAGAGTAAGGGTTAGGGTTAGGGTTAAAGTAGAATTTGGGTTAATGTAAGAGTAGAGTATGGGTTAGGGTTAGACTAAAAGTTAGAGTAGAGTTAGTAAAGAGTAAGTTAGGGCTAGAGAATGGGTCCGGGTAAAGTTAAAGGTTAGGATTAGGGTTAGAGTAGAGTACAGTAAGGGTTAGAGTAAAGGTTAGGGTAGAGTAGAGTTTAGGGTTAGGGTTAGAGTAGAGTAAGGGTTTGGGTTAGAGTAAAGGTTAGGCTTAGGGTTAGAGTAAAGGTTAGAGTAGAGTAAGGGTTAGGGTAAAGGTTAGGGTTAGAGTAAGGGTTAGGGTAGAGTATTGGGTTAGGGTAAAGGTTAGGGTTAGAGTAAGGGTTAGGGTAGAGTAGAGTATTGGGTTAGGGTAAAGGTTAGGGTTAGAGTAAGGGTTAGGGTTAGAGTAGAGTTAGAGTAAGGGTTAGGATAGAGTAAGGGTTATGGTTAGAGTAAAGGTTAGGGTTAGGGGTAGAGTTAGAGTTAGAGGTAGAATAGAGTTAGAATAAGGGTTAGGGTTAGAGTTACAGGAAGGGTTAGGGGTAGAGTTGGAGGAAGGGTTAGGGGTAGAGTTAGGGTTAGAGGTAGA
>JAQMYF010000021.1:4071206-4081402 GCA_030014195.1 Neosilurus mollespiculum | reverse complement strand
CCCACATATATATATATATATATATATATATATATATATATATATATATATATATATATATCACACACACATATACATACACTCCTTAATTTAGTTCCCTACAGTTAGTCCGTACAACGCCCAGTATTCTGGAATCTACTCTAAGAAAAGCCGTCAACTCTCCCACCAAGTCTGCTTTTAAATCAAGGGAAACGCGAAAGAATGAAATAGTTTCAGTCCAGCTTTGATTCCTCCCCGGGGTCGGGATTAATTCTGAGCCTTTTATTTGTCAGCCAGACTATAAAATCGCTTTCGGAATCCTTAAAAGTCCTGCCCTTGTTTCCTCTCTTTCTCTCCGTTGTGAGGTGTCAGCGCTGTCAGTCGAGCCCATACACTGAGAAAAAGAATATCAGGATGAGAGCAGGGGTTAGCGGGAGGCTAACGGCCACTGATCCACTAATAGAGGGATAGAAAAGGTGACGATCGGTACTTACTGAAGTCGTTATTGTGGCTGCCCTTGGCCCTTACACTTCCCTCTTTCTGTAGCACAGTGTGTTAGGCCACGGACGCACTGAGGAACCCAGAGTGAAGAGTGTGTGCGAGTGTTTTAACAATGAGTCGTTCTTTATCAGGGTGGGATAATGCTTGGCAAAAGCAAGTCTGTCGAGCAGATTTAACTTTATCGGGACTTGCTGAGTTTTACTACAACCAGATTTGGCCGGATATTTAATAATAAGGGTCAAGGGGTCAAAACTGGTCGCCATCGCCGGGGGCCAGTACCGTAGATGGGGTTGAACGTAAATCCAAAACAGTTAGAAAAATAAAAAATAAATCAATAAATGAAAATCTCCATGAAATGAGAAATAAATAAAAGAACAAACAAATAAAGAAACACACAACTGACTGTATATATTAATAAATAAACAGAGAAACACAAATGAATGCATTAATAGATAAACAGATAAATAAATAAATAAATGCTTATTTATTTGCACTTGTGTATTTAAACGGGGGCTTAAAGATAAATAAATATTTATATATTTATCAAATGAACACATGTATTAATTGACATTTAAATGATGAGCATGAATAAATAAGTAGATAGATAGATAGATAGATAGATAGATAGATAGATAGATAGATAGATAGATAGATAAAGTGTAATTTAGGCTACAAGTCTCTGGTGTATTTATTCCGTCGCTCAGGTTCCATGTATCTCATAAAATATATAAGATGTGATGGAAATGAGGTCACTTTCTAGATCATGTTATGCAGCAGAGCTGGTCTGCCCTGATTTATTTATTTATTTAACCTTTTTTTAAACTGGGTTTAGCCTATTAGGAATATTTATTTTTAATAATCAGGAGATTAGGAGATGAGCGTACCTGGAATTTTTCGCAGAATTTAATTATAATTATTATTATTTGTTCTTTTAATGGGAATTTTGTCTTCATTTTAAGCTTCAGATTAAGCTACAAGAACAACAACAATAATAATCATTACAGGGGGAAAAAAAAAATCTCTTGTAATGAATTTTAATCCCGCCCCCTTTTCCATCCTGTAAATGATAATGATGATGATGATGATGATGATGATGGGCATCCATCAGCAATATCTTTAATTACAGAGCTGGAATATTAAAGATTTGAAGTCACCCCACTGAAATATTCATAATGCTGACTGTATTTATGAGCTCTGCCCCACACTCACTACTGTACTGTAACAGTGTACACACTTACCCCCACCTTCCCCCGACTGCCCCCACCCCCCCACCCCCCTCCCTCAGGGTGAGATCGTCTGTCTTTGTGCAGGATGAGGTTAACGTTTCACGTTGCCTTTTCTGCTGTTCGCTTTGTGTATGGAGAGCTATGAAGAGGTGCGTTCGTGTGCGCGAGTGCGTGCGATGAGTGCTCCGTGAGAGAGAGAGAGAGAGAGAGAGAGAGAGAGAGAGAGCGGGGCACTCGAAGACCGCGTTCGAGTGTGTGCGACACAGCCTCTTGCGTGGTGCTTGAGGGCCATCTTAGTGTCTTTGGTGCTGATAAAGCAGCAAACCGTTGTGTTCGGCGAGGTGTCATGGTCAGGCTCGCTGTCTCGGTGTGTAGTTTCTTCTTTTTGAGAATGTCTGCTTTTGTCTTTGCTCAGTGAAAAACGCAAAGGGGGAAATCAAGAATCGAGAGAAGAGGCTGGGGAGGCTCTCCTTGTGGGAGTGTAATTAGAAATCATGCACCAATCTCTCTTCACCCCCTCTTCTCTCTCTCTCTCTCTCCCTCACTCTCTCTCTCTCTCTCTCTCTCTCTCTCTCTCATTCTCGACAGCTGATAAAAAGCTAGTTAGTCTTAATGAATGCAGGTCTGAATGGGATGCAGAGAGCAAGAAAGGAAGCCACCTCGGCCGAGCGGCTTCAAACGAACGCTCAACTGCTTAAGCTTATTTGCCTCTTCCCCAATTACACGTCAAAGGAATTCCGTAGAATACAAAATATACATGCTAGAAAACGACATCATAGCGGAGTACAGGGTTTATCTAATTGCGCTAATCTCATTTATAAGGTGCTGCATTGCTGTTGGTCACAAACAGATAAATCCAACGGCTCTCGACCTTGGCTTGATTGTGTGGCCGAGAGGAGGAGGAATCAGATCAAGTGACTACATGATGGGAAAGAGGAAACTGATAGAGAGAGAAAGCGAAAATATAAACCAGGCATACCCACAGCGACAACTATTTACAGTCACCAGCTACTCACACCACATACCATGGCCACCTCAATGACACACGTTTTCATATCGCCTTTCCATCAACAAGGCTGTGGTAGGAAATCCGACAGCATTTTTTTCCGGACAGATCTACAATCAAAAAACTATGACGGGGTGGGAGTCCAAGAGGGCGCAGCACCGTTAAGTCATTTTCATGGATCTCGAAGACTTTAAAGGAGTACCGCATTGTGATGGAGTGAGGATGGAGTAGCGGTTAGCACTGTGGCCTCTTGTTCCTTTGCCTTGGAGGGAGGGGGTTTCCTCAGGGTGCTCTGGTTTTCTTCCACAGTCCAAAGCTACACAGATTAAGTCAACTGGCTACTCTAAATTGCCTGTAGGAGTGTGAAAGGTGATTGGTTTCTCTGTGCTAGCCCTGCACAGGGTGTACCCTATAGATTAGTGGTCAGCAACCCTGAAGTCTTTGCCTCCAACCCTAATGATGCCCACCTGACCATCTAATCATCGACTTTAGAAGTTTTAGGTTGGGGATAAACCTGCAGAAAGCTACAGTAGACCAGTGATATAGATGATGGAGGTATGGATGGAAGTGAGATCATTGGTTTTACCTTTTCCTTCAGCTGTTTTTCATGAAATAAATTCTGAAAAGAAAGGGTACAACCCTTACCCTGACTCCTGGTGCTTCGAGTGGGAGATGGGTCCTCTTCACAGCGTTAAAATAAAACGCGAACAGTGCAGCAAAGTAAAAAATAAACAACAACTAACAAACAAACCAAAAAAAAAAAAAAAAGCCCACCCTAAGATGCATCCCTGGTGTTTCCCTTACCTCCTGAGTAATTGTTGCCTGTGAGAAGAACTTTGCGCTGTTTATAGATGCTGACTTGACTTTTCTATGTTGTGACTTCTCTATAGTTATTATTATTCTTATGCTATGTATTAGGAAACTTCCACATTTGATTATACAACAGTTAGGGTCTTGAACCAGTGAAAACAGGGGTGGTTGTGTTAAAAAAAGAAAAGTTTGGCAGTTTCGTGAACTAGCGCAGACACCATGCTGGTTAAAAAAAAAAAAAAAAAAAAAAAAAGCATGGGGAGGAGGTGGGGGTTGTTACCACATATATACCAAGAAAACTGAGGTAGAAATAAATGACCCTTTAAAAAAAGCTTCCACCTGCAGGTGCTAACCCAGAATTCTCAGGTGCTTCGGTTACCATGTATTTATTACCATGATCGGCGCCAGAGAGAAACCTTCCAAGCCCACACTGAACGTGTGTGACGCTGGAATTAGCAAAGGCCTGTTAAAAAGGTACCCGCTGCTGCGAGGCCCCGCTAAACCTACTCCCTTGGGAGCCGTGAAGTTTTTTAACACTTTGGGAGGAAGTTAGGAGGACATGCCAGGCTGCGTGGGAGGCAGCAGAGGCTGTAGGGTCACGGTTTGAGTGTGCGCGAACGCGTGTATGAGGTTGCGACTCTGATGCAACGTTGCTGGCATGCGTGAGCTCCGTGGGCCGGGCCGCTCGACTGACGAGATCCCAGCAGGCTTTGCTCCCTCGCTTCGATTCGCTTCGGCGTAGGCAGGAGCTGTGGAAACACAATCGGTGCTCTCTCTCTCTCTCTCTCTCTCTCTCTCTCACACACACACACACACACACACGAACACGAAGGCATGTATAAAAGTGAAGATGGAAGGCTGGAGCCAGGTGGAAGCTCCTGCAGTGGTTTTTATGGCTTTCTGACAGCTTTGTGTGGCTTTGGGTACTTTGAGCTCGTATTTTCCTTTCTCCTTCTTTTTTTTCCACCATGCTTAAAAAAAGGAGAGAGAGAGAAAGAGAGAGAAAACACAATTTCCTTTGCAAGTACAATTCACACCATTAAAACCCATTTTGCCCTGAACTGAATGCTAAAGGTAAACGACTGCAACCTCTCATTATAGCAGTGCTCCCTTCCCCACCTTTACTTTATTTCACCACTCCTTTCTTCCTTTCCCTCTCCTTTTTAGCCTGGAACGCTAAACCATTGCACCCATACCGCTCACAGTCTCACATGCTCCGTCTGTTTCTGGATACTTTTAGACCAAGGACTGGCCAGGTTGTGTTGGAGGAGACACAGGTCACAATTTGGTTGTGATGTGCGGAGATCACAATCCTTCCGTCCGCCTGTCGTAAGTTGTAGCTTGTTAAGTTCAGGTCAACGGAACTCATCATTAGCGTTACAGCAGTAAAGTCATTAGCATGAAGGAAGGAAAGTTTGTTTATGGCATTATTTACTTTTTGTTTGAAGGATGAACCATAGACTCTTCTTCTGCTTTCATTTTCAACACATATGGCCAGAGTTTACTTCACAGACAGTGTTTTGACCAATAAATACTCTGTCGGACTTATTATGCTAACATATAACTAATTCATTCATTATCTGAGCCGCTTATTTCTACCAGGGTCACAAGGAGGCTGTAGCCTATCTCTAGGCGAAGGAGAGGTACACCCTCACATTTCAGGGACAGTTAGCCTAATGTGCAACCCAGAGGAAACCCATTTAAGTAAGGGGAGACCATACAAACTCCACACAGAAACGCCATCGCAGAGTCCTGGATTCCCTTTAAGAGATACTGAACCATTGCTAACTAGACCGCGGTTCGTAGTCTCCCAGTACATTTAGATCCACTGAACTAGTGAGACTAGGACTCCTAGTAAGTAAAACTTGTTTGTTTCATGCTTGGACCCCTAACGGCCAACACTCTACCCTTAGGGCTGGGATATACTTGACGCCAAGTGGCTAGCATGCTTGCGGACGCTGCTGCCACACCACTTGCGCGTGTACTTTATGTAAATCTGGAGGAGTCCACCAGGTAGCAGTGTGAGAAATATCATGGTGAGAAAACCACGTCCGGATTCATGGTTTTGTAAGTTGAGGGAAGATAGTAAACAAAGTTTTTTCGTCTTCCTCTTCGCCCAACGTTGCTGAGGTCACATACCAAAACTGGAACACAGCGCCACCCAGGTTTTTGCTGGTACT
Organism: Neosilurus mollespiculum; assembly: GCA_030014195.1. Classification (NCBI taxonomy): domain Eukaryota; kingdom Metazoa; phylum Chordata; class Actinopteri; order Siluriformes; family Plotosidae; genus Neosilurus; species Neosilurus mollespiculum. The sequence continues at coordinate 4,075,700 of JAQMYF010000021.1, read as the reverse complement.
GCCGCTCGGAAAGTGCGCTGGGAAGACGTTGCAGCCATGATGCGTGAGCGCAAGAATTCTGGGCATCAAGTATATTAGACCCTTCAAACCGTTCCTACACTAAAACACCCAACACCCTTTAAACCGTCCCAAAACTTCTCCGATCCTCTGATTTAATAATAAACTGAAAAACTACAAAAATTCTTTACAGCTACGGGAAAGAACATGAAATGAAATAGTCCTCTCTTTTGGTCTCCACCTGAACCTGAACTGTCTGAATTATTTAGGAATCCATCCTCCTCTCACTCTCTCTCTCTCTTTTGAAACATCCCACTTTCAGGCCACTGTTAAAGACCAAAATTGCTTTATCATGCCAAAGTAAAAGTATGCATCCATTATTTAGTTAAACCTGAGAAAATCAGGTTTCTCCTTGGGATTTGGCGTCAGCATGGGCTGCTTGAATTTCAGAAGTGTGGACAATTTCTTCGGAACCCACACGGGAGAGGAGGGAAATAAATAAATAAAGAGACGAAAAGAAGGGGGTGGAGGGTTTGTTAAACAGACAGTTTAGCTTCGTTTTGCACGTCTCGGCTTTACCGAATGGTCTTCGCTGTATCGTATATAGGCAGGGTGACATGTGGCTATACACTATTGCATAAGTGTCACTTTGTATGTTTGAGCATGGCGAATAACTATAGGATGACACTTGCTTGATTTTATGGCTCGTATTTTTTTTTTTTCATGTAGTAAAATGTATTTCCGGTACAGACACACCAGGTTGCAAAGTTGATTTGAAGCACCTGGTGTTGACTTCTTTTTCACTAGGGAGCACACGTACACACACACATACACACACAGCATAGTTTATGGCACAGTCTTATCTCTTGCATACAGCTTTTGCTTTGACAACTGTACGTCTCTCTCTCTCTCTCTCTCTCTCTCTCTCTCTCTCTTTCCTTAACTCACGCTAATATGCCATTCCTAATCAAATAACGCCGTGCCTTTTCAAATAAATCACTAAATTTGCTCTTTGTTTAAGCCACTTGCCAATATCATCCCTCCTTCCTTTCCTCTTTCGGCTCTCTGTGAACATCTTCGCACCACGCATAATTTAATTAAGCACAACCAATCTGCTATGGCAGATTTTCTGGAGAAACTTTGCTCAATATTAGTAAAAGGAAGACTGAAATCTTCCTTCTGATTTTTTTTTTTCTTTTTTAAACCAGTGCTCCTTGCCAAATTTCTGGAAGGATGCTTTTTCCCACCCTCAGTGCCCCATCTGGAAACATTATAAAATAGCGCAACACGCTCGGAGGAAAGCACTAATTTTTGTTTTTTTCTAAACTTGAACCAGTTCTGCGTTCACTACCAAGAGTGCTTCTCACAAGTAGCTATTCACCCTGCGGAATTAGATTATACTGAACGGATGGTTAGCAGATAGTGCTTCAAAAATTGTGCACATTAGTAAAAAATTCACTAATAGGTCTGCTTTATTAAGAATTGTAAAAAGGCAAAACTCTGTGCGATCTGTTTATACATATTATCATAGGTACAGGCACAGCGGTGTTAGGATGTCCTCTTCACAGCAACAACGTCCCGGGTTCGAGTCCTGGACCCGGTCATTTCAGTTGTGGAGTTGGTATGTGCTCCCCATACTGGTGCAGGTTTACTCCAGGTACTCCGGTTTCCTCTGACAGTCCAAAGACATGCACATTAGGCTAACTGGCTGTTCTGAATTGAACCTAGGTGAGAGTGTAAGTTTGAATGGTTGTGTGTTTGTTCTCGGTGTACCCCACCTTCACCCAGTGTCGGCTGAGACAGGCTCCAGCCTCCCCGCAACCCTACTAGGATTAAGCAGTTCAGCAACTGAGTGGGTGAGTGAGTATGTTGTTTGCCAAAGACTAGAAGCAGTGCATAAAGAGCTGTAGACGGGACTCCATCCTCCGGTAGCGGGACACCGTGACAGACAGAGAGACAGATGGAAACAGGGTCCGGCTGCCAAGATTACCGCTAAGTGGTCTGCCCATTAAAAATAGAGCGCTTCAACAGGGCGAACTCTCATTAAGTTCGTAAACGTTTTTGTTATTGAATGCATGGCCCATTTATCCATCTGAGCAGTTGAAGGGTAAGGGCCTTGCCGAAGGGCCCAACAATGGCAGCTTGGTGGTACTGGGGCTTGAACCCCAATCCAGAGCCTTATCTACTGAACCACCACCAAACCCTGCACCCTTCTAGGGCTTGAACCCCTGACCTTCTAATCAGTAACCCAGAGGCTAATCTACTGAGCCACCACCAAACCCTGCACCCTCATGCAGTCATTCTACTTGAGACCCCTTTATTCTCCTCATGTACCAACAACATTGGAAGCCTCGTATAGAAGTTGTGAAGTGGGCAAGCATGTTTGTTTTCCCACTACGTGACAGGATTAATAGAGTAATGAGCAGGACCTGAACCTGGACAGATGTGGCTTCGTGTGCGGTGTTGATTAAGAAGGCAGACGGTGTGACGCGGTGGAACATGCAGAACATCGCAGCAGCTGTGAGCCGTCACCCCCTTTTGTGTTCGACACCGTGTATGTGGCGCAATGTTCAGAGAATGAACTCAGGGTCTCTGACCTGGCTTTTGTTTTGCTCCGACTTCCTGTTAGGAAGGTGAGCGATGAATGTCATCTTTCATTTTTTGTGCGGTGTGACCAAGCCGCAGGGATAAATCGAGCTCTCCATTTCCTTTTCTTCCATCTCTGACGGATGATTAGGTCTCATCTCTGGGTGGATTTGACTCGAGCGCTACAGCTGAGTCAGGTGAAGTCCACAGGAAGTCAAAGCTCTCTCTCCGTCCCAACAGGGCTGGCAACCAGATTAGCGCTCATGCTAATTGATCGCAGCAGCTCCTTATGCTAACCTGTTTAGTGTTTGCTGGGCTTGCAGGTGCGTGATATGTCAAAGCGTGTTTCTAATTAGCAATCGAATGCTTGTTTTCACTCAGTCCAGTGACTCTCACGTGACTAACAACAACAAAAATGATTACGAAAGGAAAATATAGCCATAGTTAAACTTTCAGCGTGTTTAGTTTTACTAATAAAGAGCTTTTTTAACACGTACAACTCTGCCTTTGTCTGTCTAATGGTCCTTTGGCACCTTGAGTTCAAGAGAAGGCAATTTGTAACAGGGACAGTATGTCACAGTGTGTGTGAGCAAGGTGTGTGTGTGTGTGTGTGTGTGTCTGTGTGGTTAGCACAGTGCTAAAACTACACTGGTTTGCTTCAAGGTGTAAAAACCTGATTAGTTCCTCTCTACGGCGCTGTGGCCGGGAGGATGTCACCAGACAAAAACACCCACGCGCCTTTCATCCCTACACACACCTTACACACACTGACGCAGATAAGGACCTCCATAACAAATAAGCTCTAGCAAACACACACACACACACACACACATCTATATATATATATATATACACACAGAGAGACACACACAAAACACACAGCCTTACACAGTGATAAAAAAGCCTTTACAAATAAAAACATTTAGCAACACCTCTCTCCTCCTCCTTTTCCTCCCCTCACACACTCCCTGGAGCTTTCCCTCGCTTTATTCTTTACTCTTTTCTGATATTCCCCAGGTATGCCTTTCGTTCCACTCAGGTTTTGCAGCCTGTCGCTGCGCTCTGCCCCTGTATTCGAATCAAAACCTCTTTCTTTCTTTCTTTCTTTCTTTCTTTTCTTTTCTCCTTCCTGATGCAAGGCCTAAACACCCCTTCTTCCTCCTCTTATCCGAGTGTTGTACTCCCACCGTCTGTGTGACTCCCTGCTTGTGTTTGGTTTAACCGAATCAACAAACAGGCGAAAGGAAAAAGGAGGAGAGAAAGAAGAGAGAGACAGATTGAGAGAGAGAGAGAGAGAGAGAGAGAGAGAGAGAGTTGGGAAGGGCGCAGTTCCAAATGCCTTCCACTTCCTGCCCAGATTATGAGATAGGTGACACGCCAATATTTCACCTCCTGTATTTGGTTTAGTGTCTCCCCTGTGACTTACAATCACAAAGAGGGAGGGAAGGAGAGACAACATGGACAGATGGAGGACAGGAAGAAAAGAAATAGGGAGAAAGTGGAAAAAAGCTTTATTTATTTATTTTTACCCAGCCTACACAAAATGCTGGTTTCGAAATTATTATTTTTTTCATCCACCGCATAACTGTTTACTTTAGTTTACCTCAGGTTAGCTAGCATGCTAATGACTTTACTTGCCTATTTTAATATGGGTCCAGTCCCTATGTTTCCCAGACCCTATGTTCCCCAGTCCCTATGTTCCCCAGTCCTCATGTTCCCCAGTCCCCATGTTCCCCAGACCAATGTTATCCAGTCTCTATGTTATCCAGACCCTATGTTCCCCAGTCCCCATGTTCCCCAGTCCCCATGTTCCCCAGACCCAATGTTATCCAGTCTCTATGTTCCCCAGTCCCCATGTTCCCCAGCCCCTATGTTCCCCAGACCCAATGTTCCCCAGTCCCCATGTTCCCC
>JAQMYF010000021.1:4000683-4013446 GCA_030014195.1 Neosilurus mollespiculum | reverse complement strand
CATTCTCTTTACAAATATATCAATATCTCAGGATCTCACATTTCATACTTCATCCGTATTATACTGCAGCGCGTCACATTTTTACTTTTGATTTATTCAATAATAAATTCGATGAGTTTTAAAGCAGAAAACTTGACACTGTGTCACCTAAAACTTATTTAAAAGCAGCAACTGTCAGACTTTTACTTGCTGCGTATTTCTACTTTTTATTGAGTGACATTTCTGCGGATTGCGGCGTCGACTAGGACTTTCTTTTAATTTCTCAGTATGTTTTCCATCTCTGAGTTGAGAGAGCGAGTGAGAGAGAGAGAGAGGGAGGGCACAGAACCTTCCAGATAACATCATCTGCAGCAATGAGGCTATTTGTCACCCTAACGGCGATCATGAAACACTCCTGGGTTTTGCGAGAGGTAGTGTCACACTCATGACCGTCGCCAGCAGTGCTGTGAGTGTAATTTCTGTATTTTAGTCTCGAGGTGTCATTGATTTGACCTTTTGGAAGAATCTCTGGCTCCGATCAGCTTTAATGATTCCATCTTTACTATGTTTCCCCCTCGCTGTAAAGGCCAGGCTTCCTTAAGCTACTTCGGATAATTTGCGACTTGGGAATTTGCCGTACGTCTGTGTAGAGCCGGGGTGAATTTATTTTCCCCGGGTTGCGTCTGTGCTGTAAATCTGCCTCTACATAAGAGGGTTATTGGTTCAGCAAACAGTATAAAAATCTCCACAAAAGGAACCCGTTGTTTGTCCTAAAAACCTGCTGTCTCTTTTTTCATCTGGGTTTCGTCTTGTATGGCGGGACGACAAAGAAGCGGCTTCAAAAACACATAAACAGAAACGCAACAGCACCTCCTTCGTCTGCTCTCGGGTTCGAGGACCTAATCTGGCAACATGACCGCCGTTCGAGAGATTTATTTTCGTGCTGTTGAGTCCCCAAGGAGGCGCGCAGGTAAAGAGACAATTCAAACATAACTCACTGACTTTTATCGACTCTTTATCATTTCCTCACTGTGGTCACCTGACAGGAAGCCAATGGTCACTCGGCACGGTGTATTTCCTATTCAGCCTTGATAAAACCATGAAATGTGGTGACTTTATTTCTTCCTTAAGGAAATCTCATGGTCCGCTCCCATAAATTACGCACAGTTAAACACTGGAGCTCAAACGAATGCACTGATGTCCACAGACGGACGCTATAAGGACATCACTACACGTATTATTATTATTATTATTATTATTATTACACTGGGTTGCTTTACACCGGTTTCTACATTGACTTATCATTTACTTTAACATAATTAAATGCTTCCTGGCTGCACGTTTTCTAGACTGGCTTCATCCTACCAGGGATGTGGGAAGGCCGGAGCCTATTTCAGCCGACTGTGAGCAAAAGCGGGCTACACCCTGAACTGCTTGCCGGGCCATCGCAGGAATGACACCCACACACTTATACACACACTCACACCAAGTGGCGATTTAGATGTGCACATTATGCTAATTGGTTGTTCCAAATTGCCCGAGGTGTGAGTGTGAGTGTGAGTGGTTGTGTGTTACCCTCCAATGGTCTGGCGAGCTGTTCAGGGTGTACCCCGCCTTTACCCATTGTTGGCTGAGATAGGCTCCACCCTCCCCGTGACCCTAGTAGGATTAGTTTAATATTTTTCCTTAACATATTTATTATTACTCTGTATATTAACATCATGTTTTATAAATACATTATTAAATATCTGTAAACATGAGTTTATATTTTAGTGTAATGCTGTACATCAGTACATTTATATCTGAGTGCGTGCCAGGACGGCTGTTAATAGCGAAGCATCATCATCATCATCATCATCATCATCATCATCATCATCATTATTATTATTATTGTTATTATCAGGTCTGGTAGGAATTAGCTCGCAGCGCACACAGTCGGTGGGATTTAATTGAAACTAATCAATGAGCTTTAATTATCATTAGTGTAAAAAAAAAAAAATTGGTTAATATTATTACCATGTGGACTCCTCCTGATTGCGAGAGCGGCGAGAGAGCGATGAGAGCGGAGAGCGAGGAGGGGAGGTGTGAACATCCTCCAGCTTATTTCTCAACTTCCCCTGTCACAGGCCATTTTAATTACCGCAGAGCTACAGCGCTTTGCATTCTCTCCATTTCACAAATTTCATTATCCTCCTCAACTGTCTCGTGGTGTAATTGATTATACTGTCTCTACTCAGCCATCCTGAGGTATCCGCAGCGCACACACACACACACACACACACACACACACACACTTTACCATCGAAAGGATATCACCTTTATTTGTGGAATGTTGTCCTTATTTCTTTGGGTTTTGTATTAATTCATCCTCGCGCCTCAAACCTGCGACCTGAACATCAACTGCGTGAAAAATCTACTGTGAAGCTACATGATGGCTACATCAACCTACATAAGACCGGTCAAGATGCCCTCTACCTCGGTTACGCAGAGAACTGAAGGCCTCTTGTTCATCGCAGCAGGAAGATAGTCAGATATCATGGGGGGGCAAAAAAGTCTAGTCTTAAAATAAATAAATAAATAAATAAATAAAATTATAGAATAAATAAACTTATGAGGAAGTAGTCACAATTTTATATACGAAAAGTAACGAATTTATGTAAAAAATATCAAAATTAATATAGTAAAATAATAAAAAAAAAAATTAGGAATTGACAAGCAAAACGTCATACAGAAAAAATTTAAAATGCTTAAAGAAAAGCCCGACCATCACTGGGCCAACACATATAGTATAACCACTTACACTCACACCTACAGGCAGTTTGGAACAGCCAGTTAGCCTAATGTGCATGTCTTTGGACTGTGGGAGGAAACTGCAATACCTGGCGGAAACCCACGCAAGCATGGGAAGATGCTCGAACATCTTCATCTTGTGGGGTGGATGTGCTAACCGCTACACCACCGTGACGCCCCGATGAAAAATTTGAGTTTGAAAATTAAAACTGCTAAATGAAACATTACAGTGTCCTGCTTAAACAATATCTTACGCACTGATGCACCATTTCTGGAATCCTAAATAACTTTAAAGTGGACCTGTGGTGAATTAGTGTTACTCGCTCTTTAAAACGATCACGTATAACATCAGCGGTACCTTCCGGCAACGTCAGTCCCTGCCCAATTTTAAAGTGCGTGCGAGTGGTATGACTCTAGGCGTGCTCAAAGACATGCTGCCTTTCTGATTGGCTGTTCCAGCCTGGTAGTGACACGAACTCGTTGGATTGGCTGGGCTAACTCACTGACCCCGTGCGTCATAACACATTATGGGCCAGTGCTGAGCTGCACAAACAACAAGCGCAGAAATCGCGGAAAACATTTCTTTTTATTCCTAAACCGACTGACGACAGGAAAGCCGAGTCGACAGAACGTTAGCTGCGTAAGCCATTTTGGATTTACCGTCACGCTCACTAGAATGTGACGTCTCACTGTCTACACAATAGACGTCAACCCTGCCCAACGTGTTGACATGACTTCCGGGGGGGATAAACAACGCTAACCCCCACAGTTCAGCCCGCGCTAACAATCCATGGGGTAAAATGACCAGTTTTGTGCTTTTACTGGTCATTTATGTTAATAAGCGTCTGTGTCGCTTCAATGTATTACATACGCACTAATTATGGTGTGAGGATGAACCGTACCGCGACTCTTTAATACCCGATCCTGTTCCTGGTGATCTACCTTCCTAAAGATTTTAACTCCAAGGTTATTGGGGCCCAGCTGACAAATCCAAGTCTTAAGTCTTGATTAGGAGGGTCAGGTGCGCATAATTAGGGTTGGTGTGAACGTCTTCGCGAAAATAGATCACCAGGAACAGGATTGGGTGCCCCTGCTTTAATACATAATATTCCTGGTTAATGTGAAGTTGCACCACATGATGTTTTCTCCATAGTGAGATTTTTAATAAAAACGTGTTAAGCGTTCCCAGTCTTCCCTCCAAAGATTGTGCTGTTGTCTTTATAATAAATTTGATCATGTTTAAATGTGCTACTGTTAAGAGTGCAGTGTGCTCGAAGCTTAATACATCATTGAACTTGAGTACACATGCTAATTGCTTTGCCCCCTTTAAGCACAGATTGTTAAAATTAATGGAGAATAGAATCCTGTGCTGCAGTCGAGCAGCGTTTAGTCTTCTACCACAGTGTCGAATCCGTGATTCCACGTGCGCTGTACTGTAATCCCTTTTAACCTTGTTAAGCTAATCGATTTGTTTCCCCCAAACAGGAAGTAGTTTGGGGTAAAAACGATACCCTGCTTATTCCTAACAGGATCTCGGAGGTGATATGCATAAAAGTAATTGGGAGGAAGAAAGCAATGTCCTTTTTATGAGGACGGCAGGTCTCACGAGGACGTGACCGTACACTAATTCAGACTGCAAAATAGTTTTCCACTGCTTATTATTTTCATTTCTCTCACAGCGGCGTGTACGGGCTTCGGGCCGACCTGTTTTCTCATTTCTCCGGCGCGAGTAAACTCTTCTGAGCCGTCAGTCGTTTTGGAGATGTTTAATATCGAGCAAGGTCATCAAAGACGTTCTTTGGGCTGATGTTTATAAACCCCTTTGGTGTTCGTGAACAAAAAGAGATGTGCACGCAACCTGGTTACAAAAATACTATTAAAAAAATAAATAATAATAAAAAAAGGCTGCAAGGTGAGCCTGCTAAATTCTTCAGCGGCATCATAGTAGCTGATAGTAGCTACTTAGCATAAAATCTGCACTGCAAAGATGGAGCTCATTGGACCAAAACCATCCTCTTATGTATTAGAACTACTTCTAGTCTTCTGCTGGCTCGGGAAGGTTTCCGATTAAATAGCATCCAGTGCTTCAGTGTTTATCTAAACTTTTTTTAATTCAGACACACAACAACACAAACTTCCAGTGAAGCACTGAACAATTCACTTGCTTAATCCTGATTAGGGTCGCGGGGAGGCTGGCGCCCATCTCAGCCGACTCTGGATGAGGGCGGGGTACATCCTGGACAGCTCGCCAGGCCATCGCAGGGCCAACACACACAACCCTTCACTCTCACTCTCACACCTAGGGGCGATTTGGAACAGCCAATCAGCCTACTGTGCTTTTGGACTATACATTCGCGTCCCAGCCAGGAGGAGTTGAACACCTAGTCGCTTCACGCTAAATAAGGAAACCTGGGATAAGCTCCGGCTCTGATGAGGCTCGGGTGTAGAAAGCCCTTGCACACACACACACACTGTACCTGAGGGGACTAATTTGCTCTACAGCGTTTGATTTGTGAATTTATTTTGTCCGTCTTCACAAATCACAGCTTGCCAGACCATCACTGGGCAACACACAGCCATTCACACTCACACCTAGGGGCAATCTGGAACAGCCAATTAGCCTAATGTGCATGTCTTTGGACTGTGGGAGGAAACTGGAGTACCTGAAGGAAACCCATGTATGCACCTTGCTGAGCGCAGGATTTAAAGCCAGAACTGTCGTGCTGTGAGGCAGACATGCTTACCACTATGCCACTGTGCCGCTTGGGATAGAAGTTGTTTTAACCAAACATTAGATTAATTGAATTACCATTAAACTTCAGTTTATTACCAAAAAGTCACCACCAGAGACAATCAAACTTCTAAAGGACTCTTTTAAAATCCTATTAGAAAATCAATACACCTCTTAAATCATTAGCATTAAGACCGTTACACTTTTATATGAACCCATTTGGAGGACAAAATACTATTATTCACTCTTAAGCCCCGTTCACAAACAACCTGCGATTTTTGTGTTTGGGCGTCAGGGAAGCAGGAGTCCAACCCTCCATACTTTTTTTTTTAAATAGCGGGGTACTGCCAGACCACTACAGGGCCAACAGAGCCGAGAACCAACAACCATTCCCACCTAGTGGCAATCCAGAATAGCCAGTTAGCCTAATGTGCATTATCTTGAGAATGTGGGAGAAAACCAGATGAAATCCATGCAACCCTTTTATATAAACCCATTTGGAAGACAAAATACTATTATTCACTCTTAAGGGAGAAGAAGGGACTTGGGTACATTTGGGTGAGGTGGATTTGAAGGCTGCTTAATTGCGCTCATATATAAAAGGTGTGTTGTCCGTCTGTCATAGGAAAATAGGTCAGAGATGTACATCAGATTGTACAATGTTGATACGAAAATTGTATGATTGCTGCAAGACAAAACTATGATACTGTTACTGTGATATACTGTGGTAAGTAAGTCCTACGGGTGTAATGTAGGGCAATTAGAGGACTACTTTATGAAACCCGTATTGAGTACATATGTACAGATGACCCCAAAACAGTAGGAAATGTGTAGTCTATCATAACACAATCGTACAGTAGGAAGACTTAGGGCCTCCTAGACCTAGTTGATCAAAAACTCCATAACAAGGGTCTACAACAGCATTTTCCATCACTTGGTAGGTGATTTTCATGTGACACACCCACAACTGCCCTAGGAATTTGACCAATTTTTTTGTCACAGACCTGTGGTATACCTATTGTGTGACTTATGTGACAGGGGCTTTACCGAACCAAGAGGAGGCAATAAGAACCTGTGATGAGTTAAATTTATCCCCACCATAGACCAGAATCTGAATCAGGCAGAATTCACTGGTCAACAGAACAGCTGTGTACTGAAGACAAACCTGACCAGCCACTTTATTAAGTTTGAGTGTGAAATTTCTTCTCATTGGTCTCACTGACCTTCACCCATCACTGTCTGTCTGGACTAACACTGCCAGGCATGACTTCCTAGCTCGAGGTATCAAACTGGGTCAGGCTAAAGGTGAATACATGGGCTCATCATGATGGCTTAGTCACCGAATCCTCTGTCATTCCTTTTCCAAATCCATCACATTGACTCATATGGGTGTGCCTAGAGGTGGTCTCTTGTTAAAGGGCAGTCAGTTGGAGCCTTGTTAGTCAAAGGGACGAAATCAGAAGTAGTTACATCAGTGACCTTGATGACGGATGGAAAAAAAAAATGACTGGCTGGTATTCATTCCTTTTCAGAAGGGAGCAATGGGAGTGAGCTGGGAATCCAGCCAGTCCACCACAGGGTATCATGCACATGGCATGTCTTTGGGAGGTGAGTAGAATCTGAAGAGTCTAGAGGAAACCTATGTGCACATGGTGAGAACAACACTCCATAGCTCTGCACAGATAATAAGATTGAGCACAACCAGGAACCCTGAAGCTTGGTGGCATCATCACCACCTCCACCTACACCAAGCCTTCCTGTTTATACTGTACATGTCTACTTAGTCCCCAGTGCAGCTAACTGGGTTATCAAAGGCCAGCCATGTCTCTCACTGTCTGTAGTGAGATGTAAAATGTAACAATCACTGACTTTCGTCAAGAGTAGGCTGCATTGCCGTAAGCGTGTTTCTTTTTCGCGATGGCCTGGCGAGCAGTCCAGGGTGTACTCTGCCCTCGCCCAGAGTCAGCTGAGATGGGCGCCAGCCTCCCCGCGATCCTAATTAGGATTAAGCGGTTCAGAAAATGAATGAATGAATGTCAACTTAGTGATGACATGTCTATAGAGTTTTGAAGAAATATACACACTTGGAAGAAAGTGCAATCTACCTTCTTCTGCATACCATGGAAGACAGACTTCCTTGATTGGCTAGTGTTGCTGTGATTGACAGGGAAGTAAGATTATCTTAATCGCTTCTACCTAGAAATCGTGGACAAGTTTTTACCTCGGGCATCAGCCAGTTGTGTCTCCCTTGGGAATCAAACTTGTGCTCTCCCAAGGATAGAGCGTCTGCCCCACTTTTGAGCCCCAACAAAGTCTTTCCATGTCAACTATGCTCCTTAATGGTTCCTTGGATGGTTAATTTTTCTAGCTTTCCTAAGGACTTTTACTTGGACCCATTCCTAATAGTTCTTGTTAATTTCATAGAAAGCAGGTGCATAAGAACCCCCAGTAGAGAAAGAGAGTGCACTGGACAGTAAGAACTAAGACTGTGGAGAACAATTCTCTTGGAAACTCTGCTGTTAATTTGCGCACACACACTTGTCTCGGTGTTCAGAGCAGTGAGGAGCAAGGACTTGGCGGAGCGCTGTATTCCTGTCAGAGGTGGGAGCAGCCGAAACCTCAGTGCACAGCTTCTCTCCAATGTGTCCCCTGGAGCTTATATGCAAATGGTAGGTATGCAAAGATCTCTGGCTTTTATTTAAGAAATATGCCCTGAGGCAACTCTTGGCTGCAAGCTCTGTTTTACAGCGAAATAAATAGTTGTTAAAGGGATCACATGAGTTTGTAGCTTAGAAGATGAAAAGCTAATTGACATGAATAATTTATAGTGATGCAATATTTTATAGAAATCAAACACTAGCGCAGAGAGAGAGAGAGAGAGAGAGAGAGAGAAAGAGAGAGAGAGAATGAATTAAGGCCAAGTTCAAACATCTCATATTAGGGGCGACCTCAGAATATTCATAAGAAATGATTTCCTCTGGATTACTCGCAGTCTTTAATCTTATTGTTCCTAGTGTCCTGAGGTCAATGAACTACAATTACCATCTGACACCAGAAGGGATCTCGGAGGTATTATACAGCCATTAAAGATTCATCTCTTGGCTTGAGGAACCAGACAGGGTAATGTAGAGTCATATACAATAGGCTGGTACCTATATGAAAAAAGTAATTGATGTGGCATGAAGCCAGTTCCCTGGGAACCTGCGCAAAAGCACATTGATTATGTCTTTAAAAGGGGTTCAAGTGGCACAGGTTTTAAACATGAACCTACTTGTACCTGCTCAAACACATTGATTTCTCTTCAGATTGTTGGTTTTCTTACAAGAAAATGTGGACAAAAATCATTTGCAGGGTAGTCGATAAGTATCTGGGCAGTGGGTTGGGTTCTGTAGTCAAAATATTAAATATGAAGTTAAAAATAAAATACCACCATGCAGTTCATATCCTGAATCCCAGGGTAGTTTGTTGGGTTGGTGATGAATCATTTCCTCAGAGGAAACCCACGCAAGCACATAGAGAACATGCAAACTTCACACAGAAGCGCCTGAGCCTGAGACTCAAACCCAGGACCTTCATGCTGGGAGGCAGACATGCTGAACACGACACCATCATGCCACTTGTATGATGACCATTCATTTATTATCTGAACTGCTTTATCCTTTATTTGGGAGTCCGGGAAGAAGGAGCCCAACCCAGCTTACTCTCTGTAATGGCGGGGTACTGCCCGTCCACTTCAGGGCCAACAGAGATAAACAACAATTCACACTGAGTGGTAATCCAGAATAGCCACGTAGCACTTTTTTGGACTTTGGGAGGAAACCAGATGGAACACATGCAAGCACTGGGGAGAACATGCACGTAAGACATTTTATTCATGTAATGTTTTGTTTATTAGTCTAACATTAGGTGCTTCTCAACACCCTTATTTGTGCCTCGAGGAGTGATGATCGAGCAGCAAGGATACACGAGAGCAGTCTTCCCGAAAGAGCTGCACACCAGCGTATCAATAACCCTTTCTTATACTGTATGACGCTTTTAAGCAGCAGGTCAGCTGTGCCGCAGTCATCAGAAGCGGACATTGCTCATGTGCATTGCAAATGTGTCTGACACATTTCATCAATTCCTCACCTCTCACATTGTTTCCTCACATCTCTCCAGGTTTCCTCAGTGGTGGGGGAACAAGATGCAAGGATGAGATGCATGTGTGCGAAATGCCAATGCAATCTAAGGGATTTAAGAGTCACCCATTGATACACAGAGCCTGCTTTGTTCCATATTAAAGTGCCTCCTAGAGGAGGAACAATGCATACAAGCATAAATACTTCGCCATGATCGACCATATGCTGTAGATTCGATGCAGGAGGGTGACTCTGAAATACTACCATCTTCTGCAGATTTATCATTGTAATATCCTCTGACAAAATTTTGCCTAACCTCCCACCTCAGCTTGCGTTGGGGCAAAATACACTTGCATCTTCTTTTTAATGAGGATCAGTGACTTTTATCTCAAACTTCCCCCACGTTAAAGGATGACTACACAAATTTGGCCTCTGTGTCACCTCATATTTATACCCCAGTGAAACACAAATAGCCCTTTAAGAGTTCCTCATTTGAAAGAATTCTCATGTGGATCATGAAAACCCCAAACCCCATGAAAAAGTATTTATAGCATACTGTAATTTTGGCACCTAATACATTACAATTGGCTCCTTTTATCTGATTTGCACCTTCTTGAAGTCCACAAAGTGTTGGAATTTTACGCACCTCCGGCTGCAAATAGGAGCTGCCATTAAGCCGATGATCTATGAGAGGAAACGTCGTTTCAGTGTGTATTGTTCGAGCCGAGTGTTCCCCTTTAATGAAAGGAGGGTATTCTTCTTTAGCCGTAATTGGTGGGACAAAGAGAGCTCTCATGCTGGTGAACTTTTGACAGGGCCATTCCTGGGCTCCTGTGGGCTCGGCCTGGCCACTGTGCAGTGGGTGAATTCTTTGCATTGCTGAATGAGCCTGCAATCACATTTGTCTCTGAGCTCGTCTTTGTTATGGTCCTCCCATGGGCTGCCCTTCTCACCTCTCCCCCAACCCTCATTTCACTTTCACCCAGAGCTCACCTTGGATTTCTTTGTGCTACCATACTCTGGGAAAGCACAAAACTTTCCGTCACCTTCTGCGTTTATTGCGGAACGTCGCACTGCTAAGACTTTGTGACGTTTGCAGGAATACTAGCATGCTAGACCTACTCGACAAGCACTATATTGGTTTGCTGTGTTGACCCTGCATGTCCCGAGAGGGCTTTGTGTATTGTAAGAGGGAGGGATGGGGCAAGTTAGGGGCAGATTGTTAGCGTACTCATGTGCACATTTGCTAAAGTGGGCGTTTGGGGAATCCTCACTATTTCGCATGACGTATTTCAAAGAGCCGAAGAAGAGGCGGGAAAAAAAAAAGCAGCTTATGGGCCAAATGGCTGTCCCTTGTTGACCAGCGCCAATGTGTTGAACTGGAAGATATAATGGTCTAAATAGAGAGAGAGAGTTGGAGAGAGAGAGAGAGAGAGAGAGAGAGAGAGAGAGAGAGACGCTGGGGGTTTTGCACAAAGCACTTCCAGTATTTAAAACTTTCTTTGGACTCGGCGACCATTAGAGATTGAAGTAGTATTAACTCTGACATAATTAATTATTCCATCTTTTTTTGTGAGGGAAAAGAACGCTCGGTTCAAATCTAAAAATGGATATTTTTACAGTTGACAACTCCATAATATTTGCTCGTCTGAACTAGAGATCCTGCAGTTCCCAGGATGTTCGTTACAACACCACAAACCTCTCTATATTGCATCTTTATTGAACTGTGGTCTCTCACTGTTATCTCATTGCAAAGACTCATACTGTTCCAAAGAATGCAAGATTATGAAATTGTCAGACTTGTATTAAAAAACAAGACACACACCCACGCCAAGAAAATGTAGGTTTTTTTCTCCTTTTCTTTTCTCTCTCTTTTTCCCCCCATTTATTTCAAGCTCGCCCCAGATAACTGCTTGAATAGCTTCCTATTTAGCATGCCGCTTTCCGCAAATATGATTGTGTGTCTTTTGATGTGGCTGTGGGTTAAGTGATCGTGATTGTGTGTGACATGAGAAAGGCCGAGTCGTTCACTCAAACTTTATCCCATCAAATGCCTTTCACATCAAGACAATATTGAAGCGGAGCGCGCGGTGCATACGGACTTTTCTGAGCTAATGCGGGATGAAACCATACACTCCACACACACACACACACACACACACACACACACACTCACTTTCTCTCAGTGTTGTCACTGTTGGCGGTGTTACAGTAGGCTTTAAATTTCGGTATGTGTTTACAGTAGCAACAGTCCTCTCCAGTGTCCTTCAAAATACTCCGTGAAGAATTCAAAAATAAATGAATAAAAAAGTTCAATACATTTTTTTCCCCTCCAGCTTCAAGTGGATATGAATGGCTTACATTTCAGGAGCAGGACTTTCACATCTCAGTGCAGCCATAAACGATATTATTCATGCACAGGTGCTGCTCCGATCCCCCTTCGAATGATAATTAAGATAATCTTTCTCTTTCTTTCCCCTCCCTTCTCTCGTTTCACACAGAACACTTTGTTCTGCACTTTCTCTCGTGTCAGAACTGCACACGGCGCCAGGCGCTCTTTCTTCCCCACTCTTCCTCGCGCTATTGTCTAATCCCCTCCTCAGCACAAACCCACGCCAAACAACTGGGACCGAATTTATGTTCTCCCAAGAGTCCCCTGCCAGTCGACCAATGTACGTGCCAAGTCGAATCAAACTTGAAAGGGAAATAAAAATTGGTCAAGAACAATCCTCTGGGATTTCACAGAGAGATTTACTAGTTATATATCTGTGAATGATATAAACACTATCCTGGGGGAAGGGGGGGGAGGGTTTACACTCCAAATCCTTTTTATTATTATTATTTTTTTGCATTTTATTGTGCTTTACTGAGAAAAGCATAGTTCTGTGACATGCAAGTCCATTGAATTATGAAGTGGGCTTGTGAATAAATATTATAAGTAAGAAGATAATCAATCAAAGATGAAGTTACTGTATCAGAACTTAATTAGTTTCATGTGTTTTTATTACTATGGGGTTTAATAATAAATAAATAAATAAATATTTATGTATGTATGTGTGTACATACACACACACACACACACACACACACACACACACACATATATATATATATATATATTAAGTATGTGTGTGTACATAGTGTG
>JAQMYF010000021.1:3982985-3995843 GCA_030014195.1 Neosilurus mollespiculum | reverse complement strand
TGCCCTGCGATGGCCTGGCGAGCTGTTCAGGGTGTACTCTGCCCTCGCCCAGAGTCGGCTGAGATGGGCACCAGCCTGCCCGCGACCCTAATTAGGATTAAGCGGTTCAGAAATTGAATGAATGAATGAATAATTGCATAAAAAAGTGAGTGCAGTCGCCAATGTTTATGCTATACTTTGTTTCTTTGTTGATAATTACACTATACTTACCTTTGACTTGTAGACAATGATAGTATCCTTACATAATCACTTAGATTTGACTTGTAGACAATTACAGTATCCTTACAGAATCACTTAGATTTGACTTGCAGACAATAATAGTATCCTTACAGCATCACTTAGATTTGACTTGTAGACAGTTACACCAAACTTACATTCTATGATTACATTATACTTAGTGTTTCTGTAGATGATTACATTATACATAATTTTGACTTGTACAAAAATACACTACACATAGATATGACTTGTAGATCATGACACTTAACTTGTATTTTACTAGTAGATTAATTACATTACACTTACAGGTGACTTGTTGAAAAAAAAAAAAAAAACGCACTATGCTTAATATTAACTTGTAGAAAACTACACTATTCGTAGATTTGACTTGTAGATAATTACACCAAACTTACATTTAACTTTAGATAAATTGCACTACACTTACAGTGTTTAAAAAAAAAAAAAAAAGAAAAGAAAAAAAACAAAAGCACTATACTTACAGTAATATTAACTTAAGAAAACTACATTATATTTACTGTTGACCTGTTGGCTACTAGATGCCTACACTATACTTAAATTTGATCTGTAGATGACCCTATACACACCTGAGTTGCAAATGTTTACAGTATACTTGGTTTATTTGTATACTTTTATTTGACCTGTAGACAACTACAGTATATTAGCAGTATAAATTAGATTTGACTTGTAAAATTACAGCAAACTTACAGTTGAGATGCTTACAAATGGTTACACTATAGTTAGTTTCTGGTAGGTATGTTCACTACAGATATATTTGACTTCTACACAGTTATACAATGCTTATATTTGACTTCTAGATAATTATACCAAACTTACAGTTGAGTTGTCGACACTTACACCAAACTTACAGCTGAGCTGCAAGTTATTACACTATATGCAGTGTTTTTGTAGATAACTACATTACACTTATTTTTGACTTGAAGAAAACTACACTATACATAGATTTGACTTGTAGATAATTACACCAAACTTACAGTTGAGCTGCAAGTTATTACACCATACACAGCTCTATGTATAGTGTAGTATGGTATTACGCATCATACTACACTATACATAGATTTGACTTGTAGATAATTACAGCAAGCTTATATTTTACTTGTAGATAAATTGTTGAAAAATCGCACTACATTTAATTGTAGAAAAACTTGTAGAAAATTACAGCGTATTTATTGTTGACCTGTAGACTTCTAGTTGCCTTGTAGGCATTCATGCTGCACTTACTGATTTTCTGTAAGAGCCACAGATGAATTCCCATCAGTGCCGTTGTCAACAGGTAGCTAATGGCATTGGGGGGTAATGCAAGGAATAGAATTTTATTGCCGTAATAAATCTCGGACATCATTGAAAATCATGTCTGTTTTAAGGATTAATATGCAGGTCATTTGGTCTGGATTTTTCCTTTCAGTCGGGCTGCCGGATCTTTGGTGCCGTTGATACTGAATTAAGACAAATATCTACGTTCAAATAAAGGATAAATCAGTATTACTTTCAAAGGCAGCAATCTACCACATTTGATGGTTAAAGGAGTGGAATGTCTTTGTTTCTAACTGCAGCGGTGGGCAGGATGTCCCTGAGACTATTCTTGGCACGCCTAGGTAAAAATAGAGTAGTTTCATCTGGTTCGAGTCAGAGTCCCTGTATTATAGGGAGGGTCTGGAAACGAGTGTTGGGGGGGGTTATGGTGGGGAGGTGGGGTCTTTTCTTTCTGTACGTGGTCCTGGGATTTTTGATTGAAGCTCAAACGGAGCAGGAAATGCAAATAATCCTGGACGGGAGGATGCACAGTGACGTGATGGCGCTGCAGCTGGAGCTGCTTGTGGCTCGCACCACATGAAAGAGGACGGGGTTCGCAGATGCGCCAGGACTGGCTTAAGTTAAGGAGGCTCGCTGGCTTCAAAGAGCCGTAGGTTCGCGTTCTGTGTCGCCAGCCCCAAGATGTGTGTTTTATTATTGGAACGTTTGGAGGCCTTTTATTTATTTAATTCTTTCTTTTTTTTTCATTCAGTCCTTCTGCTTTTGTTCTTCTGTTTGCCTGTCTTCAGTCGTCAGTCCTGAGGAGAGAAACAATGGTGTTAAAAGGAACTGTCCTTTATTAGTAACCTGTTTTTTTATTTGCATAAAAACAATAAGAACGGCAATAGCAATTAGTAAATGTATGTCACTGTTAAACTTTTTAAAGTCTGCTGTATGACTTTAACCTTGAACTGGGGGTCAGCGACAAGACTGATCAAGCACTGAGTCTGTGTGCATCATTCCTGACAGGGCTATAAATTGTGGTGCAAACAACTTGTATTTATTTAATGAATTAATGATTTATTCATTTAAACTAAAACTATAGTTCAGCAATTAATCCTACTAGGGTCCTGGGGAGGCTGGAGCCTATCTCAACCATCTCTGGGCAAAGGTGGGGTACAGCCTGAACAGCTCGCCAGTCCACCGTATGGCCAACACACACAGACACACACACACACACACACACACACACACACATATATATATATATATATATATATAAACCATTCACAACTGCACAACCATTCACACCGAGGGGCAATTTGGAACAGCCAATTAGCCTAATGTGCATATCCTTGGACTGTGGGAGGAAACCAGAGTACCCGGAGAAAACTTGAAAGAAACTTGAACAAATGACCTTCTTGCTGTGAGGCATATGCGCTACATCACCATGCCACCTCAAAAATATGAAAATTTTTTTATTTTAGTTTTTGTACATCTGTGAGTTTTTGTTATTCATTTGTTTGCCTTGCTTAATTTTTTATTTAAATTTTTTTTAGTTGATTTTGATTTCTAATTCATTTCTAGCAATAAACCACCTCTATCTATCACAAACTATCTGAAAACACAAAACTCTTTTTCCTAACTTTTTTTATTCTCATGCTATTTTATTTTGCCAAAGTTAACTGTGTTTAAAAATCGATATAATTAAAATCATTTCATCCAGAGAGCGCTGCAGTCCATAACATCGCTCCACTCGAAATAAGTCCAACTCCACCATGAAAACACTTCATTATCATAACATTATTGTTGCTTTTATGCGCTCGTTCTCCTGTGCTCTGACGCCAAAGTTCATCAGCATTTCACAAGCTGATTAGCATATCCTCGTGATGTAAGTGGCGCCCACCACTCAGCCGGCTTTCTTCTTCCTCTGCTTAAAAAAAATAAAGTGAAGAAAAAAAAAATATCCTTAATGATTTTCTCCAAACCCATCTTCTAGTTAGCCTTGGAGCACTCTACATGCTGATTCCCCTGGCACCCAATCCTCCGTAAGCCTACTGTCACTTCGGAGTTTCATATTATTAAAATAACAAACAGCAAAAAGGAAAAAAAAAAAAAATTAAAAAAGACACAAAGACACCCTAATGAAAATGCCATAATTGACTGTGTTGTGGGACTTCATCATTAGTTCTGGCTTGATTCGGAAACATAATCTGCTTTAGCTGGTGCCAGGCCCTTCACTAGCGGGGACATGCGCTAATAAAGTTGCAACCTCCTTACAGCCAATGCTCATCTAATGCACTTGTAATGATTATGTTTGAAAGACAAAAAAATAAATAAATTAAAAAAATAAAACATGTTATCGTGGCTCTGCACAAGAGCTGACAAATCTTAAACCTCTGACGGGAAATAATTAGGATTTATTTAAACTGCAATAGTGACCATGTTCTTAAGACACAGCTAAGCCTGTTAACCACCAGAGCTGCAATTAAAGGATTTAGCTTTAAACTAGCTTTTTTTTTATTATTGTTATTGTTATTATTATTATTATTACCTGAAAATTGGCTGTTGCTTACCAAATAAACTCGATTTGAAAGTTTGCACTCGATGAATGACATTCAATTAACATTTTGCTGGCGTTTTAATAATTAAAAGACTTTGTAGCGGCGTGCCGTGTTGATGAGCGATCATGGACTCCCATAAGAAACCAGTGGAGATAGAGGGAGACAGTGCTAAAATTAGCTCAGACTGCTTATTTTCAATGTTTTCTCTCCCTCTGTCTCGCTCCCCAGCTCCTTTCTTTAATTTCTTCACATAGTTTAACATTAAAAAAAAAAAGAAAAAAAAAATGAGGTCAACCTTTAAGATTTATGAGGAGGAAAAAATTAATGGTATGCTATTTTTATGCTGAAGATAGGCTGTTAATTTGGTATGACCTTAGTCAAAGGCGGTGAAACAACAAATTCTTTTACTTCCACAGACAAACCGTGGATCCCCTGTGCCGACACGGAAAATGAGCTGATTTGAGCACAAGCTCAAACTGTTATCTTCGCGAGTCAGCATTTTTCCTTTCAATGGAGTTTTGTGGAGCACGTTGATTTAAAAAAAAAAAAAAAAAACACCTTCCTTCACCTCATCTTGGCTCGATTAATATTAGCCAGAACTGATTTCCTGATTTATTAAATGTACATATAATAATCTCAAACTTTTTTGCATGCAGAACCATTCATTCATTTTCTAAGCTGCTTCATCCCTATTAGGGTCGCGGGGAGCCTGGCGCCCATCTCAGCCGACTCTGGACTCTGGGCGACATCCTGGACAGCTCGCCAGGCCATCGCAGGACAACACACATACAACCATTCACACTCACTCTCACACTTAAAGGAAATTTGGAACAGTCAAACTCCACACAAAAACTCCCCGAGCGCGGGAATCGAACCAGGAACGTTCTTGCTGTGAGGAGGACGTGCCAGCCACTGCGCCACCATGCCGCCCTGATGCAGAACCAAAAATTCTTAAATGATGTCATGGAAGAGCGCATGTTAAAAATTTCTTTAAAAAAAGCAATTCACTGTATTTTTTGAGTTCTTATTAGCCCTAAAACGTTGACCCTCCTCCCCTCTCTACCACATTCCACCTTTTTTCTCCTCATCTTTAATTCTGGAAGGGCTTCCTTGAAAAGATTACAATAGCTCAGGATTCAAGTCCCCCAGGAGTAGCTGAGCAGAACCTGGCACTCCCTCAGGGAGAACAGGGGTGATGCTGGATATTAGCGCCATGCCACATCTCGCCAGGGCGCTTTGTCCATTGTTGTTGTTCATGATCCTAACAGAACAAGTTAACCTTTGCCCTTTCACCCTTGCCCTGAACTTAACAGGCTGGAAGAGGTGCATACTCCGGTGTTGGAAAGTATGTTGAAGGAATGTAACCATACACAAACACATTGCATTTGAAATTAACAAGAAATGCGTTGGGGGGCAAAATGGCTTAGTGGTTAGTAGGTCCGCCTCACAGCAATAAGGTCCTCGGTTAGAGTCCTGGACTCAGCAAGGGTGGTTTTGTGTAGTGTTTGCACGTTCTCCCTGTGCTTGTGTGGGTTTCCCTCAGGGTACTCTGGCTTCCTCCCAAAGTCCAAAGACATGCACGTTAGGCTAATTGGTTGTTCCAAAGTTGCCGCTAGGCGTAAATGGTTGCGTGCGTTCCTCTGTGATGGTCTGGCGAGCTATTCAGGGTGTACCCTGCCCGTGCCCAGTGTTGGCTCCAGGCTCCCTGTAACCCAAATGAGTGCGTGAAGAAATGTGTTCTAAACAAACACCAATCTACAACAATTTTTTTAGAACTTGCTGCAAAAAGTCCACAGGGTATTTGGTTGCAATATGGAGGATTTTAATTCTAAATTTCTAGTTAACACAATTTACTAGAAAATATCACCAGCATGTAAACAATTATATATAAACAACTTTAAAGGAAACCGGTCACCTTAACCTTGCCTGAGAGCTGAACACATCAAACCACGGCTTAGTTGACTGCAGCACGTGCAAAGTACCTACGCCGACTTCCCTAGGTCCCACAGAATTGGCGCACTGCACATGCACGGCCAGGCCTCTTTCCATATATGGTAAACGACTCTGCTGCCTGTCTTACAATTTGCCCTTATATGGAAACACCCATTTAGTCAGTGAAAAAATATTGCTGATGTTAACATGTCTTAGAAAAACACTTGACATGTCAATTTGCGATGTAATAGTGTTTACAGGGGCATCGTGGTTGATCGTGACACTTTTGGCCACACCCACTTCACTTTAAATATAGGTATTTCGATTGCTACATGTATACAGTACATAGAGTTATGTTCCATCGTGTACACTCACTCTACTACAGGAATGACAGACTATTTACAGTAGAATGGGTAGGAGTAAATCATGTGACTAAGAAATGTGTAGATACGAATCCTCTCGGATATGAACCCTGTTGCTGTCAGAGCAGTAATTATGCTTGATTTATTAGGAACGAACACAGCTATTTAGCCCTATCTCTCACACTTAATCACCGAACATTTGTTCACCATATTCTTCTACATGTTATAGAGCGCTCCATGTTTAATCACAAACCCTCTCATTATGAGTGTGTTATGTACAGACCGCTGACTCTAGCACTTCTAACAAATGTTTCATGGATAAAACATACAATGTTATTCGCTTAAAAAAAAAAATAAATAAAAAATCGAGGAGGAATAAATAATTCTAGGATGTCCTCTAATTGGGAAATAAAAGTCAGGGTGCTGGAATAACTCTATTTTCATCCCGAAGCCACTTCATCACTGATCATTTTCCTTACAAAATATCCCCATGTGTGTGTATATATACCTTTTTCTTTTTGTGAGTTAAATCTTCTGTGGGAATGATTTCAGGAATGCAGGCAGAGTTACTGAAAAAAAGTGTAACGCTAAATAAATGTATAGTCATTATATATATATATATATATATACACTACGGAAAATCGACTCAGGATTTTATATATATATATATATATACACTAGGGAAAATCGACTCAGGATTTTATATATATATATATATATATATATATATATATATATATATAAATAATGTATTTATTCTAATGATTGTATTTGTATAATAATTATATTTATTATTATGACAGGTGAGTGTTATTGCATCATAAATTTAAGAGCCAATTAAGAGACAGTATGCAAATAAGGGCCATATATATATATATATATGCCAATTAGAGAGGAAGTTTCAGGGTCTGAAAATCAGAAACATGAATTTGGCAAGTACGGTTTGAGAAATCAACACAAGAGAAATTACTGTGGACTGTACTGTGGATCAAGATTTGTTAAAGACCAGTGAACCAATAAAACCACTGAAACAACGTTAATAACAACAAGTATTGCATTATCAATTATTTAATTCACCAACCGTTTAATCGTACGAGGGTCTCAGCCAACTCTGAGTGAAGGCGGGGCACACATGAACAGCTCGCCATTCCATCGCAAGACCAACACACACACACACACACACACACACACACACACACACACACACACACACACACACACACAGCCATTTACACTCTCACTTAGCAGCAATTTGGAGCAGTCTTTGGACTGTAGGAGGAAACCAGAGTACCCAGAGGAAACCCATGCAAGCACAGGGAGAATATGCAGACTCCACACATTAACGTCCTCGCTGAGGAACCTAGGACCTTCTTGCTGTGAGGCCGAATTGCTAGCCACTACACGTCTGTGCCACCTTGGATGATCTGAATTTCTGCATAAATTATGTTCTGATCTTTGGTGTACTTTTTCCATTAACATGATAGAATGTAGCATTTAATTTAACTCAAAACAGGACAAACTGGACATTTGGGCCAAATATGTTCATTAGTCATGAGCAAAACATTGATTAAAGCGATTTGGGGGGTGGTGTGTGTGTGTGTGTGTGTGTTTGTGTGGGGGGGTGGGTGGGGGGGGTCTGCAGCCTGTTTCAAGTTTCGTGAAAGACCACCTGAAGTGTCCTGCAGCAGAATAATGTCCTGGGAACAGATGAGACAAAAGAACTTTATGGGTAAATATACACAGAATCATGTTTGCAAGGAGGAGAATTGCTGCCTCAAGGTCTCGATGGCTTGCAATCGTCGAAGGTCCAATGAACTCCAGGCTGTAGTAGGAGATTCTACAGCACAATGTCAGTGCATCTGTGGGTGGTCTAAAGCTCAAAGCAGGACAATGACAAAGCTCCGAAAGCACAGGAATAAATCAGCAACAGAGTGGTTCATCAAACAGCTGAAATCCCATCTTGTTGGCTGACCAAGTCGGAGGCCTGACCTCGGTTTTATTGAAATGCTTTGCTGTGATCTCAAGCGGGCCGTTCAAGCGAGACGTCGCAAATATATACATCAGGCAAAACGGTTTTATTGCTTACAGAAGAGGCCTGAAATGTCAGTCAGGTGCTGAGCACAACTGATCATGTTCGAACCAAAGCGAACAATTTTAGGCTAGGAAAACGGTATTTGAATGCTAGCGAACGCATTTATGGTTTCAGCAGAGCTCCTGAGAACGTGTTTACAGTAAATTTACAAAATGCAACCGAGCTGGAGACTAAGGGGAAGGACGCCTAGATTTCCCTCTTAGACCTGTTGCCTCTGCGATCTGACCTCGGACATGCGGAGGACACTGGATTTTTAGGAAAATATTTGTTTTTGTCTATCTGGGGTCTCTAGAAGTACTCTGACATGAACAGAGTCAACAGTGTGGTAGTGGTGTGTTCTTTAACAATTTACAAAAATAATACAAATTATTTAAAGAAAAAACTTTTTTATTAGTTTATATTTATGTTAAATGGTGTCAAACCCTCAATGTCTGTTGAAATATGCCTCGTTTGATAGGGGCGCCACGTTGGAGCTGGTGCTACTTTTATATCTGGGGCAGGGGCATTCGGGATTCCTTTGGCTACTTCTGATGGTTTTTGCTACTCCCTCAGCTATTCCAAATGGTTAGGCATAGGAAAAACCGACTGTATTTTAGATGTAAAGACAGCTTAGATGAGGAAAAAAAAAAACATTTAAACACGTAGACAACATGTTATACTGCAACCAGCCAGTAGAGGCACTAGACATGAGGTTGTTCCACTTTTCTATTCAAGATCGTATGCTGTCTATGTGTTTTCTTTCAGTTGATGGAGTAGAACATCCACCCGGACAAGCTAGTTCTTTTGTAATAGAAGCTGTAAACAGACATTCCCTCACCATCTCCCCTCAATGGAAATTGAAACAAAAACAAATTCAGCCCATTTTACAAAAAAACCGCAAACTTTACTCTGTAAACCATTGCAAAGTGCTGACACTGACACTGGAGACTCCTTACATTTTAGAAAGTAAAGAAAATCAGCGGTTATATACAGTATTTTCTTTATTTATACACCCCAGGCTAGGTTGAAAGACCTTATGTGATTTTATTTCTTTTTTTTTTTTCTCCCACCCAAACATTTCCAGACAATAGCTCAAGAAAGACTTTGTCAATCCGCATCAAACTTTATTTTGATTTTGACAAATTATTAAGATTATTTACTCCTGTAGGGAATTTCCTGAAGCCTGTACACGTCCCGGTGAATGAAGCATTACTATAAAAACAATAATGTTTTATAATGAGGACACTGATACTGTATAAACCTGTAATTTGAATTATTGCTGGAGCTGCTGTTATAAAACATGAATGAACCCCATGTGACTGATCATATTCGACTATTCAAGTCTTATAGTTAAACCTTTATTACTGCAGAAGTTACAAGAACACTTGGAACGTCGGTGCTGCAACTTTCAGCCTAATGTTTTAATAATGCTCTCCGTTATCGGGGAAGTAAACCAGACTGTTCAGTCTAGTTAGATGGCTTCATGTGTATTACTCCATTAACGACCCTGACTGTTTAGCAAATGCATCATAATGGAAATTGTATGTTTTATGAAGATCAGATTGAATTTTTTCGGAGCTATTCATGTTGAACGCATACAATCAACAATTTAATAAATGTAATCGGAATTTACATTCGCACATAAAGCCCGCATTCGTTTAAAAAAAAAAAAAAAAAAAAAAAAAGATGCCTCATTGCGCATTTGTTTAGTGAGAGAGGCAATTAGCGAAGAAAAGTGTCAGATTTGTCTTGTTGTTTGGTGAATGTGAGCTCGGAGAGGCCCCCCTAATTAATCACAATAATGCCAAATTAATATGCACAAAAGATGGGTGCTATGGAAAAAAAAAATCATTGTTGTTGATTTTTAATTTACCAAATTATCTTCATCAGTGTGCCGTTAATTATTCGACCCGTTACAGGGAGATGGTGGCTCTCTGACTTTTTCCAGTGAACTTTCGCCAAAAAAACAAAACAAAAAAAAAACAACCTAACAATATACTAAATTATAAATCCAGGCTCTGATGTTCACCCAGGTTAGATTACATGTTTTAGCTTTGAATTAAAATACGTGCTGAGAAATGGCATTCTGACCAATCTCTGCACTTTTTTAAGCATCCTATATGAAAACAGTTGGATGAGAAAAAGTACTAATACGGCAGCCGCATTAAAAAAAAGAAATATGAAGCAAAGCAAGTGTTTGTGCTGTTGGAGGAAAGGGGATGGACTCGTGAACCCCTGCTGGGTGACACGGGCACCACTTAATCAGCCTGACGTTAGCTAGCACGGCTTTAGCGCTCTCTGAACACAGAGTCATGGCCCTGGGCTTCATTTGAGAAGATCAGCAAGTAAATGGATCAGAGATGGAGGGAGAGGGGTGGGGTGGGGATGGTGTCTTTGTGGAATTTTACTTTACCTTGGCATTCATTGGGAAAGAAGAGAATCCTATTGTGGTTTTCACGTACCTGACAGAAGCACAGCATTAAAAAAAGATTTTCTTTTTTTCTATTTTTTCTTTTTCTTTTCTTTAAAAAAAAAGGGTTTAGTATATATATTTATATATATATTATAATGAATAACAACGATTAATAAAAATCATAAGATCTCATGCATGAGTATCCAATAAAACACGTGATTGCATTAAAAAAAAATCTGAGATAAAAAAAGTCACGTGCAGGAAAGACGACGACAAGTAAAAGTGTGTGATATAACATGCGATGTGTCGAAGATCCACGTATTATTATTCAGAATCAAATAAAATGCAAATTCAATATTAAATATTTCTTTTCTATGCCACATAATCTTAATTAGGGTCACGGGGAGGCTGGCGCCCATCTCAGCCGACTCTGGGGGAAGAGCTCGCCAGGCCATTGCAGGGCAACACACAAACAACCATTCGAACTCACTGTCACACCTAGAAGTGATTTGAAACAGCCAATCAGCCTACTTTGCATGTTTTTCGGACTGCGGGAGGAAACCGGTGGACCTGGAGAAAACCCACGCAAGAATGGTGAGAACATGCAAACTCCACACAGAAATACTCCGAACTCGGGAATCGAATCCGAGACCTTCTTGCTGTGAGACGAACATGCTAACCACTGCGCCACCGTGCCGCCGCAATGTCATCACATTTGACGCAAAAATTTAAAAAGGGTGTTTCTCAATACTGAGGTTTACCATGTATGTACTCTTGTATTTGAGAGGACAGATTTAACAAGCTCGACTCAGCAGTACGAACTCTGGGGACGGGAGGACGCTTAACAGTCATCTGGCAATCTGAACAGCAGCGTTCTTAATGCCGTATTCATTTCTGTTCGCCTTCTAAATACCTTCACAGTAAATATATCCAAGGTCTGTGGTGTACATCCTAACAGATTGTTATGACTGACAGCAGACACAAAACAAAACTACCGTAAAAATCAATGAATGGAAAACAAAATTGGTAATAATACTAATAATAAGCTTTTGGGTGCAAAATGCATGCTGGGATACAAGCCCATGGAAGAAGTCAACACCTGAGGTATACCTGGTAAAATGGGAGGAGCAAAAACACATCCTGGGATATTGAATTACTTTTATAACATTTAGCAGGCACCCTTATCCAGAGTGTGTTACAGTTATCTGAGGTTGAAGGTTGAGGGCCTTGCTCAAGGGCCCAACAGCGGCTGCTTGGGGGTACTGGGCTTTGAACCCTTAACCTTCAGATTACTAAGCCAGAGCCTTAACCACTGAGCCACCACTACCTTAACATGTCATCAGAACTAGAACAGTACTTGGGTTGTATATAATGGCTCAAGTCTGTAAGTACTCACATTTAAGCACCATGTATTCACCTGTGATGGTTAGTCATGTGATCCCAATCATGTGGAGCATGTGAAGGGACCTTCTGATAACATGTTATGCCTTGGGGAGGAAAGTCCCATCCACTTCCCACGTGTAATAATTGAATATGGAGAGAATGCACTGAAAGGCTAACACATAAAAGCACATGAACGACATGTGAAAGGTTATGAAATCGGGTTTAAGCGTCACATGTGATTCTTTTTATCACTATTAATTTAATTCCTTTCAGCGTTATGGTATTTCGACCTCCACCACTGATGGATCTTGTTCCTTCTCCCCATTTACTCTGTATATTTGGACTGGTTCTCTCTTTCTCCCCATGTCCGGCTCCTGCAGCTTCGCAGCAGATGTGCCTCCCTTGTTTACTGCGATATAGAGAGCGCTTTGGCTTCACCATCTCCAGATCACCGTCGCCGATGGAGCGTGTGTGCTGTCCAGACCGCAAGAAGTGCCATGCTTTTCCCTTCTACGATCAAGTTTCCTCCTGTCAGGTTGGTCTTTCATCCCAACAGCAGTTATTTGCCTCTCTCTCTCTCTCTCTCTCTCTCTCTCTCTCTCACACACACACACACACACACACACACACACACACACACAC
>JAQMYF010000021.1:3939343-3980483 GCA_030014195.1 Neosilurus mollespiculum | reverse complement strand
ACTTCGACGTATCGAGCACTGTTCTACGGAAAATCGACTCAAGATCGTATATATATATATATATATATATATATATACACACCATACACCAGAAGTTTTATTTAGAGGAGTCATTTCACTTGGGGTTGACTAAAGAATTTGCATACATTCACCACTTCTGCTATCACCCCCCATCCAACCAAATCCATTCAGCATGTGTGTGTGTATATGGGTGTGTGTGTGTGTGTGTGTGTGTGTGTGTGTATGTGACTCTGGCTTTGCTCTTTATTTCTGTGTAAGATTTTGACACCACAAAAAATGACATCTTGCGAGAACGGGAGGAGAAAAAGCCCTACGCAGTTGTGCCTGAGACTAAATATTGTTCTAAGCCGAAGCCGATGGCAGATGATAAGTAATTACTGGAGTCCTCTGTCTCCGAGGAGAGGGAGTCTGGGAAACTTTGCCTTGGGTGCTTGTGTCAAAACTAGTTTGTTTTAGAACTCCAATTAGTAAAGAGCGAGTGATCTATGCTGTAGAATATGCAAGTATTTTGTTATTATTATTATTAGCAGTAGTACTATTATGAACCTCACTTCATATGAATTGTGTATTTTCAGGACGAGGAAGATCGGACAGGGGGGGGAAGCATCGAAGTGCAGCAAAGCAGGCCTGGAACCTAACGCACGATTTGAACTGAACTGGCCGAAATCGGACATATTGCTCCGATATGACATGCAATCAAGCACAAAACACTTTTGGCAGTGGAGCTCGGTGCTCTAAGCTTTCGCCGATTTCATTTTCATTTCATCCTTCCTCCACAACACCCCCCCCCCCCCACTTCCCTACATTCCCTTTCCTTACGCTTCAGAGAGAGAGTGAGAAAGAGAGAGAGAGAGAGAGAGAGAGAGAGAGAGACGAAGACTCATGCACTAGCGATGCTAGCATCCTGCCCAGAGTGTTTTTCAGCTCATTTTCAAATGGTAATTTGCCTTATCCGAAGCAAACTCGTCGAGTGTAAGTAAGTGATTATTTGCATGGCTGGCAATCACTCGGCATGCCTGCGGCCTTTCTCCAAATGCTCAGATATGTCCACTCTTTGAAAGGCAGAAAATGCCGCGAGCAACTGCAGGCGTAAATACAAGGTGGTGTTTTTTTTTTTTTCTTATTTTATTTTATTTTTTTATTTAAAACGCTCCCCTCTTTGAAGTTTGTGATTGTCCACATGCATAAAACAAACTTTTAAAATTGGATGGACTACCTTCGACCTCCATGATACGCCGGTATCTTTCTCGGGGGTGGGGTGGAGTTGGGTTGACGGAAAATAAAATTGTTACTCAAACAAATATAAAAGAATTTCTGGGTTTGTTTGGAAAAAAGTAACTTTTATTGTCTTTATATTAATTTCATACACCATTCATATTCTACAGGAGACATACTAACATACAAAATCAGTAATGGGATGAGAGTCACTTTCACCTCTTTAAAACTAATTAGTGTCATTTTTATCCATTTTAATATACTGTAGCCACACATTGCAGCGCCCAGAGAGCAGTTGGGGGTTCAGTGCCTTGCTTGAGGGCACTTCAGCCATGAAGGTGGAGGAAAGGAAGGTGCAGCTCACTCCCCCTCCCGTCGCCACACATTTCACCTGCTGGTTTGAGAATCGAACCAGCGACCTTTAGGTCCCAAACCTGCTTCTCTAACCATCAGGCCACGGCTACCCCCACTTCTAGTTACTTTTATTCACAAATTTTTTTCTTTTGTTAAGTTAATTATCTTGATGACTTTCCCCATTGCAGGGAACTTGATTCATTGTCATATACAGGAAACAATAGTACGTTACTAACCGCAATGAAAATCTTGGTCTCAGAGCCCCCTGAATATTGCACATAAAAAAACCAAAAAAACAAACCTAAAAAACAACTGTATAAATAAAAGAAATAAAAATATAGCCTAAAAGAAGTTGAAAACGTATAACCTCTACTAACTAATCCGGTGGGCTGATACAGGAGACTCCTTCCATGCATTTTACATTCGAAATATACGCCTCTATACAGAAGACATCTTCCTAGGCATGTTTTTCCGACCAAAATACAAGCATCATTTCAAATCTCTTGTTTACGTGAAGAAGTGTTCGCTATACCCATCCATATTACCTCTAAAGTATATAAACCACCGTAGAACTTTTACTGTAGAGAATTCAACAGCATGGCTGTTTGAAAGAGAAGTATTATCCAAGGTTACTTGAAATGGATGGTGCCATCATGCAACATGCAACTCCCGTCTCGAGCTTCACATTTAATTACATGCATTTTTAGAGTAGGCATTAACTAAAGCGAATATTCATTTACTATCTGCCGCGTTTCAAAGATTTCAAGGTCTAAACCAAATTTGCATTGATGGATGATATAATCAATGAAAGGCTTAAACTGAATTAAAGCAACACCACAATTAGCTTTGGTCTTCTGCATGTCACAAAGGGCCTTTCGAGCAGAATAAAACACCGAATGTCCCTCAGCCGTGACACGGCCATTTATCAATCAGCATCGGCCACATTGACAAGTGCTAATTTAATAGAGACTGCCCCGGCTGGCAGGAAGCCGCACTGACACACAATACAAACTCATTTATCACTATAGAGCCGCGTGGCACTGCGTCTCTCCCTCCCTTTCTCCGTCTCATTCACTCTTTCCTACTGATCGAGACCTGGGGTCACTCCACCACGCAGCGCCGCTTGACGTTTTTGCAGGTGCTGCTTTTTTTCCCCCCCGACAAGGCCCGTCTTTTATCTTTGCATCTGCAGGAAAACACTGGAGCTTCATTATGCTATAGCGGAAGGGGTATGGTGCCGACATGGTGTAATTTAGGTGCACAAAGCCGAACCTCTCGCTCCGTATGTCTCTCTGTGTCTCTCTCTTTCTCTAAAATTCTGAGTAACGCAGGCATGCAGTAGAAAAAGCGCCGCTAATGTAATCACATATGAACAGCAGCTGCTCAGGAAACCAGTGCTTTGAATGACTGGGTGGCTTTGAATCTGACACATCTCTTTAAAAAAAAAAAAAAAGTTGCAGAAATAGAGACTGGCGTAAACACAGGGTCGTGACGAACCTCTGTGCGATTGTCAGAAGGGAACGGGAGAAGGAAGCTTTGATCATGGACACTCGCAGCGAGAGGGAGTTAAAAGAATCGCCGCAGGCACTTCGGAATTGAGACAGAACCAAAAAAAAAAAAAAACCCAAAAAACAAAAACAAAAAAAAAAAACAACCAGCATGAATGATGCGAATGAGAAAACACAGGCCCGATTTCCCTCAAACCTTCGGCAGATCGTATCTCAGAGGAAAAGCAGCAAAGGGAAAGCTGCTACCTTCAGTCGAGGCCCGACATCAAGCACAAGCTCGGCATTAAACCGAGCTGAGCTCAGGCACGTGCATGGAACTGAACTGGAGTGAATCCCCTCAGCGTGGTAGGCGCAGAGGTATGCAAGGTACCATTGTGAATGTGATATTCGTTTTGACGTGAATAATTCAGCAAACGCAGAATGAAGGAACACCTCTGGGCTTCGTGTGCCACGCTCAAGACAAGGAGGTGGCTGATAACGAGGAGGAGATACAAAAGGAAAGGGAAAGCGGGATGAGAGCTGCCAGCCTGAGCTGAAGTTTTGGCATGTCTGAGAGCGTTCAGAGACAGACAAAAACTAAAATGTACACAACACCCCCCCCAAATACCATGGCTGTAATCAATGAGCCAAGACAGAGTTTATCTGGAAGAGAAATTATTTTATTATAACGCACTTTAAGGCACTTTGCTATTAATTATTTAATGAACAGTGTCATTTCATTTACTGTATTTAATAATGGCCTCAAATGTTATTCCATTTATTGTTTTTGGGTTTTTTTCCCCTCTTAGACCTTACTGGAACTGGAGCCTTCTGTTAATTTGATTCAACCCGTCATTGAACGCAAAATATAAATGTTATAGACTGATTATGTCCTCAGTCATTGTCTACTCTTAATAAAGAGAAAATAAAACATTAATATCAATCAACAGTAAAAGTTGTACACTGAATATGACAATAAAACAACACACAACTAGAGGAGCACTTGCAAAGTCCAGGGTACTGCCGCCATGCAGCATGGATACTGTAACCAATAGGGTACAGTACCTTTATGGGTACTAGTTTTAATTATCCATGTTCTCATCTTATATGTTCTATAATGGATGGAACCGAACTGGTGAAAGAACTTTTGTTTGAAGGATATACGAGATGGCTGAGGTTTGACCTTTCAAGGTCACTCAAAGTCAAAAGGTCTAATTTGAAAGTCCATATAAGGTTTCCTGTTTGTGTTCCACAGTAACTGCATGTTTATCGGCACTCATTTCAAAGTCATAAACACTCAAAATCCTGTGACCTTGATTTTAACCTTTCAAGGTCACTCAAGGCCAAAAGGGATTATCTAAATTGAAAGTATGCACAGGGTTTTCTATTGGTCTCTCACTGCATCTATAAGGCTATGTTACTTTGATATAAGCAAATAAAATTATACTACTGGAAGCACCTACACATGTACATCCAAATTTTTGGAACCTTGCTCTGACCTTTACCTTTGACTTTGACTTTCCACAATCAAATCATCTCTGGGACATGGGCAGGGTAGTTTCCCCACGAAGTTTGGTGAAAATCCTTGAATGGGCGTGGTCAGGATTGTGTCCTCAGACAAACGGCAGCGATTACAATATCACGGCACATAAATAAATAAATAAATAAATAAATAAATAAATAAATAAATAAATAAACAAACAAATAAATAAATAAATAAAATTTTTTAAAAGGTTGTGTGCAGTCACAACTTGAGGGCATCCAATATTTTAAAAAAAATTAAACATTATTTTTTCTGTTAGCGTTTTCTGATTAGCTTAGATATTTCCCCCAATCACCTTTAGCCTTTATTGCCCCCTGGTGCTGATTGGATTAAATAGTGTTGCGTGGCTCACTCCAATCCACTTTGTTTCCAATTTACAGAGCCAGGGGTGTGTATGAACACCAGCACACACACACAGGACATACAGGTAGCAGACCATGAGGTGATATTTCGCTGAATTTGACAAAATGTGGGTAATTGTTTAGAATCAAGGGCCGCGCCTTTGGCTAGAAGGGTCCAATTTTACACTTATTTGAAACAAACCGCTGATTTATTGATCATTTTGAGTCTTCTAGGTTCATGTCTGTTTTCTACAACATAACCAACACCTTCAAAGCATGACATCACTGATGAAAAAGATCGGAGTTTTGCTAGCATGCTGGCTTTGCCTCTCTGCAAACTAGCCAGTTTGTTCAGGTGGCTCCTTATTTACTTTATGCAAATCATATTCAATGTTTAAAGCCACACATTACACACAATATTAAATCATCATCTCAACTATCTTCTTTCCAGTTGATAAAGAACGCAGTTTTTCCAAGATCGACAGTGATTAAACTCATCACCTTCTGGTAATTAGCACAGATGGTTAGCTAGTCAGGAATAATTTCCCCCTCTGTTTCATCTTCTCGTCTCTGTACAAACACTTCTCCCAAACGCAAGCAGGTATGTTTATACAGGCTCGAGCTGGTTTGGCTTCCATCACATGGCTATGTGAACATCACAGCATAATGGAAGCTCCATCAGCGATCAAGGCGGCATGATTAAAGTGCTCTGGAAGGAGCTAATGAAATGAAACGGCTGTTAGATGCCTTTTACAAGTTGATCCTTCTTCTCTTCCTATATCAACAGTACATTTGCAGTCAAAAAACAATATTAGCCTTGAGCCATATCGCTTTTCAGGTTAGCGTGTGTGCGTGCATGATGAAAGGAAGACACTGAAACACCTCGGGCATTTTGCTTTAGGTGACCCACCTCTGTGTTATCCCTGCAGGACATATTCACTGATTCGGAGATGTCATTCTGTATCTAACTAGCTAGCGGTTACGTGTACGGCTACACTTAATTCATTTAACTTAACATTTTCATTTTTAAAACTTACACCGAACCTTAAGGTCTGTTTCAGTCATGCTTTGCTGTTGAGCGCAGAAGTAAAGAGTGATTAATCTTTTCAAATATCCTGTAAACATTTTGTTTCCTTTGTGAGATTTAACACGCAAGTGTGGGATCGACTTTAGACCTGCGCCTGCTAATGCACGATGCTAACGTTGTACATAGAACATTCACTTGACAGATACATTAGCTTTGCAGAAACACACACACACACACATTTAACAAACACTTAGCATGGCTACTTATCACCTGCATGTTGGTTTGTTTGCCTGATTATTTGTAGATTTTGGTAGAGATCTGGATAACAAATCACCACTAAGCTGTTTGGGTGCTTGGGGGGCAATTTTTAACAAAGAATAAGTAGAAGGACACCACGATTGCTATTAAAAAAATTCACTGTGAAAATTTAGCCAATTAATCCTGCTGGGGTCCTGATTGTGGAGCCTATCTCAGCCAATTCCGGGCAAAGGCAAGTACACCCTGAACACCTCACCTATCCATCGCAGGGCCAACACATACAACCATTCACTCTGGAGGAAACCAGAGTACTCAGAAGAAACTTATAACACAGAGAGGACACGCAAACTCCACACAGAAACATCCCCGCCAAGCAATGGACGCAAAACCCCAGGACGAACGTGCTAACCACCGTGTTCTGATTTAATAATATAAATATTATAATTAAATGTAATTTTAGTGCCTGTCACGCCATCTCTTAGTAACACTACACCTTTGCACCGCTATTAGGATAATGCTAACGCTAATGAGTACGCCACCATGCCACCTCTGTGAAAATTTTCCAACTAGTTGATGAGGCCTCCTCCCTTAGGATACTGCAGTCTTTTGCACCATTGGCCCAAGCTGATATCTGGCACATCTTTAAATGTTTTCCGTACTTGGCTTAAATCTGTCACTGGACTGAATTTCTTTCTTAGATACAATTGTTTGCTTAAAAAATAAAAAAAAAAATAAAATAAGACTGCGGGTCTGTGTGGTGGAAATTTAACTCCTATTGTTCACTGTTCAGGGGGAAGAAATGACATGAAAGTATAAATACTGAAAATTCTCTGACCGCATTGTGTTTATTCTGACTACTCTGAATAAATGTGGCATCAACACTCGAGAAAGCAGTCGGATTTCTGTAAACTCAAACTAGGCACGTTGTGTAAGATGTAACATGTTATGCATATTTTACTCTGCTGCGGTTACTCTCGGGAGACCGGCATAAATAAGAACTGCGATCACTGTGGGATTTCTCCAGCTTTGACTTCTAAAGTTCGCCATTCGTTCTCTCGCTCTCTCTCTCTTTCGTTTGACTTACTGATGATGCCTGACTGTAATGTGAGTAATGTGGATTTTAATGTGCGGTAATGAACTCACGTTCACACCCCTCTGTCTCACAAGCACGACCATCATGCCGAGGTTCCTCCACCTGCACAAAGTCGAGCGAGGAGGAAAATGAAGGAGGGGATGATGGTCAGAAGTGGCACTGTGCTGTAATGAGAAACCTGATCTGCCTGATAACAGCAAGCATTGTGGCTCTGCGTGGAATCTGAATTTTGGGTTCCGTGTACAATGAACGACCAAAAGATTTTGTACTGAGAAGAATGTGAATCAGGGTTGCCAGATTTCTGTCACAAAATGTGCTTAAAGGTTGTTTCATATATACACGTTTACTGGATCCATTAAGTAAAAACCTTAAAACATGCGAACACACACACAAACAAAACAAAACCCCCACACCCACCACCATGGCAGCAAACCAAATTTGTGGAAACCTCTAGACCTGGCAACTGTGGGTTGTAGCATGGCTGGAATGTGTGTGTGTGCATGGGCGTGTATGTAGTTGGGAATGTGGTGAAAATATTGCTGGACTCCGTTTGCATGTTTGGACACTCAGCTGTTTAGAGGGATGTTGTAGTTGGAGAGAAAGTGGAACAAATGTTCTGTGTGTTACGGGTGGGCGTGTGGTCAAGTGTACGGTCAGAGTTTAGTGTGTGTGGTTGGTGGAATGCTTGCGAGATGAACAGGGCTGGAATAAGTGTGTAAGGATCCTGACATGCCGAGCCAGGGTTGAAGGCCGACTAACGACCCTCTCCAGTGGCCTTTTTGGTTCTGTGAAAAGTTTCACTTTACATTGTCTCGATGTCTTTATGCTCTGCTGTATAAGTAACTAAATAAGGCGGAATAAGGTTTTATTGGGGAAAAGGTCAAGCAGTTCATGGGTAGCACAAAAAGAATTTCATGCTTACACCAAGAAGTGGTTCACAAGAAAGGGTTTAATTCCTCTGATACAACCGGCGACAATTTTTCTTAAATGGTAAAGGACACATTCTACTTTTTATCCATTTATAATTACATTTAATGCTATGGAATGTCAGCAAGATAAGTTAATTCTCCAAAAGGCCTGAATGCAAATCCTTTGCAGTCCGTGACCGCCTGAAGTCTGGAACCCATATGCGTCACCAAATGCTGAGTTTCCTCCCTTGAGATGCTTTGCCATGTTTTTACTCTTACTGCTCTCAGTTGCTGCTTGTTTGTGGGTCCTTCTGCCTTTAGTATGGCTTTTCGGTATGTAAAAAGCATGCTCAGTTGATTTGACTGACTCGGCCACTTAAGAACATTCTATTTCTTTGCCTTAAGAAGCTTTTGGGTTGCTTTTGCTGTATGTTTTAGGTCATTATCCATTTGTACTACGAAGCGCCTTCATTTGACTGAATCTGAACAGAAAGTACAGTGCTATACACTTCATATCCTGCTTCTTCTATAAACCCAAGGGCACTTTAGCCAGGAAGGTGAAGGAAGGGAAGGTGCAGCTCACTCCCCCACCACCACACATTTTTCCTGCTGGTTCAGGAATCGAACCAGCAGCTGTTAGGTCCCAAACCTGCTTCTCTAAGCAGTAGGCCATGGCTGCCCCCTTAGGGATGTATAAGACTTTTACACACCAAGTGTTTAAATTCATATGTTTACATTATAATAAAATCTATTTACTCTGTAAAGCTGCTTTGTAACAATGAAATAACTATTTAACGGAATTGCAATCAATAGCCTGAGATTGCATGAACACCCACCTAACCCGCAAAAAAAAAATAAAAATCAATAAATAAAATTTTTTAAAAAAAGTTTCACATTTGAATGGTGGTGAGTGCAAGTTTATGTACACATTTAAAAGTAAGCATGAAACATACAGGTCTGTAAAAGTGTGCATATGCGGTGAGTGTGTGTGTGTGTGTGAGAGAGTTTTGTAAGGGAGTGTATTAACTGTGCCCCAGCCTCACATTTTCTTCAAAGCTCCTTCTTTTGCTCCGAGGAAATCAATGGTCGTTTTGATTAGCGGCAGCTCTGGGAAGACCTGTGATTATTACCAATAAAGAGAATTAGATAAAGTGATTTCTGACTTTGAAATTTGTGTTTAATCAAATTTGAGATAAAGTCATCATTGGAATTGCTGTTGATTTTATAAATAAGGTAATTGGTAGCATTCCTCGTAACTACCTCGGCCTGCCTCTGAGCGTGCTCTTTTATTGCTTAGTCAAACCTCCTCATTCAATTTTAAGATTGCCTATTGAGTGAAATTCTCAGCGGAGCCGATTGGCAGCGACAGTGCTAATACCTTTCTACAAGTCCTGCCCCAGAATAGGAGTCTGAAGGATTGGCTTTCTGAGAGCTTTTCTTTCTGTGCAGTCATTATTTGGCTGAAGTGTCTGATGAGGGAGGTGTTTTAAATGGTTCTCAGTTGTCCTATTAAAAGCAGACCTTACTAAATATTACCTTTCAACATTTAAAATTCTTTTTTTTGAGAACAATGCTAAAAAATTTTAGAGATTCAGAGCTTGTGTTGTGTACATAGAACTGCTTATAGTTGCATCAGGTTCTATGTTAGCGTTACATTCGTTAAGGTGAAATTTAGGTTTTTAGGCTGTTCGCGTTCACATAAATCTATGAAATGCCTTTTGTATCCAGCAAATGAAATCCAACATGGCTCCCTTCACACCATGAACATCAAATTAACAAAGACTTCACCATCACTTAGATGATAAACTAACGAGAAGTAGCAAATTTGCATTAATATTTACGGCATTTGGCAAACACTCTTATCCAGAGAAACTTACACTTTCATCTCATTTATATAACGGAGTCATGGAAGGTTAGGAGCCTTGTCCAAGAGCCGAACAGTGGTAGCTTGGTGGTACCGGGACTTGAACCCCCAACCTTCTGGTCAGTAAACCCAGAGCCACCAGTGCCTTAAAACATGCACATACATTATGGTTTCATGACTTATTATGGATTAAGAACCTGATACCTACACTACATCAGCACCTTTAGCATTAAATACTTTTTAACCCTTTGGTTTCAGTGCTGAACGTTTTTAGCCACAAATCAAGTATTTTTCACAAATTGGTGGAAATGTGTCCGTCTCAACCGTGCTCACTTTCACCATCACCCATTTCAGTATTTGTCTGATATCAGATTCATCATCGCCGATGTGTAACAGATCCACAATGGTACACGTTCCTTTAGACTTCGTTTCAGCCTAATGCTAATCAATAACGCCATGTTAATATGCTCAGCAAAACAATAAAAAAAATAGTTATATATAACAATGTTGATGCACGTACCCTTATAAATAGAATCAATGCACTGTCAAAATTTGTTAACCACTATTGTTAGAAGGTAGCAGTGATGGTTATTAACAATTGCGTTGTCTGGTAGTTAGCCTTGATTGACATCCCCATTCAACCTCTTATGCCACATTATGTCGTCTCCTCCACTAAAACAGTTGAACAATACACGCACAATATTTAAAAAATAAATGCACTGGTCCAAGTACTATTTTATAAATTTTCTGAACTCAAAACCGTGAGTAATGAGTAGTAAAACCGTTTACAAAGCAAGTACGCAATATATGCAATCATATTAAAAAAACTACACTTGATACATTTAAAAGAATAGGAAAATGCAATGTTATGTGGAACCAAAAACTATGTAATCCACTCAGCAATCCAGCAACAAAGAACATGCCCAAAGACCCCTTAGTGCTTGGGTTAAGGTTAAGGGACCCAAAGAAATCAATTACGCCTACGCCATAGCAGTTATAAACAGTCACCAGCCTCATTATTTTTATCTCTCTTGAAGTTAATAAGACAAAAAAAAAGAGTTGTAGTTGGATAGCCTGTCCTATGCCACGTTCGCTTGACCTCGATGGTTAGTTAGCTAGAGTATGTATCACTAGAGTGTTTCTATGGTTATTTTTTAAAGGCCCATACTTAATTAAGGCATTTAAATAACGAAGAAGATATTATTTGCTTAGTGTTAGTGGTGTAGTGTGGAATTAAAGGAGTATTTAACTAAGGTACTATGGTGTGAACCAAACCACCTAGATGCTAGTTAGTATTTTATTTATTTATTTATTTTTATTTTTTTTAAAACAGCAATGTAAGCTGACGTGTTTAATGAACTGGTTAAATATGATGGTTAGTTTTTAGCAAGCCATCTACATAGCTATAATATTGAACTGGCAGGATACTATGGTTAGCTTTGTAGCATGCCACATAATCTGTAATATTTAATTAACTCACGCATATGTTGTAGCTAGCTAGATTCTATGGTTAGTTATTTAGAAAACCATAACATTACATGTAGCATGCTACACAGTTAGCTAGAACATTTATTTCATTTGCTAGATCTCGCATTTTACAGCTAATTATGTTGGTTTTTACAAAACTAACTATAGAAACTTTACTATGGTTAGTTTTGTAAAAAAACAAACAAACAAACAAAAAAACCCCAGCCTAATTAGCTGTCAAATTTAATTAACTTAACTTTCTAGCTGAAATATATCACCATCTCGCTAGATATCAAGAGATTGATTTAAGGATGAAATTAACATAAAAATTTAAACAAATGAAATAAAAATATTTACCACCTTGCCACCCTTACAGGAACACATCTCATTAAAAATAAATTGTATGAACATTATTTTCTTTAACAGAATTTTGAGCTGGTCGATATTAGCGTTATCAAGTTTTGGCACAAAAAAGAATAAACACTTGGAGCAAGTAAGAACTTCACCAGATTCCACATGCTTCATAAATTAGCCTTTATCAGATGCTTTGATGCATATTAATGAACACTGTACATCTCTGCAAAATTCATAAACAATATTTGTCTGTATTTCAAACCTCTAACCAAATTTCAATCATCCTTTTTTTTTTTTTTTTTTTTTTTAAATTCTTTAATTTTCCCCGTTCCCTTTTATTAGTTGGCTGATATTTGAGGTACAGTTTGCCATCATGGCTTCTCTTGTATTGGATACAAGACCTCCATTTGCATGTGTTCTTTTTTCTTTTCTTTTCTTTTCTTTTCTTTTTTTTTTTTTTTTGCTGTGGTTTGTTAGAGAAGGGAAAATAGTATAAGGAACAGTAAAAATGAACCCCTTTCCTCAAACAAAAACTAATTGGATGGAGTCCACTCTACAACATGCAATTATGGCGCCTCAGTGTTGCATTACTTGCTGAGGATGTAAAACGCTGCCTGTTCCTCAACGTCCTTCTTTATGAGCGCTTGGACGAGTTTGGCAGTTTCATCAGAGATTGGTCTAATTAACCTTAAGTTATAAAACATTTATTTATATATATTTATTTATATATAAAACTTTTTTTTTTTTTTTTTTT
This sequence comes from Neosilurus mollespiculum, assembly GCA_030014195.1. NCBI lineage: Eukaryota > Metazoa > Chordata > Actinopteri > Siluriformes > Plotosidae > Neosilurus > Neosilurus mollespiculum. The sequence continues at coordinate 3,967,797 of JAQMYF010000021.1, read as the reverse complement.
TTTTTGGTCTGTTATGTACATGCTTTGTTCTTAGACATACAGTATATCAGGTCATGAGGTGGAAATAACGAAGTGTGAAGTATTTGTAATTTTTTTAACGGAAGTTGTCGTTTTTAAGTCTGCAGGGAAATAATTGGGATCCAAGAAATAAAATAGACCAGAAAACTAAAAAAAGGGAGAAAAAAATTTTTCCTGTTACTCTCTAAATCACTTTCAACAAAACGTATTTGATGTTTCTTATTCATTACCTGGTTTGGACAGGCTCCTCTAGAGATGACTTTGAAAGACTATCTCCAAGGCCTAATTAGAAATAACGGCTTGCCTTTTGAATTGTCAACTTTCACCTCAAGCAGGAAATACTAAGTCTTGCATTTTAAGCAGCTTGGTAAATGGATGGTGTGGGTGTCTAACTTTCTTTGACCTTAGCTTGTATTACTGTGATGGGTAGAAAATGACTTTGGCATTGGAGCGTACTCATTTGCTCCATTTCGTTCTTACTCAGGTTCTGCCAGTGTGTGTTTTTGCTACATTCTCATACACGATGCTTGTAAAGGTTATTTTCTGCCGCTCAGCATGCTTCCTGTAAACATTACAATCCATCAGATGGGGGAAAAAAAGATGGTTTGTTTTCACACTTAAAGGAGACATGAAATAGAGTGTCCTTAACTTAATCACCACCTTGTTTCGCTACATTTGCATACATTTGCATATTAATTGGACTACAGATTAAAACTGGTTTTGTAATTTTAATTAAGTGTCCACAAAGGTATATGATTAGAACTGTTTCAAATACAGGCTGACATAACTAGCAGCAAGTGCTTTTGGAGCTGCCGCTCCTCTCCGTCTCTCTGTAGATGAGGATTACTTTCAGGAAATGCCTGTTTTATGATAGTAATTTTTAATCTTTAGTAGATTACCGAGGAAAAGTAGAGGGGAGGGAGGGAAGGAGGTAGGAAGCGGGCGAGCGGAGGTGGGGTGGGGAATCGGGATCATTTTCATTTCTCAAGATCCGTCTCCCATTCCGTTGATTTGCAGCACTCGATGAAGAAGACAAAAAAAATAAAAAAATCTTTTGCTGCTTTTCCTGATTGCAAATTAAGAGCCTTAGCGGCAAGTGTAAAAGAATGGAATTTTGATTTAGTGTGCTAGTAAGCAAATGATGCAAATTCATTTATAAGAGCGTAGGAAGGTGGTGAGAAAACGTACTTGTCTTTGCTGGAAGTCTGTTTTTATTAAGGTGCCACGAATAAAAAAATAATTTTACATTTTTGCCAAACCGCTTAATCCTGTTAGGGTCATGGGGTGGTTGGACCCTATCTCAGCTGACACTGGGCGAAGGCAGGGTACACTCTTAACAGTTTGCCAAACCATTGCTGGAACACACACACACAACCATTCACACTTACACTCACACCTAGGGGCAATTTGGAACAGCCAGTAATTTAATTTGCATGTCCTTGGTCTGTGGGAAGAAATCAGAGTACCTGGAGAAGATCAACGTGAGCAGAGGCTCCCCACTGAAACGATACGAGTCCAGGACCCAAAGCCAGGATCTTCTTGCTGTGAGGCGGACGTGCGAACCACCATGCCACCGCGCTGACAATTATTTCAGTAGGATAATACATAATTCCAACCACCACGTCATCCGAAACTTACCGTGTGTTAGCTCAAGCAACATCATGTTGAACACTCACTGGACACTTCAATAATTAGCAGTATGATGGTATTATGAGTTGAATTACCAGACTGGTTCATGCTGACAAGAACGCCATTGTGACTCAAATGGTGTTACTCTTTACAACCACTGTGAGCAGAAAAGCAAGTCAGAATGCATGACATGTCAGACCTTCAGGCAGATGTTCTACAGCAGAAGACTGGATCGAGTTCCATTCTAGTCAAACAAGAACTACATACCAAGGCTAAAGGGTTAGGAGTTTTGTATCAACATCATGACCCACTGACCAAACAAGGCTTGTGTCGACGGTTCAGGCTGGTGGTGGTAGTGTAATGGTGTGGGGACTGTTCCCTTGACAGAAATTAGTAATGCTACTTCAGCATTTTATATACCACATAATGTTCATTCATTTATTCATTTTCTAGGCTGCTTAATCTTAATTAGGGTCGCGGGGAGGCTGGTGCCCATCTCAGCTGACTCTGATTGAGGGCGGGGTACACCCTGGACAGCTTGCAACACACACAACCATTCACACTCACACCTAGGGGGGATTCTAAACAGCCAATTAGCCTACTGTGCATGTTTTTGGACTGTTGGAGAAAACCAGAGTACCCGGAGGAAACCCACACAAGCATGGGGAGAACATGCAAACTCCACACAGAAATGCTCAAGACTGGAAATCGAACCATCTGAGACGAACATGCTAACCACTGCGCCACCATGCCACCTATCCACATAATGTTATTATATCCCATGCAATACAGTTCCCTACCAGGGGCTGGACCCCATGTCTAGTCTGGGACATTATTATCACCTACTAATTTACCTGGGACATGTCATTCACAGATGTTGGTAGGACAGCGGCGTAGTGGTTAGCACTTCTGCCTCAGAGCTAGAAGGTTCTGGGTTCGAGCTCCGAAGTCAGCGTGGGTGTTTCTTTGTGGAGTTTGCATGTTCTCCCCATGCTTTGGTGGGTTTCCTCTTGGTGCTGTAGTTTCCTCACACAGTCCAAAGAGATGCACATGAGGCTAATTGGATATTGTTGATTGCCCCTAAGTGTGAATGTGAGTAGTTGTGTGTATGTTGGTCCTGTAATGGTCTGGCGAGATGTTCAGGGTGTGCCCCATCTTCGCCCAGAGTCGGCTGAGATAGGCTCAAGCCTCCCTGTTAACCCAATAAAGCACAAAGCGGTTTCAGAAAATGAAATGAAATTTTAATGTTTTTTTTTTTTTGACTTACTAACCAAAATTACTAATAAATTATTAACCCTTTCTCAGTTTCTGAGTGACCTACAATAGAGAAATTTTGATATTCAAGGACTGCAAAATATTGTGTGGTGTCAGAGGTGGGAATGCAGCCGAATTCCATTTAATGACACTTTCTCGCAAGATTTAAGAAGACAGGCTTTGTGGCGTAGTTCAGCTTCAGCAGATTAACCCCAGTCCTTGTGAGCTGAGGTCATCAATCTGAGAGAGTCACAAGGGCGTGAGGTTTAGGAATTGAATAGGTTGAGCAAGTGGTTAGCGCTGTTGCCAGGCAGTGAGAAGGTATTGGGTTTTCAGCCAAGGGTGTTTCTGTGTGGAATTTGCATGTTTGTGCGCTTGTGTGGATTTCCTCAGGATACTCCAGTTTCCTCCAACAAGCAAAGTGGGTCAGGTGGCTACTCTAAATTGCCCATAAATGAATGGCAGGTTACCCTGTGATAGACTGGTGACCTTTTTAGGTCTATTAGGTATATCCTGTCTCTTGCCTCACGTCAGCTGGGATTGGCTCCATCTTTCGCTTCAACCCTGATGAATAAACAGTTTAGATAATGGATGGGAGGATGAAGAGTTGGAGTAGTCTTTTAACCAAATATCTCGAGGTATGTTGAAATGGTAAGGGGGAAAACATGAAACATGTTTTCTCTTTCTTTCTTTCTTTTCTGTTTTTTTTTTTTTTTTTGCTATTCCAGCCACCCTTCCATGTCTGAGAAAGTCTTATACAACTGCACAAATTTTCTGACGCAATTATACTGAAGTCAGGCTATCTTGTGGGCGAGTTTAGGTGGAACACGATCTTGCTTCAACGTCTGTTTGTTGTGGTCTGGAACATTTTTGAAAGACATTTGGAAGCATTTTGCCTATAAAAAAAAAAACCTCTTTAACTATTTAAGCAACGGGATACAGTTTCAGCGCATACTTTTCACCTCACATTGTCTTGGAGTTGTAGTGGTTGTGATTCGACTAAATCAGATCATGTGTACATTTTAAGTCCAGAGGAAACTGACACTGGCAGCACTGCAGAGAAACTTCGGATCTCGCCTACTGACGAGGATCTTTCCTCCATTCCAGTGTATAACATGTAATCATCCCAAATCCAAACTGTTTCTACATGGATGAATGAGGTAGCAGAGTTGAGTGTGTCTTCTCATCCCTGGTTCACTCTGTCCTTTATTCCACTGTTCCCAAGCTGTGTTTTGGGTGAGCCAGAACTTACTGAGCTTGACCTGATGTTTGTTAACCCCTTTCGCTCTCCATAAATTGCAGCTTCTTAAATTACTAAGCTGTCCTAATAGGTACAACCTGTGCCGTACCGCGTGGTTTGAAATGCAACGCACATCCTCCTTTGCTACTCACGTGCCCAGGATAAAGGCTATCGAGGCTAGACAACATGCAATCCAGAGTCCTCTGTAGTAAATTCACTTGGCCTAAAACGCCGCTCATGTTGCCAAAGCCTCAAATGTGGTTTCTATTCCTTCATCATCGAGTCAGAATCTTTCCATTCTCATGCCGTCTCTCTCTCTCTCTCTCTCTCTCTCTCTCTCTCTTTCTCTCTCTCTCTCTCTCTCTCTCTCTCTCTCTCTGCCTCTCCGGCCTGTCAAAAGCCAAAGATGTCATTGACTTGTTTGTGTTCTGGCATCTTGAAAAGCTCTACCTTGTTAAACATGACTTTGCTGCTTAAACTGGAGCTTGAGGCTTTGATGAAACACTGGTTGGGAACCAAGAACAGCAGCAGAGGGTATTATCCAGTGCAATAGGGAAGAACAATCAATCCATGAATTTTGATACCCAGCCCACAATGGCGCCAACATGGTCTCCCTGCAATGTCTCTCTCTCTCTCTCTCTCTCTCTCTCTCTCTCTCTCTCTCTGTCTCTGTCTCTTTCGGGTTTTTTTTGTCAGAGCCAACAAAGCAAATGGTTAAGGTTAGAACAAGGGGGTGACTTGGCGGATATAGGCTGTAATGAATCTAATGAAATTGCTCTTGCTCATTAGAGGTTTTACAAATTTTGGTTCAGTGGAATTAAGTGCGTGTAGTGCGGATTTATTACTGAAATTGCGTACATCGGAATTCAGACCTCAGATGTAACCGACTTAAGTTCTACTCGGCTTGCTGAAGGCACAGGACTGTCTCAGTTACATCCAGTTCAGACCTTGAACTGGAGCCATTTTTTTTTGGACACATTCAAGTCCAGCTTCAATGTCTACAAAATGTATGTTTTGGGTTGTAAAATTACTTAATAAAACTACGGACTACCAATCGTAAAATATATACATGCAGGCAGTAGTGACTCTTTGGTAAGGCTGTGGCGTCTGCCAAATTCCACGTGTGTAAAAATAAATAAATAAAACTATACAGGGACATATCAAAAGTAAACCGACACCGTCATTAATATACAAAGCTTCATATACAGATATACATCACAGCCAGGTTGATGGAGATTCTCCACAGCAGTACTCCAAGTCACTTAGAGTTTTTCTGTGTTCGGGAACTATTTTCGACAGTTCGCTTGACAGCGAAAGTTTGCATGTTCTTGCCGTGCTTGCGTGGGTTTGCTAACAGGTACTCCGGTTACCTCACACAGTCCAAAGACATGCACATTAGGTTAATTGGCTGTTCCAAATTGCCCCTAAGTGTGAATATGAATGGTTTTGTGTGTGTTGGTCTGCGATGGCACCCAGTGTCGGCTTAGATAGGCTCCAGTCTCCCTGCAACCTTAGTAGGATAAAGTGGTTCAGCTAGTGAGTGAGAGTAATATTACTATTGATCAAAATAGTTTCAGAGGTGTCCACTTACTTTTGATATGTCTCTGTATATACTTTAGGATATCCTACAAGTCCTATTAAATGTTTATTGATGCTTGCTGTTCTCTCACTGTCATTTATTCATTCATTCATTCATTTTCTAAGCGGCTTATTCCTAAGTAGGGTCGTGGGGAGGCTGGCTCCCATCTCAGCCGACCCTGGGCAAGGGCAGGGTACACTCTAGACAGCTCACCAGGCCATTGCAGGGCCAACACATACACAGCTGACTACACTCACACTTACACCTAGGTACAATTTGGAACAGCCTATTCTGCATGTTTTTGGACTGTGGGAGGAAACTGGAGTTCCCCGAGGAAACCCACGCAAGCCTGGGGAGAACATGCATCCTCCACACAGAAAGTCCCGAGCCTGGGAATCGAACCCAGACGTGCTAACCACTACGCCACCGTGCTGCCCCATGTCAGTCATTTTAACTCTTATTTATTATTATTTACATTTTTTGGGTTTGATATTATATTGGATTATATTTGACAGTAAATAGAAACGAGATGCTCTTCTTTAGAGCAGATTTTCTCTTCAAAATAGTCTCGTGTTTTCACCTTTGTTGAGACATAATGTTTTATTCAAAGGTTATATTAAGACTAAGGAAGAAGTTCTTGTTGACATGCTGAACATGCTTTTACCTTTGACCTGAAAGACCTGGTAACAACCAGCCGTAAACCTACAGCTTCATCTGGATTCCTTTCACGTCGGAGGAGAACGATTGCAAACAACAGAAGGCAAAAGCGCTTGTGCCATCGCAGCAGCAGCAGCAGAGATTGAAAACAAGCGCAGAGACCTGTCATGGACTGACAGCATAGGTGGCATGTAATGGATACAGCACGCCTTTATCCTGGACCATTATCATACATAAAATGATCTGTAAACACGACCTTTTTGCTTGCTAATGGAATTTGTCAACATGAAAGAGACGTTATTGTTGGCCTGTCCTTTGTCTCGGCTGAATTCGCTGCCAAATCCCGACCCCTGCCTCTCGTGCGAACGTTTAGCGTTAGCTTGGGGAACTCGAGAGAATCGTGCGGCGTAATGAAATTACCTCTGTGCAAACAAATAAGGTCAAACTCTCAAGGAGAGGAGCAGTGGAACCAGATTGCGCCAATTACGTACCAAGTTCTTCATCCACAGAGGCATGACTGTAATGAAAGATGAGCCAAAACCGTCTCTCTAATAACGTTTTAGCCGCATGCTAAATCGCTGCCTATGAGTAGACCTATTGTCATTATGGTGTAAAACATATTAAAGGGGTCTCGCTTAATGAGAGGCTCGGTACTAACAAACGCCTTAAAAATGACGATTAAAATCAGGGATCTAGTGAAAATTGCTTTGTTTACTGGGACGGTTTTCATATCGAGGGAATAGTAGATGCTCAACTGTTGTAATCATATTAAACACAAAGCTGTGATTCCAGCCTAAAGGAAGAGCTTGCAGTCCCAAACGGCTGTTTAGCTAGACCGTTATCATCTGCAATTAGTTTTACCTGCTTCCTATCGCTCTGGTGCATCTTATTACCTACACCGGCATGACGGAGCTTTTGTAATTATTGACCATGACTTATTTTAATTAGTTTACTTGAGCCGAATGAACAGGGAGGGAGGTTTGTGTATGTGTGAGTGTGTGCTATGTGTGTGTACATGCATGGTGGGGGGCCCGAGGCTGTTTGCGCTGCTATGATTTACCCATCTGGCTGCTCACACACTCTCCAGTCTCAATACCTGTGCAATCTTTCCCTCATCTGACACACACTGTTGACAGAAAAATGCTCTGTCAGCACAAACCCTTTCACCGTCCCGTACCCCCCCCCCCCCCCCCTTCTATTACCACCTCATTCAGCCAGACAGGGTTCCCCAGTGAGAGCTATCAATAAATTTGACAGACCGAGCCGAAGACCACCTGTGTTAACTCCGGAGGAATTTGCTGAGTGGACACTGCAACGCTCATATTTCAAATGCTACTGTGGCACCGTTTGCCACTTACTCTCCTCTATCACTGGCTTGTGTTTGGTAATCTCTGCAAAACTGAGCAAAAACAATGCAGGACTACAGACAACAGGAATTCAGCGAGAAGGCAGCGGAGATGTCCGTTCACGTTATCAGTACTAGAAGTTGTTGGGGTTTTTTTTTTTCATCACTTTATCATCCAGAACTTTTCCCTATTTGTCATATTTCACCGATCCCTACATGTTTGCCTTGTAATCACAACATACGTAGCAAAACGTTTGTGCCAATATCAACTCCATCTATCCATCCATTTGCTGCACCACCTCCAGTACCTGAAGTAAACCAATGCAGGGGAAAACATGCAAACTCTACACCGAAATGCCCTCACCAAGCTAGGGACTTAAACCTAGGATATTCATGCTGTGAGGCAAACATTCCAACCACTACACCACTGTGCCACCCCAATTTCAACTCAATGCAAATTTTATTTATTTGATTGCAGTAACAAAAATAAGCCAAAAATCAAACATGTCCCATGGATTAAGCATGGTAGATGGGTGCTTAACAACCCCCCCAAACCCATACACTCAGAAGAAGACCTTCTTTGTAGAAAAGAAATTAAAATGGGGGGGCGCAATAATACTATGAAAAGTGGGACATTCCAAACGTGGAAGAAGCATGTAAACATGAAAGTGTTTTGCATTTAAATGCACTGAGGTAGGTACCATTCATTCACGAGTACAAGAAGACGCTTTTCTGATGTATGTAAACATAATGTAGTATTATATGCAGATGCGCCTAGTTTTATTTTATTCAGAAGTTCACTAGTACATAATTAATTTGTAAGTTTAACATCCATATACTCTTACTCTTTTCGTTATTTTTTCTTACCGGAACGGATGTGTCCACATGCTATTCTTGTGATTTTGTGCACTTGTGAAAGTGAAACGGACCCCAAATGGCACCCTTATTGAACAGACTAATGCAAACTATCAAGCTATTAATACCTATTTTAGCAGATAAAGTAAGCGAAAGCAAGCAAAAACCACCTGATGATGAAGACATGCTCATTTTCAGTGCTATAGAAGTGTTTGGAAAGCTTTACGTTCATTTTGCTTTAAGGCTAAGTTCACATTATTAGGGTTATATTTGCAGATTATATATATATATATATATATATATATATATACTGTTTTCTACTATTTTCCAACTATTTCACACCAAAATGCAGAAGCACCTTGTGCAAACAGCAATAAAAGAATAAAAGATAAAAGAAAATATAACCCACTGTTTAATAGATTTCCTGCACAATAAAGTTGGACAAAACCTTTTAATAAAAAGTGTTTATTTCTCTCCGAATAAATGTGAAATATGACGACAGGTGTGCACGCTGATGCTTTATCACATGAATGAATATAATAGCTCTAAAGGCTGCTGTAGATCCTTTTTAAGTTTACCTGAATCTTATGAGAGTGCTGAACACGCATGGCATTTATTGCCTCAATTCATTCCCCTGACGTGTGTATAAACGTACACATATTCAGCAGGTCTGGTGTTGCAAGAGCTGACTCTCTAGTCTATGACTCTAGTAGTAGTTTATAGTCACCCTGGGAAACCCTTTCAAATAAAAAAGTTCCACCAGGAAGTTGGTACATGCAGACTGGGCCTGTGTTATAGCCTGTGGACTTGCTAGTTGTTGCTAGTTGGTTTCACCCCAAAACAAGGAACGTAACTCTTATTTTGGGACGTATTTGTTTACTGTATAGCCTTATAATCACTGTTCACCAAATCACTGGATTAATCACTGGACTCTAGCTCGCCCTGAACAGCTCGCCAGACCATCTCAGGACAGCACACACTTTTGGACAATTTGGAGCAGCCAATTATCCTGACGAGCATGTTCACCTCACAGCAGGAAGGTCCCAGGTTCAATTCCCGGGCTCGGGGAGTTTCTGTATGGAGTTTGCACGTTCTCCACATGCTTGCATGGCTTTCCTCCAGGTAATCCGGTTTCCTCCCACATAAAGGGTGAATGGCGGTTCCAAATTGCCCTTAGGTGTGAGAGAGAAAGTGTGAATGGTGGTATGTGTGTTGGCCCTGCGATGGCTTGGTGAGCAGCTCAGGGTGCACCCCGTCTTCACCCGGAGTCGGCTGAGATGGGTGGCAGCCTCCCTGCGACCCTAATTAGGATTAAGTGGCTTAGAAAATGAATCACAAGAATTAATTAGCCTAATGTGCATGCCTATGGACTGTTGGAGGAAACATGTACCCATTGGAAACCCATGCAAACACGGGAACAACATGCAAACTTCACACAGAAACGTGAACCTAGGACGCCACCATACTGTCCAGATTTTGTATTTTATAAAGCAAATAGAATTGCATTGGTGAAAGATGTTTCTTATTAAGTATGTATGTGTTCTTTAAGCATTTAATCAGCTAAACGGCAACTTTTTGGTCGATTTTACTGTCAGTGGGTTTCCCTAGACTGCTACACAAATAAAAATATACACATAGTCGGAAAAGAAACGTCGCCATACATAAGAGGAAAAGAAATGTTGCTTTTCAGCACTTGTGACAATCACATAGGCTCTAAAGCATTCCTGAGACGATGGATCAGCACTGAAATGTCTTTCTTGACCTCCCTGATCCAAGCCAATTGAAGAGGATTGAGTTTATTAAGTCTCAAGTTCGGTCAGAGTTCTGCATCTGACAGGTCTTCCTTCTGTCAGCAGCAGAAGGGTTTGGATGATTTCCACCTCTCTCTCTCTCTCTCTCTCTCTCTCTCTCTCCCCAGCAAAATGGTAGAATGAAGCACATTAAACTGCTAAACCACTCAGAACCTGAAATCCCCCTGGGGGTGAGGAGGTGGTGGTGGTAGCTACACTTCCCTAGTGGGAGATGACAAATGCCATATGTCCCCAACACAGCAGTTGCTCTAATCCAACACTGCACCGGTCTTAATGCCTGACCTAATACCACAATAAAGCTACAAGAAGGAGGAACGTCTACAGCTTTTTGTTTACATCAAATATATTGTCACGTTTCACGTCCTGCTCCATTAAATAAAGTCATGAGGGAAATATGGAATGGGATAGGATGGGATGGGATACCAGTCTCTATTTAGCAAGCACTTAACTTATTATGGGTTGACCCATATAATGGCTTAGCGGTGCTACACTAACAGTGTCCCTTCATTTGTCACAATGTCCCACCAATGTGTCACATGACTTACACACAGAAAGGGGTGCTTTAATACAAACCGTGAATGACCTACACTCTCTGTGATGATGTCACCAAAAGGTGCGCTATATCACCCAGGGGCACCCAACCCGCCGAGCTTTACGCACTACATCCAGTTAAAAAATGATCTTGGGGTTCCCGAGTGGCGCATCAACAAGGTACGGGATACGAGAACTTCCATCCTGGAGAACGCGAGTTTGAATCCAGGTTGATGCTGCAGCCATCCACAGCCGGGAGTCCATGCTGATTGGCCGAGCTTTCCCGGGAAAGAGGAATAGCATACGCTTACCTCCATATTACTTACAGTGATCACCAGCCAATCATGGGCATCTATGAGCTCATGAGTACAAGGTGGCATGCCGATATTGGCTTCCCTTCGAGTATGTTAGGACACCCCTGAATAAGCATGCACAGCAGATCATAAAGATGTGGATGGCAGCACCACATGTCACGGCGGGGACACTGCTTGCTTACGTCCCTCCCTGATTGTTGGTGGTTGCGTGATGGTGAGGTAATACTTGATAGGTTGGAATAAGCCAAACTGCTTAATCCTACTATCGTTACGGCAAGGCTGGTGCCTATCTCAGTCAACTCTGGGCAAAGGTGCTTGCGTGGGTTTCCTCTGGGTACTCTGGTTTCCTCCCACAGTCCAAAAAACATGCACAGAAGGCTGACTGGATGTTCAAAATCGCCCCTAGTTGTGAGAGTGAGTGTGAACAGTTGTGTTTGTTGGCCCTGCGATGGCCTGGTGAGCTGGCCAGGGTGTACCAGCCTCCCCGCCACCCTAATTAGGATTAAGTGGCTTAGAAAATTAATGAATGAATAATTATGTCCAATCTTTTTCCTTTTCCTTTACTGTCCAGTTTAGACTGGAACCCGATCTGATCTTCTCTGTCTCAGGTCCGGTCTCTGTCTCTGATTGTCTTTCCTGGCGTTTTATTATCTAGCGATCATTATATGCACAAAACATTACCCATGACAAACCGCCTGCTTTATTATATGCACATCGCAGGTATGCAGAAGCGATGAATATTCATATGCATTAGAATATTAAATATTGATTTATTTATGTGTCTGCCATTAGGGGTCATCATCTGGATCAGCAAACGATTTTTTAGGGCCTTGAAATTTTTATGCCATGACAGGCGCATTAAGCTGCAGGGAAAGGAAGCCTTTCTGTTGCCCCTCCTTGCAGAATTTACACCATAAAAATGGCTTGCAATATTCTAATGCAAATCCCTTATGAGAGAATACCTGTGCAGGGCGAGGAATTATAAATCACAGAGGATTCCACCTCAGCTAACTCTCCTTTATTACCAAATTATAGGTGTGTGTGTGTGTGGGGATGGAAAAGGTGATGATGGATTCTTTGTATGTGACACACAGCAGCATTATGGTGCCTCCGTTTGTCAGGCCAACATTAAGGGCTAATTTTGAAAATCTAGCGTGCAGTCAATTTCCTGCAGCCGCCGGCTGAAAGGTAGGCCGGTGACAGGAAAGCTAATTTAGCTCGGCTTATTTACCACTATGCATCATCTCGGAGCATGACGCTGACGCGCAGACCGGCCCGATTAAAAAATTACACCGGTGCCCAGCAACGGCCCGGATATTTATGATGACACTGTGTGTTTGGTGAGGTAGAGAACAGGGAAACCCCCCGTAGGAAAAAAGTGCAGCCATGCATAAGTGTGCGTGTATGTGTGTGTGTGTGTGTGTGTGTGTGTGTGTGTGTGTGTGTGTGTGTGTGTGTGTGTGCACTTGTACTTGCTACATATTGAGGACAAATATGTTTTAAACCAGCAGCATGATTCCAGGAAGTGATAATATATTAACTGATCCTGAATACTTCAAGGGGCTGCTTTAAGGGTTCAGCTTAGGGTTAGGTTAGGCTTAGGGTTAGGGTTAGGGTAAAGGTTGGGGTTAGGTATTAATTTGTGATGGTGAAGGTAACGGTGAGGGGCGAGGGAATGCAATATGTCAGTGAATAAAGAATAGTCCACACAGGGGGGGGGGGGTGTTTAGATCTTAGTGAGGATAATAATATATGAGACAAAGATACAAAGCACAAACAAATAATACATAAATAAATAAATAAAGCAATAAAGTTATAGCTTTTATATAAAAAAAGATGGCCTGGCGAGCTGTCCAGGATGTACTCCGCCCTCACCCAGAGTCGGCTGAGATGGGCGCCAGATTCCCCGCGACCCCAATTAGGACTGAATTCTACAAGGATTATTGAATATATTAAATATGAAATAAAAATTTAATGGATGAACAAGCAAACAAACAAACAAACAAACAAATAATTTGCCGACACGCTTAATCCTACTTCCAGGATCGCAGGGAGGCTGGAGCCTATCTTAGCCGACACTGTGTGAAAGCAGAGTACACCCTGAACAGCCAACCAGTCCATCGCAGGGCAACACACACACACACACACACACACACAGACACATACACACACACTCTGAGAGGCACAGCCAGTTAGCCTAATATGCATGTCTTTGGGGTGTGGGAGGAAACCAGAGTACCCAGAGGAAACCCAGGCAAGCACAGGGAGAACATCTCAGGACTTGAACCCAGGACCTCCTTGCTGTGAGGCGGACGTTGATTGTTTACACAAATTATAGTAGTAAACAACAACCACAACAATAATTTAACCTGACAAAAAAATTCTCAAAGCTATATTTTAGTTATGGAATATGGTTTTGTGTCAGTGTTAGATGAGTTATCTGCTTTAATAAATGATGTGTGTGTGTGTGTGTGTGTGTGTGTGTGTGTGTGTGTGTGTGTGTGTGTGATGAAGAAAAAGGCCAACCTGGCAAATGTATCATTTTAATAACACTCAGCAAGGTTAATGCCGTTTACCTTGGAGAGTTATAAAGAGAGCAGGAATACATTGGATAGATAGATGAGCCACGCATGTGCACTCATACTTCTCACTGCCACACACACACACACACACACACACACACACACAAAGAGCAGCGATGTGATAGCTATGTAATACACACCAGGTCTGAGCTATTTGTTGTACAGCAGGAAGAAAAGAAGAAGGATAGGTGGAGAGAGAAATCAAACTGTTGTGCGCCTATAACCATCTGTCAAAGGCTTGCGGAGATGAGGCCGAGATTAGGGGGAATAAACACAAACGGCACAAAGCCCTCAGGCAACTGGGGGAGAAAAAACAGAGCGAGAGTGAGAGAGAGAGAGAGAGAGAGAGAGACGATGGGGAAAGATTCACACTGGGACGGTGATGACATTGTAATTCAAAAGCAGCCAGAGATTACAGTGTGTAACCTGCACTGACAACAGACAGATGACTGGCCATATCACGCTTCGAGCTTCATGCAGCTTTTACCATAGTGAAGATGATGATGATGATGATGATGATGATGGCGGAGAAAATGATGTTTTTTGCTGATGGAGGTTATGAATAGTGTTTTCTTTCCAGTGATTTGTCTATAGAACAATACTATAGGGCAGAGATGAGCTCAACCTTGCTCTCTCTCTCTCTCTCTCTCTCTCTCTCTCACTCTGTCTCGCAGCTTCAGAGAGACATCTCGCAGCTCCTGAGGCAGCGAAGGATCCGTGTAAATTTACCGTGAAGGCTCTTAGAAGTGCTATTCAAGAGGGAGATTTCCTTTAAAGCTCTCATTTAAAACCTTCTGAAGACAAAAAAAAAAAAAAAAAAAAAAAAGAAAAGAAAAAAAGAGAGCGCTTTCCTCACGAGGCCCCCGATTCTGCCATTTTTTGCTCGCGATCCTCAACTGCTCGCTGGTACCTTTCTAAAACTTATAAAATTAGGTGACTCAAATGTTTGTCTCTCTTTACTGTTCAACTGTGAGTGATCTGATGATCTCACTCTAGTTTTCTTTTTTTACTAATTATTGGGTATAAAAGATCCGACCGTCGTATAGATGGTTAAAATTAAATTGTAGTAATAGGATTAAAACTATGTAACCTAACTTTAAACAAATAAATCATTTTGAGGGGAAAAATATGACAGGGACACATTTTACACACTGAACAGGAAAGAAAATATCATATGCATAATTTATGGTATTAAAGTTAAATTATTTTTTTTTAATATGAAATCATAAACATTAAGAATGATAAGGTAAATAAAAAGTGACACTGTTTATTATTCCAGGAACACCAAATGTAAACATAATTTCCACTCACTCAAATACTCATTTACTGAATTGCTTAATTCTCCTAGGGTCGCGAGGAGACTGGAGCCTATCTCAGCCGACACTGGACAAAGGCGGTGTACACTCTGGACAGCACACCAGACCATTATAGGGCAAACACACACACAGACCCACACACACGCACACCTGGTGGGAATCTGGAATAGCTAGTTAGTCTAATGTGCATGTTTTTGGACTGTTGGAGGAAACCGGTGTACCCGGAGGAAACCACAAAAGCATGGGGAGAACATGCAAACTCCACACTGAAACGCCTTTACTGAGCCAGGGACTCGAACCCAGGACCTTCTTGCTGGAACACGGACATACTAACTACTACGCCACCATGCCGCCCAAAAAGAATTTTATTATATTTATACATTTTTTCAGCATTATTATTATTATTATTATTATTACTATTATTATTACTATTATTATTATTATTATTATTATTATTAATATGCTGAATATTTGTATTATTCTTACACATGTTCCAGCTGTTTGTTTGTTTTTTTTGTCTGTACATTCGTTGTTGTTTTTTCTCTGTCTGTCAGTGAATATATTCATGTACTCTAGGTGGGTGTGTGTGTGCGTGCGTGTGTGTGTGACAGTGTGTGTTCTGCCCTTTCCTCTTGCCCTTGTCATGCTGTCTGTGCTACATGCCCCTGTCTCTACTCTTAGGTCAGGATTGGACCATGGCACTGTCATTCAAACTCCCACCCACCCTGTCACACACAGCGCTCCCAATCCCACAATTCCATCTGACCCCCCATCTCCTGTTCTCAGCAGGGAGCGAGGGTCTTTGCCCGTTTCCTCCCTACTCCTCTCCGCCCTTTAGTCCTTTTTAAAGCTCTAAACAACAGACAGAGCTGCTTAAAAATATCTGCAAGAACTAGAACAGTTCTTTAAACTCCTCACCTTTATCCTCTTCTGGGATGACCCCGCCTCCACGAACATGACACTGGAGCTCAGTGAGGAGATGAAAATGGTATAAATCATATGCTACTGTCTGGACACTCACCATCTCTCTACACTCCATGGAGATTCTCAAGAGTTATGATTGACAGCTACAGCAATTCCCATCACCATCATCAAAACAGTAGCCTAACTGAGCGAAACATGATTATCTTCAGGAATAACATGATTCCAGTCCAACCAATCACTAGTCTTCTAAAATCGCGCTCAGTAGCCATTCTGTTTTTTTTTGGCGTTTTTTTTTTTTTTTTTTTTTTTTTTCATTTATTCATTTATTTGCCGAACCGATTCATCCTTATGTTTTCAAGCTGGATGGTTGGATTCCTATTCATGAATATATTATAAAACATTATTTAATTTAATAAATGTCGATTTAAAAATCAATAAAACATGGGTGGAGCCTTGATGTTTGATGTCACTAGCTTCTGATTTGCTGAAATGGAATAGAAACATACTGTAGAACACGGCAGATGTCTGGCTTCTGAACCAAAACAACAAATACAGATTTTTTTAGCTCCCACCTATCGAGAATTACAGGAATGGGTTCCGTCCGTCCGTCTGTCCATCACACTTTTGTTTCCGGACATTTACTTGCCACGCACTGAAGCTGGGGCTTTCAAAGTTGGTATGCTGGCTCACTATTATGAGTGCTCGGATGAGTTTGTGTATAAGTGACCTTGACCTACTTGTCAAGGTCACAGAGGCAAAACTGTATATTAGGTTTACAGACATTTACTTGCCAATATGTTATGGCGGGAGCTCTTGGACCCCAGCAGTCTTTTTACTTTTGCAATAAATCCAAATCTTCTGAAAAGAGGATTGGCCCCAACACCGATCCACCAATGGTAATGGTTTTATTTTAATTCGGGTTGGCGTTTGTCTCTCTTTTGCTTTTGAAGTCTTCAAATTCTCTACGCAAAAGTACAACATGCTAAAGGGTCAAAAACAAACAGTTAGCTTGAATGATTGCTGGGGTAAATCCATTTTAAAGGAATGAGCTGTGGTCTCCTGGTGGTCAATTCGCACTGATGGAGGGGAGATGAGGTTACACCAACAGGAAAGTAATCCGCTAGTCTTAAATTTTAGATTTAAATTTGATTAAATTCTTATCCAATCGGTAATTCGACTAGGATATGACTCCTAACTGGTCTTTTTACTTCGCCACAATCTCTACTGAGATGGACATGTGATGGCACTCCATTTAGGGTGTATTCCTACCTCACGCTCAGCATTTCCCCGAAATCCCAGGAATTCATTAATTTATTTAAAAAGGATTTTGCAGATATGTTGTTATTCTATTATTATCACTTACTCCCTCACTCATGTGCCGAACTGCTTATTCCTACTAGCGTCGCGGGGAGGCTGGAGCCTACCTCAGCCGACACTGGGCAAAGACCGGGTACACATTAAGCAACTTGCGAGCTGCTTATTGCAACAGCCAATTAGTCTAATGTGTATATTTTTGGACTGCCGGAGGAAACCGGAGTACCCGGAGGAAACCCAAGCAAGCATGGGAAGCACTCCACGCAGAAACTCCCAGGCCAGGAAATCACGCTAACCACTACGCCACCATCTAAAAAACAAACAAACAAACAAACAAACAAACAAACAAACAAATAAATAAATAACGTGTTTATTTATTTATTTTATTTACCCCAGCTTTCCTCACGTGCAGATGTATACGATTCTTCCAAACAACATTCGCAGAGCCGCCTCATTCTCTTTCTTTTTTCTTTTCTTTCCTTCTCTTCTCTGCTTATTAATGAAAAGTGATGAAGTGAGCAACACAGTGTTCGGAATTCATTAAAGCCCTCTAATTAGATGTCCACATTTCTGGGTCTCAAAGTCGCATTTATTTTACATTACGCTTTACCGTAAAGCAGTGTATTGAATTTTTAAAACACACCTCTTGGGTGCGACATGAAGGAGAATTTTTAATCTCATTTCGCTAAATGAAGGGGTCCTTTTAAATCAAATCTAATGAGTCTGCAGGTTCCCAAGCACAGGCGTTTTCTAATTATTGTATTATTGGGGTCTCGACTGCAGTGTCGCAGCGTGACGGACAGATTCGGGGGGCACGGTGAGTGTTTGGAGGGGTAAGAAGAGGGCACTGTACTTCCAAAAGCATTAATGAGAACGATGGCTCTAGGCTTATTTATTGATATCTTGTAATAGAGAGTACCTGCTGAAGGTATAGTGTGTATATGCATATATGAGTGTGTGTGTGTCTCTGTGTGTGTTTGGGGAGGAAGGGTGTGGGGTGGGGTGGGGTGGGGTGGGGTGGGGCGGGGGTCTCCTGTTTCAGCCTCGGTTGACAATTAAGACCTGGGTGACTGTAGCCGGGGGTTAATTCAGCTCATTAAAAGAACTAGGTCATTAGTGGAGAATCAGGGTTCTTAAAGGCGGCACAGGGAGAGACTGGAGGAGAATGGAGGGAGGGATGGAGGGAGGAGGGAGGGGGGAAAAAGAGGAGAGAGAAGACACGAGAGAGGGAGGGGAAGGGGCGCTGTAAATTCAGCATCTCGACGAACACGGCTCTTACATTAATTAACCTCCCTTTTCCTTGTTGAGGAGAAGGGGGGAAAAAAAATCTGTTATCATATATGCACATGGCTGTACACCAATTAATTGCGAAGAAAAAGAAGCTAGTTTACCGTCATCCCAGTGGTCGGCTTGTCTGCCTGCGCAGGAGATCCTCCTTTATTCTGAGAAAGGAGAGGAGAGAAGTTGGCGGGTTGGGTAGGGTGGGGTGGTGGGGTGACAGGAAAGAAACAGGGAGAAAGAGAGAGAGAGAGAGAGAGAGAGAGAGAGAGAGAAAAACAGAAAAAGAGAGATAGTGTGTGTGTGTGTGTGTGTGATGAGAAAAAAAAAAGGGTATTAAAATTAAGAAGGGAATCGCAGAAGAAATCGGGCACGCCTCGGGGGAACCTGACAAATAAAAGCCTCGGAAATGGAAATAAATAAGCTTTGCTAATACCTCACCTAAGGAGAGCCGGAGCTCAACCCCAGTGAATCGGAGTGTATTCAGTAACACCTCTCTCTCTCTCTCTCTCTCACACACACACACACACACACACACACACACGTATAGACACACGCTCTGACCTTCAGGAGGGGAGAAAAAAAACAGGGCATGGTTCTTAGCAATGAAAACACGTTTAACACACACACACACACACACACAAAACACAGTGAGAAACAGATCCGAGTGGTGCAGTGACAAGTGTAAAATGACCACACACACACACACACACACACACACACACATACTCACAGAACCCAAGGAAAAGAAGACAGGGCTGTGTACGGGTGGCAGAGTGGCTTTGCGAAGGCCACGTCGGATCTCTGTGGATCGTTGGTGTTAAACCTGGGGATTGGAACTCGAGGCCGCGGGTGTCAGATATTTTCCACCCTGTTTATTCCAGCGCCGTTTCAGTCGCTGGTTTTAATTTCACTTTTTGACCTCCAGGTTTGGATCAAAGCGCAGTCGCCCTTTGCTTCACTCGGCCACAAGTCCCCAACCACCCTACACACTCCTGATGCCTTCACTTTCTCTTTATTACACACACACAGACACACACAGACACACACACACACACACACACACTGTTCCAGTTTGAAGCAAGGAATTGCAGTAGGAAGATAATTGGCCCCTCAGATTGAAATTCAGCAAAAGGAGTAAATATGTTTCTTTCTTTCTCACACTTTGTTTTTTTCTGAGAACCTTCCTGCACCACCACCACCACCACCACCACCACCACCACCAGAAGAAGCAGTACCGTGGCTTTGAAAACTGGATGGACCATTTATAACGTTTATTAAAATGCTCACATTTGGGCGTAATTAAGCGGATTGATGGCGTGACAAGGCGCAAGTGATTGAGCGCTGTCTCTGTCACATCCTCGCCGGATCCACACAAAAGGCTTAATATAAGCCAGCCATCTTTGCGCACAAGCCCTGCTTGACGCTTCTCTACTCCGCTAGGTGCCATCAGTGCCAAACGTTCATTCATATTCAACCGGCCCAAGGTTCAGGAGTGGAATCGCTGGCTAATAAGGGAGAGTGTATTACTGTTTTCATCTGCTGATATTTCCCACCATCTTAACGAGCAAGGATGGGGGGGGGGTGAGAATCCTGCTCGATGGAACGATTTGAATTTAAATGATATCATACTTGAGACTGGCTAATTTTCCCATACATATTTAATCTATGTATTATCTTTTTTTTTTTTGGTCTCCTGATCTGATGCAAGGGTCGACGTGAGTGAATGAACGTGTCAGAGCTCACGTTATTGGACTGAAACCCAGGGGCCAAAGCTTCACCCTCTGAATATATTACTAAGATAGATAGATAGATAGATAGATAGATAGATAGATAGATAGATAGATAGATAGATAGATAGGTAGATAGATTCTATCGTTGAGTCGTTTTGTTGACCATACCTTACTATACAAACCTTGACCATACCTGTGGACAGATTTTCACCAAACTCGGTGGGGACCCTACCCTACCTGAGTTCAAGACATGATTTAATTTTGGAATGTCTGGGTCAAATGTCAAGGTCAAAGCAAGGTCACAAAAATTTTGGAGATTGAGTGCTAATAACTTTGAAATGAATGCCAGTAGACATGAAACATCAACAGGAAACCATATATATGGACTTTCAATCAAACAGTTATCTTTGACCTGGAGTGACCTCGAGAGGTCAAACTTCAGCCATCTGGTAAATCCTTCAAACTTTTTTTGCTACTTTGGTTATGTCCATGTACTACAGGGCGCATTGTAAGAAAAGTACATGGGTAGTTAAAATCATTAGCCATACAGGCCTTATTTGCTACACTGTCCATGCTGCATACATCTAGGTTTCTTCTAAAGTAAATATAGTGGGGAAAAAAGGATACGGTCACGAGCAATTCCCCCCATCCTACTTCTGTTGGAAAATTCAATGCTACAGCTGTATCACAAATACTGGAGGTGGAAATGCTACAGAAACACCACAAGGGTTACTTCATTTATTCATTCATTAACCAAACACCACACTTCATCCTATTATGGTCGCGGAGAATTGTGGTGTACCCCCTGAACCCCTTGCCAGTCCATCACAGCACCAACACATGCAAACACAACCATTCACACTCACACCTAGGGGCAATTTGGAACAGCCAGTTAGCCCACTGTGCATGTTGGACTGTGGGAGGAAACCGGAGTACCCGGAGGAAACCCACACGAGCACAGAGAGAACATGCATACTCCACTCTGTAATGCCTCTTGAGCCCGGGACACAAACCCAAGAGGTTCTTGCTACTAACCACGACGCCTCCGTTTCGGGTCTGCTATAAATTGTTACTAGAAGAATGATAGCACAAGCCAGAGCTGCCGTAAGAAGTTCAACACCTTATGACCAATTAGTCTCAGGAATAAATTTATTTACAGAGCACTAATAAAACCAAACCCATTAATATCACTGATGTGACTCATTCCATCACCTGTCTGCAACCCTGAACATTATTTTTAGTGGGATGGCAGTGAAGCATGAGTGGGCGCGTGTTTCTGTTTGTGTGCCGTTCTTTAATTTATTTACTTATTTCATCCTTTTGTGCAAAAAAGAGTTAATTGAAGCTACAGGAGGGCCTGAAATAAGAGATTTGCTCAATTAAGCAATGTAGCAGAGCTGAGAGAAGCACCTGTGTAGAGCCGAGCCTCATTCGCTCTCTCTCTTGTGCAGACAGCATGCCTGATTACTCTCCAGAGTGCTTTTTTCCCCCATGTTTCTCTCTCCCTTTTCTGTTTTTTGTCTACCTGCTCCATTCACGTACACCTCGTCTATTTAATCACTTGCCTTGTTTACCGACTGCGCCATCGAAACCATCGCTGTAATGATAGGTAAGGAAAGACAAGCTGTGGAAAAGAGGCAGCTGATCTCACCGGCGGGTATCGTGTGGTAATTCCTGGGGAGCGAGAGGAAGTTGGCACTCCAGTTCATGCCGGATGATGGAGAGAAAATGGAACACGAGCAGGCGGGAGAACGTTTCTGAATTTGCAGGGAACGATGAGTCAGTGCTCTGCAGACGGGTGCAGGAAAAGGGTAAAACATATATATATATTTTTTAGACAGGATCCGCCATGTTGTTGTTATTGGCGTTCTATATTTTAAAAGTTAACTTTACAGAATTCATATAAAATTTACTCTTAGGGTTGAGCAATGCATTATGCCATGATGTATCATTGGTGTGGGGTGTTTCTTGCTGTGTAATTATCTGTAGTGACTTACTGATAGGATCCCTGAATGTATAGTATGGGCTAGAAAGACATCAGCCAAAGCATTGGATCGCTCCATTCTAGTTAATTTTCTTACTGCTTTTGGAGTAATTTATATAAGAATACAAAAGTAATAAGTGTTTAAACATCTACTTATCTTTGGAAAAAAAAGGACAAAGAAGGGACTTAGCCTTGCTACCTCGTTAATTAGTATATTTCGTACGTCAACCACAAAAAGGGGTTGTGGCAGGTGGGTTGCTTTGTTTGACAGTCATTTGTAAACACAATCCATGCCCCACATGGAGTATCACCAATCTTTTGGGAACACTACCCTACCTGAGTCCTAGAGACGATTTGTTTTTGAAGTGTCCAGGTCAAAGGTAAGACGGCACAGTGGCGTAGTGATTAGCATGTCCGCCTCACAACAAGAAGGTCCTGGGCTTGTGGGGCTTGTGTCCAGGGCATTGCTATGTGGCATTTCAATGTTCTCCCACTGCTTCTGAGGGTTTCCTCTGGGTACTCCAGTTTCCTCCTACAGACCAAAGACATGCACGTTACAGCCTTAGATGTGAGAGCGAATGGTTGTGTGTTCCTTTTGGCCCTGTGATGGTGTGGTGAGTTGTTCAGGGTGTACCCTTCCTTCCCCCTACATCCTCCCTACATCCACTGCATCCAACATGTACCCATTCATATCTTATTACCAAAACAGCACGTCAAATATGTTCTTAGTACGACCAATCAGATCTCACCATGTGCTTTTCATACATTACGCAAGTTTTCAGGTCCGCCCCACTCTAGTACTAAATCAGTGAAGTCCCTACTAGGTTTTAGTTATATTGTTACAGTGTTCTTATTGAGTTCTTACTGTGTCCTGAGTGGACCACGGCCATAGCAGGTTTTCCAAAGTTTAGCCATGTCCGGGCCGGTGGTGTAGTGGTTAGGGTGCTGGGCTTATGTTCGAAATGTTGTGGGTTTGAATCCTTGTTAGACCCCCAATGTGACTCCTGGGCAAGGTCTTAACCACAAGCATGCCTCTGTCCAGCCAGCAGTATAAATTGGTACGAATTAAAATACTGGGAAGGTAACCTGTGATGTACTAACATTCCATCCAGGAGGAGTTGAACTCCTAGTTGTTTCACGCGATAAGCTCCGGCCTGATGAACCAGTAGGCTTGGGTGTAAAATTACCAGGAATGTGGCTAAGAGTGATCTTTTTAACAATTTTTTAATTTATTGATTTTTTAATTTTTTTTGACAACCTACATGCAAGATCCACTCAATTAAGACATGTTTTACACATTACTTTCTACCATGCATGATTAATTTAAAGAATAATGAATTAAAATAGATAAATAAGATCAGTTTCTGCTCACTGATGCAATACTATCAGTACTGGCTAGTGGACTTGTGTAATAGAGTGTGTAAATTTTTATTGAGAAACACTCCTGTGTACAGTCCCTTTCTCCCTAATGAGGTGCTGCAGGCGGAAAGTTTCTCACGTTCAGAGTGAAACTTAAAGTAAGGCAGGGCCTCGTAAGACGCGTACGACACACTCCTTAGATGTCTGCGCACTTCAGTGGTAAGTGCAAGTGGCTCTGAAGTGGTGAACCCCGGCCCTGCTCCGTCCCGATCAAAAAGCGCCAATTCTATTTGTTTTGTTCCAAGGGAGCATGATGAAGGAGGCCAAGGTCGTCTCTATGAGCTAATGGCGCATTGTACTTTCATGCCACCGTCCTTGGTGAGACCTCACTCGGCGACTTCAGGTACACAGCCTTTTACTGAGCCGCATCGCCGTTGTCAGTGTGGGATTTATTAATATTCTCAAAGAACAAATTTTACAGGGGGGATTGAAATAATGGATTGCACTTAAAAGCGAAAAAGAACTCATTTTAGGTTAATACCATAAGCCTGTTGGACCCAATTATTGGAGGTGCTTTAACCATTGTCGTCTCATATTTCTCCTTGAGGAGATTAGCAGCAAAAAAAAAAAAAAAAAAAGAGCTTTTTGCAGGTTTCCAGGATTGAGTTCTCTCTCAACAGTTCGAGGCTGAAATGAAACACCTCCCCGTGCGGAAGCTGCTCAGAGCAAGGCCTCGCATACGCCGATCCAGATGCAAATGCTCCGACCTCATTACAACAATCGGAACTTGGAAATGGGACGCACTCCTCCGTTTCATCCAAAGTCTTTCCTCTGTCAAACTTGAAATGAGAGGAGAAAGGCACGGGAGGGAAATACTTTAGTCAAAAACGCGGGCTGTAATGAGTGACTCTGTGATCCTAAACTCCAGTTACATGCATCGAACTCTCAATCAGAGTCTGGTGAAGTCTCTATCTGTAATAGTTAGCAGGCAAGGAGTTGGTACTTCAGTACTCACGGCTGTAAAATTGCACATACTTATGAGATCTACAGTATAAATACCATTGCTGATGAGATACGCAGGCTTTGGATTATTATTGCTATGAACCAGCGTAATCTATAAATAAAATATGATATGCATGTTGTCATGGATCATATTTACATTTAATGCGGTTTAAAAAGTCAGTTACTGTTAACAGTGATATTAAAACAGCGAATATAAAAATTTAGGCACTGCCAAGCTCTGAGCAGAAGTAAATGCTGTGTAGCTAATGAGGTCTGTTAAGCCGATTCATTCAGAGTTTAGTATATACTACAGAGAAACACAAGATAAAAACTACAATTTTATGGATTATTTTTCCATTTAAAGTTTGACATTGATGACACCACCCATTGGCCTCCATCAGTGTGTTTCTTTGACTCAAGCTTTATCCACTCATGATAATGTTTTTTTATTTTTATTTTTTTTAATTTACGATATAGCGCACCAATCAGATTAGACTGTTCCCGCATGGTATATACTAATCATTAATACACCTTGAACCAGTATCATTGTCAGAGCTGCTGCTATAGAGAATTAATGATCACTATCTAGCCAATAAGATTCAAGAATTCCACTGCGTTTATTTATAACGTTGGCTAACTTGTCTTATTTGCAGTTTCCTTTATCTTATGCATGTCTTTCTCTTCCTATGAAGTAAAGCTACTTCTATTGCCTTCTCTCCTCTTCTATCTGTCATGTCCCCCCATCCCATGCCACATCTTGGTCGTCCAAAAGAGCCACCTATTCCATTTCTCTTTGTTAGTCTCTCTCTCTCTCTCTCTCTCTCTCTCTCCTCCCCTCCGCTCCCTGCAAAATGCCTGAAGTGTGCATCGTCCATGGGTCATTACTTTTCAAAGAAATTTAAGCACGGAACGGCATTTAATTTTTTTTTTTTTCCAGAACGTAGTCCGTCATTAGGAATCTTAGCTGTCAGAGCGGAGCCATTTTTGGCGTGATATGTTTGTTGGCTCATTTCTTTTAATTTTACCTCCATTAGCTTAATTCTTTTTTAATATTTCCATCTAACGAACTTTACAGTCCATTTTGTTTGAGCGAGCTAAGCGAGTTTTATGAAGCAGGCAGTTGGCTTTCCCATTTAGAGGGAGCCTGGCGAGGCGGGCCCGTGCTTTTGTCAGCTTATTTTTGGCACCTTAGCTTGCGGTTCTGCTTCTGTGCCTTGATTATACAAGCAAACAACTGCATGAAGTTCATTAAAAATAAGCAGCAGCTAATTAACCTGAACTACAGACAAACCGCCACTGTCAGCTGAGATCAGTTCGGAGCATATTGAATTGTTAAAGATTTTTTTTTTTTTTACTATCTTCTCTCTCTCTCTCTCTCTCTCTCTCTCTCTCTCTCTCTCACACACACACACACACACACACACACTGTTTATTGTTTTTTTGTCCTGATGTCTTCACTGAAGCCAGAAATGACTCAAGTTCCTACACTGTGGACACTTTTTCTACAGCCCACTCATGATTACTATTGTTTGCTGGCATCTGGTCTCACCATTGTTTCACACACACACACACACACACACACACACACACACACAAACATACACGATCTCCATTCTGGAATCTTAAGTGTCACTGAGTGAATTATAGCGTCTAGCAACACAACCTCATAAATAGTTTCTTTTATTTTTTAAAAAAGAATAAAAAAAACTTCAAACACCCTATGTATGTATCCATGGCATTTCAGTTATTACCACAGGAGCTAATTTTAAACAAAATAATTTGGCTCTTGCAAACCAATGGGAAGCCTATTTCCCCAAAGTAAACCTATGTATTCCATTAATAAACAGTATATAATAATAATGTAAATTCAAAACTATCTTTTTTTCTGGAACAGCCAATTAGCCTACTGTGCATGTTTTTGGACTGTGGGAGGAAACCAGAGTACCCAAATGAAACCCACACAAGCATGAGGAGAACATGCATACTCCACATAGAGACACCCGAGACCGGGACTTGAACCCAGGACCTTCTTGCTTTGAGGTGGACGTGCTAACCCCTGTGTACGTACAATAAAAGAAAAGAATGAGACTGATAGAAGAGGTAATCTTACCAAGGGAATCTAAACTGTACTCTAATAAAAAAATAAAAAATAAAATAATAAAAAAATCCGATTTGTATTTTCCCTAAAAGAAAAAAAAAAAACACTTTTGAAAAGAAAATCTCTAGAAATATGAATTCTGTAGATGTAGAGCCTAATGCTCGACTTTTCCTTTAACGCCTCTGTCCGAAAGCTGTCAGCAGCATTGAACCGTCATCTCACACTCCAGATGAGCAGTGCTTGTGTATAAGTGTGTGTTACCAGGGCTTGTAGAGTTTGGCCTTAATAGGCCTCTGAATTGTATCTGCATGGATGCTGTATTTAGACACAGGTCGAGAGATACTGCATTAGACAGAGCTCTCCCAGCCCTTTGTTCGCTTAATTCGCTTAATTATTTCATATCAGCAGACGGAGCAGATAAGTTTCTCCATTCAGGTCCTCAGGGAGCGTTCCAGTTTTATTTATTTCAATATCTATCTTTCATTATCGTTTTTTAACCAATTTCCATCGCACAGTGTCCGGCGACATTAGCGGACAGGGAGGGGGCTGTAATGGAGGAAAACCAATTAACAAATTAGCGAATGAAATCAACATTTCTCACAGCAAGAGGCACATGTTGCCGTGCTGAGGCAGAATGGCCATCAGAGCAACTGGGTGTTAGCAGGGTTTCTCGCTGTGTGAGTGCGTTCCCTGTGTGTATACTATGTGGGCGTATGAGAGGAAATGATAAAGCAACAAGCTCGCGGTACTAGTAATTATAATAAAATAATGCAGAATGACGTATGTATATATTGAGTATGAAGGGTTTGAGTACAGATGGGTCATCAAGTGAAGCCATGTAAACATTCCTTTTTCAATAATCACTTGGCAAATAAGGAGGGATTTATCAAACATCGCCAGTTAGCTAGTGTTAACAGTGACATTTATAAATAAATGAAACCAGTCATTTCATGAAATTCCTAAAAGTTTCCATCATTTCACAAAATTTTGGGAAATTCCTTTTTTTTTTTTTTTCTTTTTTCTTTCTGAAACCCTATCAGATTATTTTGTTAGCTAGCTAGTTTCAATTATCCATGAAGATCGATATATCTGTCAATATGACCTGGAATTCTTGTAATCAACTTGTTAGCATTACCTGTAAAAATTCTAATATGTGAATATAGCTTAAAATCTGTCTCAGGAATCCTGTCAGGTTAACTAGCAATATCAATAAAAATGATTAATATGTGAATATAGCTTAAAATTCTCTGAAAAACGTTTGTTAGCTTAACTCGTTAGCTAGCTAGCTTGTGTTATTAGTGAAGATTTTAAACGATTAGCACTATGAAGTGAAATTCCTATCAGAAATTATGTCAGCTTAACTTCTTGGCTAGATACATAGTGTTATCAGTGAGGATTTTAAACATATTGAGGTAAAAGTATTCTTAGAAATTGTGCCATCTTAGCTTTTTTTTTTTTTTGGATAGCCAGCTAGTGCTATTAGTGAGGATTGTCAGGGTATTAGTCAGTGGTGTCTCATTTTTGCAAGCTAGCTAGACATTTCAGTGAAAAAAGAAAATGAAATATATATATATATATATATATATATATATATATATATAAATACAAATTACTCTCAAAAGTCTGTCATT
>JAQMYF010000021.1:3928538-3931293 GCA_030014195.1 Neosilurus mollespiculum | reverse complement strand
TGTTTAATTATTCAGTTATTGTGTTTGTTTGTTTTTGTGCTTGTTTATTGAACATGTTTCTATATTGATGTATTGAACATTGTAACCTCCATACACAGCACCTGCAACTGAAAACGTTCTGCTCTCACTCCAGTGTAAAAGCAGCCAAAGCTCTTTCAGCGTTAACCTGATTCCCAGATTTATCCTGATATTAAACCCCTGTGTGTGTGTGTGTGTATGTGTGTGTGTGTGTGTGTGTGTGTGTGTGTGTCTATCTGTCTGTTTAATGGAAAGTCTGGAACACCCAATGGGAAGAAGAGAAGTGCACAGAATCACCCAGAGAGTGTGTTTTACATTAAAAATGCTTTTGAGCAGCAGTGACACGCTCCCTGAATAATGCAAGGCACCGGGCTGTGCCGAGGAATATGCATTTTTAATTGCTAAAGTGACTAATATCTAGGTTTCGGCTTTGAGGTTTTTTGTTTCATGAAAAATGCATGTGTGCGACGGAGGATCCCAACACACCTGATCTTCTACAGGGGGAAGTGATGGTTTTTAAGAAAGAAAAAATGCTTACGTGTGTGTGCATATGTGCGTGTGTGTGTGTGTGTGTGTGTGTGTGTGTGCTATGAGGACTGGAATACATTTTTAACAGACATTTTGGGACATTGAGGACATTTTGGCTGGTCCTCACTTTTTTCAGTGTTGTTTGAGGGTTAAGCCTTAGTTTTAGGGTTCAGGTTAGAATTAATAAAAATTTTTAAATTAAGTTTAAGTTAATGTAATGGTTTGGGTGGGGAATTTAGTTGTGACTCTCTTACTCATTTGCCGAACTGCTTAATTAGGGTTGTGGAAAGGCTGACGCCTATCTCAGCCGACACTGGGTGAAGGCGGGGTACACCCTGAACAACTTGCCAGACCATTGCAGGGCTACATCCAGTCACACACATATTCACTCCTAAGGGCAATTTGGAAAAGCCAAATGTGTTTGGATTATGGGAGGAAACAGGATTACCTGGAGGAGACCCATGCAGCTCCTGGGACACGAACCCAGAACCTTCTTGCTGTGTACTAACTACTACGCCACTATGCTGCCCGGTAATGGGTTAGCATTATGTCAGTGAATGTTCCCATAACAATAGAAGTAAAGGGTTTTGTGTGTGTGTGTGTGTGTGTGTGTGTGTGGTTTGGGAAAAAGCACCAGATGTATCTGAATTCTGGCACGCTGTAGAATTCTGTAACATAGTTTGACACCCCAACTTTAGGAACCTATAAATATTTCTCACCAGGATGACACGGAAATTCTCTTATTTACTTTTTAACCTTGTCTTGGCTCTCTTCCTACCAATGTTATGTAAGGAGCTAGTTTTAGTAGATACAGTGCCTGAATACATCGTGCTAAAACCTTGCCTGCTAAACTACATAATATGCCTAAATATTTGTGGACTCCTCCTAATCACACCTATATATGTTACTGATCATCATCTTCTAGATTTCGTTTCCCTTTTATGTGTAATAAGCACCACTCCTGTCTCCGGGAAATCTTGCCACTTGATTTTGGAGTGTTGCTGTTGGAATTTGAGTTCGTTCAGCCACAAGAACGGTTTAGGGAAGAAACATATGGGTGTGCTGGTGTTGCCTCAATAGTGAAACGGCGACTCCTGGAGTTGCAAAAAAGAATCTATATCTGAGACCGGTCAGTAAAAAGGAAAAGATTAAGATGAGCAAGAGAAAACAGATACTGGGCAGAGGAAGACCTGGGGGAAAAAAAGTGCTATAGATAGATAAACCGAATCTCTAGTTTAGGATGCCTGGGTCACAAAGAACAATCTGGAAGTCGCAGAATAAAGGAAAAAATGCTGGAAGAGTACTGGACACCACCTTTCAAACATGGTGGGGGAAATGTGATGGTCTGGGGGTGCTATTGTAGTGGCAAAGTGGGTAAAAGTGGACCTAGAACAAGGAAAGGCTATCATTTCATTTTGCAACACCGTGTCATACCCTGTGGACTTCATTCATGTAGAAAAAATAACTAGAGAGGCACTTATAGAGTGCAAGGTACCCTGCACAAGGCTCAGAATGTATGAAGTAGCAAGTAGGCCCTATATGGGTATTGGTTTTATTTACCCGTGTACCCATCTTGTGATATGGTTTTTAGTATGTGGACATGAGCAATAAAGGGTCTAGGGTTTTGTCCTTTCAGGGTCAGTCAAGGTCAAAGGTATCTGTCTCATTTGAAAGTCCATATATGGTTTCCTATTAGTGTTTCAAAGTAATGATATGTCTATCAGCACTCGTTTCAGAGTTATAAGAGAGATTCCATCCCCAAGAATTTGTGACCTTGCTCTGACCTTCGCCTTTAACCTTGACATTCCAAAACCTAACAATGTCTGTGACTCTGGTAGGGTAGTGTTCCCACCAAGTTTGTTGAAATTTTATGCATGGGTGTGGTCAGGATGTCCTCCCACACTCCAAAGACAGGCACATTGGACTAACTGGCGGTTCCAAGTTGCCCCTAGATCTGAGTGTGTATGTTGGCCCTGTGATGGTCTGGTGAACCTTTCAGGGTGTACACCCCCAATGGGGACATGAGTAGTGATTTCCTGTTTCTCTTAAAAACCCACCTATAAGTAAACCTCAAGTCGACGAGGTGAGAGAGCTGAAACGTAGTTTAATCACTAATATATTTGACCGATTAGCGGCTTGGCGAATAAGTAGCAGTTCGTTTGAAAGGCGGATGGGATTAGGCATTGAAACTCTTGCTGGAGGGGAGATT
>JAQMYF010000021.1:3921038-3923538 GCA_030014195.1 Neosilurus mollespiculum | reverse complement strand
AAGTAAAATGTTTTCTGTTTGAATCTGAATCATTTAAAACAATTGATTCAGTTGAATCAGAACATAAAGCTGAGTTATAAAATGTATTATTTAATTTGTATATGTACATTAATAATGTTTATTAATGTTTGTGTGAGAAAGAAACAAATATATTGTATAATAATTATGAAAAAATGAAAAAGAAAAGAAAAATATAAATGAAAAACAGAAGAAGAAATAAAAGAGAAAAACATATTTTGAACCGGATAAATGATTGGAATTAGTTGAATCTTTAGTAACAGTTGAATCATCTGAATTTAAAGTTTAAGCTGAGTAAAGTAACATAAAGTAAACTTGCAAGGGTGGAAATTAAAAAAAAATTAAGAAAGAAAGAAGAAAGGATCTAGAAAAAATGATCTAGGAAACAACAATAGATTACAAAATAATAATTAAAAAAGGAAATGAGGAAACAAAACTGAGGGCGAAAGAATTACAAAAAGTAGGAAGGGGAAATTGGAAAAGAAATTAAAGAATCTGAAGGGTGTGAATCGGTTGAATCAATCGAGTCAGATGTTTAACATGCAACGATGAAGTAATAAAGTAAAATTACAAATGTATGTGAGATAAAGCAGAAAGAAATAGAATATAACTACAAACACTATGAAAGTTTAAGTTTAATAAAGAAATAAAATAGTCTCAATCTGCTGAATCATTTGAAACAGTTGATTCATTTGCGTTAGTTGAATCATGTGAACAGAAGTTTAACCTGCAACTGTAAAGTAACATGTAGTAAAGTTGCAAGTGTGTGTGTGAGATAAAGCAGAACGAAATAATGAAATAAAGAAAGAAAAAAAGAAAGAAGGGAGACCATGCATGTGTTTTCTTCATTCTTATGATTATAAGTTTGTGCCCTCTTCAACTCAGTCGTGGGATGAGTTTAACGTGGTAGAATTTTAGCTGCACTTCTTCATGTATGCCATAACTGTAGTGTATAAAGAAAAATCAGGAGCAGCCAATCAGGAGCATGATCTGACATAAACAGGAAGTGCTACTGATGCAGGAAAGCGATTGATATGTATTTGTACTTCATGTTTATTAACGAATCATCTGAGAACAATATTAACTTTGGTAATGATTCGGAATGTTTTGAAGATGTATATACTTTTCCAAAAATCTCCATGTGACCTTTGACCTTTGTGCTCCTGACAGTTGAGTAATCTATAATCTATTTCTGTACATACTAGAGTCAGAGACAGCTCCCGATGTACTGCTGCAGGTGATGAGCTTCAGGACCAGGAGCTTGTTCTTCCTGAATCTTTTATACCTAACGCCGCCTGTCATTAAAACATTCATGTCTTCAGACATGCTCTCCATCACTGTCGTGTTCTGTCTTTCTCCCTCCATCTTCATCACATCCCACCCCCCTCCTTTCTCTCTCTGGCAGGAGGAGCCTGAACAGAGATGTGGCAGATGGCATGGAGTCACAAAGTTCTCAGCTGAGGCAGAAGACGAGCGAGAAGTCTGTGCTACGTGCTGGTCTTTACCTGATCCGAGACTGCGCCTTCCTGACTGTATGGTTCTACATCACCTTTCTGTATATAATCTATATGAGGTTATATGAAGGATAGTGAACATGAGCACATCCATGTGGGTCAGTATCAGAGAGGTCACACTGTTCCATTTGTAAAGTGTGAGTGAAGAACGAGATAAAGAAAGAAATTAGTTAAAAATAATGCAAGAAGGAGTCAATAAAAATGGTAAATAGGTATAAACAAGGAAAGAGGATGAATGTACAAAATAAAGAATCAAATCATAATAAAAGGAAACATCATAATGACAATAATAGGAAAATATTTAAACTTTAAAAATTAAGGAAATATAAAAAATGAGAAAAGGCAGAAAAGCTGAGTAGAAAAATATGAAAAAGAAAGACAGAAAAGACACAAAAAAGAACGAAAATAAGGAATGGAATCAGAAAGAAA
The DNA here is from genome assembly GCA_030014195.1 of Neosilurus mollespiculum. Lineage (NCBI taxonomy): Eukaryota > Metazoa > Chordata > Actinopteri > Siluriformes > Plotosidae > Neosilurus > Neosilurus mollespiculum. The sequence goes on along the minus strand of JAQMYF010000021.1, from coordinate 3,921,577 downwards.
AAAAAACAATCCAGAAAAATTAATATTAGGGTGAAAGAAGAAGAAAAAGATTTAAAGAAAGAAAGAAGAACATTAAAAAAGAAATAAGAAATGAAAAAAAAAAACCCACAGAAATAAATAATAGGGTGAAAAGGAAATGAGAAATGAACAAAAAAATACCCCCAAAGAAATAAATAATGGGGTGAAAAAGGAAGTAAAGGATCAAAAGAAAGACAAAAATAAATAAAGAAAATTGGATGGAACAGAAAGGAGTCGAGAAATGAGAAAAAAAAGAAAGAACAAAAATTGGAACAGAAATCAGAAATGAAAAAACAAATGTAAAGAAAGAAATAATGAGGTGAAATAAGAAGAAAAGGTGGAAGGAAAGAAAGAAACAAACAAACAAATTAGGAGGAAAATAAGAAATAAAAAAGCAAAGAAATAAATAGTGGGGTGAAAAAGAAAGTAAAGGATGAAAATAGCAGAAATAAAGAAAATCAGATAGAAGAGAGAAATGGGAAAATAAATACATAAACACATGAAGAAAGAAAGAAAGAAGG
>JAQMYF010000021.1:3906793-3920938 GCA_030014195.1 Neosilurus mollespiculum | reverse complement strand
GAAAATAAGAAATAAAAAAGCAAAGAAATAAATAGTGGGGTGAAAAAGAAAGTAAAGGATGAAAATAGCAGAAATAAGAAATAAAGAAAATCAGATAGAAGAGAGAAATGGGAAAATAAATACATAAACACATGAAGAAAGAAAGAAAGAAGGAAGGAAGGAAAGAAAGAACAGCCCCTGTTAGACAGTAGGGCAGAGAGGAGGAGTAAAAAAAAATAAAATAAAAAAGGAAAGAAAGAACTTCATCTTCTTCCGCTTAATCCGGGGTCAGGTCACAGGGGCAGCAGCCAAAGAAGTGAGGCTCAGACGTCCCTCTCCCCAGCCACTTCCTCCAACTCTTCCGGGGGGACACTGAGGCTTTCCCAAAACAGCTGAGAGACGTAGTCCCTCAAGCATGTTCTGGGTTCACCCCGGGTTCTATTTCCGGTTGGACATGCCCGAAAAACCACATCATGGAGGCGTTCAGGAGGCATTCTAATCAGATGCCCGAGTATGGTTCTACTCCGAGCTCCTCCCGGATGGCCAAGCTTCTCACCCTATCGCTAAGGGAGAGCCCTGCCACCCTGGGAAGGAACCTCATTTCAGCCGCTTGTATTCGCGATCTTGTTAATGTGGACAGATTGGGCAAACTCCCATGCCCCCTCCAGGATCCTTTAGAGTGTGTAGAGCTGGTCAAGCGTTCTGCAACCAGGACAAAAACCATATTCCTCCTGAATCTGGGGTTCAACCATCAGATGGATCCTCCTCTTCAGCACTCCTGAATAGACTTTCCTGGGTAGGTTGAGGACTGTGATTTGACGATAGTTGGAACACACCTTCTCGTCCCCCTTTTTAAAAAGGGGAAACTACCACCTTAGTTTGCCAATCCAGAGGTACGGCCCCCGATGACCAAGTGATGTTGCAGAAACATGTCAACCATGACAGTCCTACAACATCCAGAACCCTGAAGTATTCAGGGCAGATCTTGTCCACTCCCAGAGCCCGGCCACCGAGGAGCATTTTAACTACCTCAGTAACCTCCACCCCAGTGATGGGCAGACCCCCTTCCGAACCCCCAGGCTCCTACTCTTCCACAGAGGGTGTGTTGGTGGGATTGAGGAGGTCCTCGCAGTATTCCCTCCACCCCCCCAACACCCACTTAAGGTGTGCAGCTCCCCACTTCCACTGTAAACAGTGTTGAATGGAATGGATGGAATACTGCTTCCCCTTTCTGAGGTGTCGGATGGTGGTCCAGAACCTTTTCGAGGCCAACTGATAGTTTTTTTCCAGGTCCTCACCGAACTCCTCCCACACCCGAGATTTTGCATTGGCGACAGCCCAGGCTGCAGCACGTTTGCCCTGTCAGAACCTGTCCCCTGCCTCGGGAGTCCCACAGGCCAAAAGGACCCAAAAGGCCACCTTTTTCAGCTTAACGGCCCCCCTCACCTCAGGTGTCCACCACCTGGTTTGGGGGTTGCCCCCACAACAGGCACGATGACCTTCCAGCCACAGCTTCAAGTTGCCGCCTCAATAATGGAGACACAGAATATGGCCTATTCAAACTCTATGTCCCCAGCATCAACTGGAATGTGGTTGTAGCGCTGCAGAAGGTGGGAGTTGACTGCCCTTCTCACAGGAGTCTCCGCCAAGCATTCCCAGGAGACCCTGACTACACGCTTGGGTCTTCCAGGTCTGGAAGGCAGCCTCCCCTGCCATCAGAGCCGGCTTAACATCAGGAGGTGATCGGTTGACAGATCAGCTCCTCTCTTCACCCAAGTGTCCAGAACATGTGACCGCAAGTCCAATGACACAACTACAAAGTCAATCATTGAACTGCAGCCTAGGGTGTCCTGATGCCAAGTGCACTTATGGACACCCTTATGTTCGAACATGGTGTTCGTGATGGACAAACAAATACAAGGACTTAGTTTCCCTTGCCCGGATGCCAGGCCTGTTACCAGGCCTGGGGAGGGGCTCAAAGGCGAGTGCCTGATAGTCGGGCTTCTGCCCATTGAGCCCGGCCAGGCCCAGCCTGAAGAGGAGACATGGGTCCGCCCTCCCATTGGCCCACCACCTGTTGGAGGAGCTATAGGGGTCGGGTGCAGTGTGAGCCGGGTGACAGCTGAAAATATGGATTCTGGGGGACCGATCTGCCCGATCGAGAGATACTGACTAGATATAGTCAGGCTCACCTCGACACATAGCTTGGGCTCTCAAGAGGGGCTGGACCTTGTTTCATTCTGGAGTTGCTCATGGGGTAAGAAAGAACATTAGGAAGGAAACAAGAAATTAAAAAACAAGGAAAGAAATAACAAGGAAAGAAAAATTAAATGGGAAGTGAAAAGGAGTCAAAGATGAAAAAGAAAGAACGAATGAAAGAAAGAAAGAGTTGTGCATGTGTGTTGTAGAAAGGCAGGGCTAATAATGAGCAGGAGAAGTGTATTCTGGCTGCCTGTCATGACTGACACTATACCATCTGCCGCAAACCTGTAGCCGTCTCTCTCTCTCTCTCTCTCTCTCCTACACCTCTCGTGTTAACAAGAATAAAAAGAGATTGATTAAACTCACTCATATGACCCATATGTGGTGCTGCACCAACTTTCCGGCTGTGTGAATCCAGAGCCGCGTGTTAAAATCCTCGCTGTTGGCGTGTACATTCCTATGTCCACAAACATACAACACATCGAGAAGGCAATGACTTTTGCAGCTAAAAGGGCAACGTTTCGTTTTGTTTTACTCTATTTTCTTTATTTAAAATAAAAAATAAGTAGGTTTATGAGAGGATGTCTAGTAGTGAGTGAAAAGGTCAGTATTGTTGTATTCACATTGTATGTTTGTAAAACCTTCAGCTGCACCTGAAACCTACACAAAGTTCAAAAGCATTTTATGGAAAGCTAATACTGTGAACTCTGTCACTCACTCGAACCTCAGCCATAACCCTCAACTTCACTTTTCATAGAACAGATGAACTTGAATATTTTGATACCATGACTTTTATTTTAATTCATCAAACAAAGGTTTTTTTTGTTTGTTTGTTTTACTTCTTTCAATTTAATATATCCTACATGGGAAGAGCACAGTGTGATTAGTTAGCTATCTGGGAGTTAATAGACATTATTATTCATTCATGAGACTGTCTCTTTTCTGGTTGGTGAAAAGCCATGAAATTAATTATTATTATTGCATCATTGCCATGGGATAACTGAATTATTGCATCACTGCCATGGGATAACTGACTTATTGCATCATTGTCATGGGATACCTAAATTATTATATCACTGCCATGGGATAACTGAATTATTGCATCACTGCAATGGGATAACTGAATTATTGCATCACTGCAATCGGATAACTGAATTATTGTATCAATGCTATGGGATAACTGAATTATTGCATATTTGTCATGGAATAACTGAATGATTTCATCACTGCCATGGGATAAGTGAATTATTTTATCATTAACATGGGATAAATGAAATACTGCATCATTGCCATGGAATAACTAAATTATTGCATCATTGGCATGGGATAACTGAATTATTGCATATGTGTCATGGAATAACTGAATTAATGCATCATTGCCATGGAATAACTGAATTATTGCATATTTGTCATGAAATAACTGAATTAATGCATCACTGCCATTGGATAACTGAATTATTGCACCATTGCCATGGAATAACTGAATTATTGCATCATTGCTATGGAATAACTGGATTATTGCATCTTTGCCATGGTATAACTGAATTATTGCATCACTACTATGGTATAACTGAATTATTGCATCACCACCATGGACTAACTGAATTATTGCATCACTACCATGGGGCGTCTGAATTATTGCATCATTAACATGGGATAACTGAATTATTGCATCATTGCCATGGAATAACTGAATTATTGCATCACTTCCACGGGATCATTTGAATGATTTATGCATGAGTGGCATGTGCAACACAGTACCGTGATTGTTTAAAAAAAATAAAAAATCAGTCTCGGCCTTTGGCCTCGGCAGATTTAACCATGATTCAACACTGAATTAGCATAACATTTCTATACCGGTGGGCATGGTGGCGCAGTGGTTAGCACGTTTGCCTCACAGCAAGAAGATCCTGGCTGATTGATGGTTCCAAATTGCCCCTAGGTGTGAGTGTGTTTAGTTGTATGTGTGCTAGCCCTGTGATGCCCTGGCGAGCTGTTCAGGGTATACCCCGCCTTCGCTCAGAGTTGGCTGAGATGGGCGCCAGTCTCCCTGCGACCCTAATTAGAATTAGGCGGCTTAAAAAATGAAAGATTAAATGAATTTCTGTACCAAAAGTATGTCAATGACATAACGCTTTTTGTGTGTTGACTCTACGATCTGTCTTTTTTGGCTTCAACAACAAAAATGTAACACATTTACTGTGAAAGTTTCATAATGGGAACCACCTGAGGTGACTTCAATCCCATACCACACGAATAAAGGTACTATATGTTACCAAATGATACCCTGCCACCCTGAACAGTGCTATAAGTGTATGATGTGCAGGGGATGTAGAATAATGTTTGTAAAAAGCACTATACAAATAAAATTGTATTGAATTCAATTGAAAAAGTTATATATAATACACATACCACATACTCATGCTGTATATAGTAGCCCGTATGATCCATTTTGAACAACATCCCCCTCTTTATTTCTATTCGAAGGAACTGAACAAACCAGTGCACTCATTCTATAGCACCAATTAGAGCACAATGCCGAGTGTGTCACCCCCAGCAATCAACTAATGATTTACAATTTATTTACCATTAACATCATCAGCTCTCTCACTCCCCTTCCATCGGAGCGGACTAATGGGGTTGTGTAATTATAATTAAAAAAATTAAATGGAAACACTCCGACGAGGTAATTTAAGTCGAGAAAGTAAATTACTACGAGGAATTTCGTGCTGAGGCGAAGGATATGACTAACTGAAGGGGGACTGCCAATATTAGTATCAGTTTCACGCTTAACGTTTTAATTGCAGCAGCATTTTTGAGCAGGGTCACGTGACAAACGTGGATATCAGAGAGATATGGCTAATGGCTCTGTGCCTAGTTCTGTAGATGTGAGGAGTTGTTTTCTGAGTGAAACGTTACACGGAATTTTATAATCAGCTGTCAGAATTAATTGTTCTCGTTTGCGCTCTTTCCTGGTGTGGCTGAGCCAATTACGAGGTGAAGGTGTGTTGTTATAGCTGGCGGTTGAGGTCCTCGTGCTCTGACGCCACCTCGCCCAGTGCTGGCCTTCAGCAACTATGTTCATTAGCACTTGGCCGGGATCTTTGCGGAACAGAGGGTGGTGTTCGACGGCAGCGTGCCACGTGGCATGTGTAGCATTTCTCGAGCCTTTTCTCGCTCGTGTTTTCTTTGTGTCTTCTCTTTGTTACTTCCTGTGCCCGTGCCCTCCTGCTCCTCACCTCTTCTAGGCCCATTTAAAAAAAAATAATTTTTTTTTTTTTTTTATTCGTGTTGAAAGGAGGGCGGGAAAGTAATAGAAAGGAGAACAAAAGAGCGGGGATTAGACGTCAAATTGGCATGGAGGTCAGGTCAAATCGTGCGCTCTACTTTTACGCATGTAACTGTCAGCAGTCGTTAACACTGTGTAGTAGGTAGCCGTGTTTGGAAGCAAGTGTGTAAATGGGAGATGTGGGATATTAATAGATGTAAGGTTAGGAGGCTGGCAGTTGTGTGCAGGCTTGATTTGTCCTCCCACACCGTTCACATGTGTGTATTTAGCCTCGGGCGTGCCTACCCACTGCCACTGTCTAATGCATTTTACATTTCATACACACAATAGAGAGCGAGAGACAGAGAGAGAGACAGAGAGAGAGAGAGAGAGAGAGGGGGTGAGAGTGAACAGGTTCTCTTTGTTCCTGCTTGTGTCCCGTGTCACCTGACACATGGTGACTGTAGAGCTGCTTTTGTTTCCTCATAATCTTTAATTAGGAATTGTGGGTAGAAAACATCATGGCTGCCTTCAAAGCAAACAAGTGCTGCACAGATACACGCAGTGGACTTCGCAGGATATGCTTAGGCCGTTAAATACGTTAGGTACGACGTAATGACCGTTTGTGATAAGGCTGGTCATATTAAGAATTATAAAAGTATTTGGTGATGCACTGAATGTTAATTCATTTGTCACATGTCAATAAACGAACTTCTACTTTAGTTCCTAAGTCAGTGGTGGGGGAGTGGTTAAGGCTCCGGGCTAGAGATCCAAAGGTCGGGATTCAATCCTCAGTACCACCATGCTGCCACCTTGAGCAAGGCCCTTAACCCTCATGGCCATAACGCCATAAATGTAAATGTAAGTTGCGGGATGTCCCATTTAACGGCAGACCACTTAGCGGTGCTCCACTCAACTCCATGTCCTTCTGTCTCTTTGTCACGATGGCCTGCCAGTGTGTCACATGACCTAAACACTGTGATGATGTGTCACTCACGGCGCTTTACAAACTGCTTCTAGTTGTTGGATGTTCCATGTTCAGAGTTCAATGTGAAGCCGCACGCACACAGGAAGCGATGAGCGAATCGCTTTGCCGCAGAACTGGATGAGAAATCACCGATCTGCACGCAAATTTAACCCGGTCTATCAAAGCGACTGGAAAAAAAAAGTTTTGGCGAGCTCAGTCTTTGGCGGCATCTGTCAGTCAACAGTATGATTGGTTATGGCTTCTTATAGAGTCTAGCTCAGTTGAACTCTGTGCCCGCCCATTTTGCGTCGCTTGAGAAAATTATGCCCCTCATCACTCATTTCTCTGGCGTTCATTGCTTGTCACATCGTACAGGAAGTGTATATAGCAGATCTGCCATACGATTCCTTCTCTAACTATTACAAACTTAGTAAAACCCATAAACATCAGAATCAAGAATTGAAAGGTGCTAAGTTATTAAATCGTATTTTATTATATCATATTGTTTCCATAATGCTACAGGAGGGCGGCTCCTGTGGTTAGCATGTCCGCCTCACAGCAAAAAGGTCCTGGGTTGGAGTCCTGGGCTTTTCTGTATGGAGTTTGCATGCTCTCCCCGTGCTTGCATGGGTTTCCTCCAGGTACTCTGGTTTCCTCCTACCGTCCAAAGACATGCACATTAGGCTACCTGGCTGTTCCCAATTGCCCCTAGGTGTTAGTGTAAGTCTGAATGGATGTGTGTTTGTTAGCACTGTGATGGTCTGGTGAGCTTTTCAGGGTGTACCCCTCCCGTCGGCTGAGTTGGGCTCCAGCAACCTTAGTAGGAAACACGGTACAAGAAAACGTGCCGTGCATGATTAGCTAAATAAAATCCAATTTTTGCAGAATTTAAAACCGAAACATATGTAGAAATGTAAAATTACAAATATTTCACTTCGTATCTCACATTCGCTGGCGTGAATAAATATGCTCATTCTCAGTTTCGCTGTTTTTATTTAAAAGAAAACAACAACAACAACGACAACAACAACTTGGAATCTCATCGTATATTTTGGCTAGTTTTTGGAAATGCTGCCAAATCACTTGAAGGCGAATGCAAGTTTCTTAAGGAATGCAACTCTGATAAACTTGGATGCGTGCCAGATTCATCAGACCCATCAGACTCTCTCTCTCTCTCTCTCTCTCTCTCTCTCTCTCTCGCTCTCACGTCCTCCACTTCTTTACAGTCAGGCACAGCTCTGAAACTCACACGTTATTTTCTCACATCCGCGTGACCTGTACATCCGTGCGGGTGCGGTGTGGATATCTGGAGGATTCGAGTTCGACGTGACCCCTGTAGCGCTCTTCCTCACCCACAATCTCTCATCAGCAACTTGCACACACCAGGCTTGGCAGAGTTTGTGCTTACACACACACACACACACACACTACACACACACACACACACACACACACACACACATGCGGGTTTTGACTCTTGATATGCATACTTAAGTGCTAGAAATCTCACTGGTCTTTACCCCCTACACACATACAGTACCACCACACACACACACACACACACACACACACACACACACACACACACACACACACACACGCTCTGCCTGTTCCCCTATGTGCCTTTCCCCATAAGGTGTTCCGGACATACTGGCTGGCACTCATGTTCCGATATCACCTTCTCCTGACCGGAATTTCGACGTTCCCTGGTCAGGCCTTCCCATCTGTTTCCGACACACATACACACACATACACACACACACACACACACACACACACACACACGCACACACAAACACCTTGCCTGGAAGCTGCTTAGCTCACCCAGGCCTTTCTGCAGCTAAAGTCAAAGCCTTCCAGTTCCTAAATCCTCATGATGCTGTCCGTCTAAGGTGTTCAAAAACAAGCCCTCCGGTCTGCTTCCTACTCCTGCTGCTTTAAAGCATAATCTATAGCAATCATATTGATTTTACATTTCATTCACTAGATCATGGAATGCTGTACGCTATAGTGCTTTGCAGTACGTAAGGAATAAACCATAAGTCAGGTGTACTGTTACAGTGCTCCCACGCTCAACATCCTGAAATGTTTTATTCCACTTCTAACATGTTATCCCTTTATGCATGTACATTGTATTTCATATTAAATAATGTAGTTCCTATTTATTTATTTATTTATTTATTTATTTATTGTAATATACTGTAAGGGGGTGATCACACTAGAGGCACGATTTTCGACAGAAGATTCGACAAACATCCGGACACCAATCGCAAAATAACTCGCTTACCAGTTGCAAAATTGCCGCGCGACTTTCATGTGATACGGCATATGTATTCAAGCCGCGGAATATTCGCTTGCATGTGGACTCGCAAAACATCTTGACGCAAAAAACCCCCAAAAAACATCAATTCTCATCAGTCGCTTTTCTCTAGTCACCTCTAGTGTAGTCACCTCCTAACATAGGTGACCCTACCATCACAGATACTATACTAGAAAATCAATCAACACCTGTCCAATCAGAATTAAGAAACTATGATACAGTATTGTAGATATCTCATTCGTCTTAATGTTATATTATTCATGCAATCATTAGCTGAAGTGCTTAATTATACTGTTAGAGACTCAGAGACATTGGGGCGAAGGCAGCGAACGCCATGAACCGTTTGCCAGACCATCGAAGGGCCAACACTCACACAACCATTCACACTCATGCCCACGCCCACTGGCAATTTAGAACAGCCAGTTAGCCTAATGTGCATGTCTTTGGACTGTTGGGGGAAACCCAAGTACCTGGAGGAAACCCACGCCAGCACAGGGAGAACTTGCAAACTCCACACAGAGCCACCTGAGCCCGGGACTCGAACCCAAGACCTTCTCACCCTGATTTTGTTTCTTCTTTCTTTCTTTCTTTCTTTCTTTCTTTCTTTATTTATTTATTTATTTATTTATTTTTACACAGAGAAAGTGTAAAACAATCTGATGGTTCAGTACTTGACTGACGTAGTACTCCAATCCACATTCATATCATTAGAACCTGAGAGTAATCAGCTGAAAGAACAGTGTGTTCTGATTTCATTCATTCATTCATCTTCTGAGCCACATAATCCTAATTCAGGTCATGGGAAGGCTGGCGCCCATCTCAGCCGACTCTTGGCGGTACACCCTGAACAGCTCACCAGACCACTGCGGGTCCAACCACCACAACCATTGACACTCACGCTCACACCTCGGGGCGATTTGGAACAGCCAGCTAACCTACTGTGCATGTTTTTGTACTCTGGAAGGAAACCGGAGTACCCTGAGAAAACCCATGTAAGCACAGGGAGAACATGCAAACTCACAGAAACGCCCCGAGCCTGGGAATTGAACCCGGGACCTTCTTGCTGTGAGGTGGACATGCTAACCAATGTGTTCTGATTTAATAATATTAATATTGTAATAAAATGTAATTTTAGTGCCATGAGAGTCACTCCATCTCTTAGTATCACTACACTTTTGCACTGCTTTTGGGATAAGAATTAAGATAATAAGCACAAAATTAAAGCAGATATGAAACTGGGTTCTGCAGCGCTATGGGGATATCAGAAAACTCTGGAAGCACAGCTCAGTACTTTATGTTGTGACGCATTATTAAATTGTGCACTACGACTACATGGAAACATGCCAGATGAGCGATGTCCTTATTATGATCCAATGCATTTAAATTCAGTGGCATCCTGCTTGCTTGTGTGTGTGTGTGTGTGTGTGTGTGTGTGTGAGTGAGGGTGTGTGTTGGTCGCATGGTCCGAGTGTGACAATGTTGATGTTAATAGTGGTGGCACTCGTAGCTGATTGAGCCCGCCCTCCTGCACTAACACAGATGGCTCATTTACAAATTCAGCAAGCGCTCATGTGCCGCGCCACCAAACAAGTGCTACGATACTCCACTTCCTGTCTTCTCTCCCAACTCTCAATCAAGTCAATCTTCCACACTCTCCTCTGAGTAATTCACTCTTCCTCCCACTTTCTCCTCACTTTCTTCCCATTGCTTGCGTTTTCACTCCTTTTTCATCCCGAGTGGTTTTCCACCTGTCTTTCTGTCACCGTATTTCATTCTCACCACCATCGTTTTTTTTTTCTTTCTTTCTTTCTTTCTTTCGTTTTTTCCGGATCACTCACGGAAGAACCAAAAATGAGGAATTGTGCATATTTTACAACACGGTGAAGCCCAAGCCTATCCCAGGAATACACACTCCATGGGACGCCAATCCATCACAGGGAATCATTGTTGATAGCCAGGGGCAATTTAAACCAGCTACTCATTTACCAGCATGAGTTTGGGATGGAGGAAAGTTGTGAACCCTAAGGAAACCCACTCCAACACTGGGAGAACATGCACAGACACTTCACACAAAATAATAACCTGAGGTCAAGATCGAAGCAAAGGCACAATGGCGCCATTGAGCTACAACTCCAGAAGCAGGTCAAGAAAATCACCATGGCACCCAAAGGGCACAACAGAAAAGTTTTCAACCTATCATCAGGCGACCACAAATTGCCTGGCTTGGATGGGAGTCCTGTAGAGCAACATTATCCATGATCTCTAGGGTGTGAGGGATGGCATTCATTTTTATCCCCATCAATCATTGCAATAGTAACCAATTGTTGGTGCCAGTCCACTGGTGTATATGAAAGAGGACTTTCTTGTATGGGCTGGGAGTTGGCAAATGACCAAATAAAGGGAAGATACTTAAAATGCTATTACGATAGGCTGAAAAGTTCACAGGCTAACCATAAGGCAATGGTTGAATTTGATCAAATGTGGTTTATTCTCCAACATAGATTCCCTTGCAGTCTACACTCATCTTCCATTGGCATTGCAGTGCTTGGATACTCATGGTATCCATGAGGTAAAGTTCATAGTAATGGCAGAGCAAAGAAACTTGAGAGGGAAGCTTCTCTCTCAAGTTTCTTTGTTCTGCCATTACTATGAACTTTTCAGTCTATGACATGTTTGAGGTGGTTCCCAAATCCCTTATTTGTTGTTTCCTTGCTCCTCGACCCTTGCTTGAACTGGAAATTCTTCTGGTCCACCATCTTTGGTCCGGCATCCCAATTCCGTTCTTCGAAGCAACAGGCGAGGATACGCAAGAGCAGCTTTCCTGGAAGAGCTGCACGCTAGCTTTTTAATAACCCGCCCCTTATATGACATCGGAAGCTTTTATGCAGAAGGTCCAGCTGTGCCACTGTCATCAGCAGACACGTGATGCTTCAGAGGAAGGGTTGTGAGAAGCACCTTTGGTGTACCTTAAGGCCCCGTCTCATTTGGGTGATTCTTTGGCGACTGCCCATGATTTTTGAGTTGGTGACCTTCTCAGACTGTCTCAGACGAACTGTGTATGCGATGTCCTTAATGACTCAAATAAAATAAAGGTCTCTGAAAAAATCTCTGATGGCCAGCAACTAGGTCTGAGACTCTCTAGAACTGTCCTCAACTATCTGCAACTATCTGTGATCGATCACAGCGGTCTCAGACAGTCAGCAATATAATCGCGGATAGTTGGCAACAGTCACCGATTAGTAGATTATCTTTTGTAAACAGGGTTCAAAAAATTAGAAGATTGTCTACAACGGGTGGACAGTCACTGAGAGTCAGCGATATGGTCGACAATACCACCCCCCCACACACACACACACACACATACATACCCCCCACCCCTCCCATGCTCGTTCCCAACCTAATGAGCATCATCAAGCATTACCCCCAAATGAGATCGGGGGGCTTTAACAAATCAAGTGTTTCTTTCCAGAAATCAACTCAAGGATGCCTACTAGTGACCAACATGGGACATCATGAGATGCTTATGTCTGACCAGCCATGTTCAGGCTTGGAACTTATGACTCAATAAACTCTTGCCACTATTCTCCACCTCATATAAGATCTCTCTTATAAAATTTATACCAACATCCATAAACCAAAACACAGGCCTCCCAGCCACTCTAATGGATCTCTAGGCCTTGGCTCCACAACCCTAAAACATTTTACCACAAGATGAGAGAGAGAGAGAGAAAGAGAGAGAAAGAGAGAGAGAGAGAGAGAGAGAGAGCGAGAGCGACAGATCGTAAGCCAGAAGTCCAGAAGTGTGCATGTGTGAATCTACCTGAGGCTTTTAAATTGCTCTCCTAAGCAATTGTGCCATATGGCAATGTGGCATCTCTCCTCCCCAGTCTCTCCCACTTTGCTTTGACACACACACTGTCCAATCATATCTTCAATTGCTTCAACAACTTCAGGCTAGTGCCGACTGCTCCAGTTTGATTTCCCAACCTCTCGACATCTCCGCTCTGGAGGAGAGTCTCCCTCTCTCCTTCTCTCTGTATCTCTTTTTGGTCCCCCCCCCCCCCCCCCCAGCTCGCCCTTGGAGATGCTCATCTAGACAGCCAGTGATTAAAATTTGACCCTTGACTAGAGGAGAGGTGGAGGAGGGGGTGGCTAGCATCTTCAAGTCCTCATTAGGACCGACACGCTATTGATCCACATCGCATGGCGTTCTCAACAAGTTGGTAGATCGAGTAAATAATGGCATGTTTTCTTCCTGTTTTTTTTTTCTTTCTCTCTTTTTTCGTCTTCGTGAAGTACGCTCTTGTCTTTTGGAGTGGGGTCCTCTTTTAATGCTGTCGCTCCGAAAACAGAAGCATAAGAGGTTGTGTGAATAAGAGGGGGGAAAACAACACACGCACTTCGGGTTCCTTCTTTTCATTTAAATGTATGCGAGTGCCAGAGGTCACGGACGAGGTTCCAAATGTGATCACCTAGAGTTATAATTGAGAGATTAAAATGCAAAAAAGGCAAAAACGACAGGAGGGCATTTTATGGCGAGATGAAGCGGCGTGTATCTGGCAGGTGCCTGTGTGTTTTTCTCTTCACTTCCTTCCACATTCAAGCCTCTTTTCTCCTCCAATAACCCAAAGCACTCAGATGCCACTCGCAGTATGCGAGCCAAAAGACGTTTGGAGCCTTCACTTCAAAGCCGGTTGGATTATATTCGCATACAGTGTATCCTGAGGGGAACCTTTGAAGGAAACGTACAGCCAAAGGAGCTGGTGGCCATTGCTTGTGTGTGTGTGTGTGTGTGTGTGTGTATGTTTTGTATGTTTGTCTAAACCCATTTCACTCCAAAAGCACTTGCCATCATGCTGGTGGGTCTCAGGTTCCAACCTCTAAACTGCAAGGAAGAGCAACCTGGCATGCTTACACACTACACCAACTTCATATTAATGTTAAATTTGTTTACAACATCAGTATTCTCAATTCTGATTCTCAGCATCAGATTGGACACATCACGTTTATGATATATATTTCAAACCGAAGCTCTCTGTAGATGTCGCTATTGTTAATATAAGGTACAACCAAACAATTGCCAGTTATCTTCTTTTCTTTCCAAAAACAATTCATTCATTAATTAATTTTTTAAGCCGCTTAATCCGAATTAGGGTTGCAGGGAGGCTGGCGTCCATCTCACCCGACTATGGGCGAGGGCAGGGTACACCCTGGACAGCTCACCAGGCCATTGCAGGGCCAACACACACACACACACACACACACACAACCATTCGCACTCTCACTCACACCCACACCTAGGGGCGATTTGGGACATCGAATTAGCCTATTTATGTTTTTGGACTGTGGGAGGAAACCGGAGTACCCAGAGGAAACCCACAAAAGCACAGGGAGAACATGCAAACTCCA
>JAQMYF010000021.1:3893361-3899399 GCA_030014195.1 Neosilurus mollespiculum | reverse complement strand
ACTATTACAGCAGCAGAGACAAATGGAAATGGGGGGGTGGGGGTGGGGGGGTGGGGGGGTAGAATTAAGAGCACACAGTAGAGTCTGCAAGTAAAGAATTAATGAGTGGCCTAATACGAAATTTCAAATAAAGCACAGATACATATCCATTCATCATTCATTTTCTAAGCCGCTTAATCCTAATTAGGGTCACGGGGAGGCTGGTGCCCATCCCAGCCGACTCTGGGCGAAGACAGGGTACACCCTGAACAGCTCACCAGGCCACTGCAGGGCAACACACATACAACCATTTACACTCACACACCAAGGGGCAATTTGGAACAGCTAATCAGCCTACTGTGCATGTTTTTGGACTGTGAGAGAAAACCGGAGAACCCAGAGGAAACCCACGCAAGAACAGGAAAAACCTGCAACCTTCACATAGAAATGCCCCAAACAAGGGAATCGAACCCGTGACCTCCTTGCTGTAAGACTAACATGCTAAAACAAAACAGAAAACAACAGAAAGAAAGAAAGAAGAAAAGAAAGAAACATACAAGCTAATACATCTTGCTAATAAACTGAGAATGAGCATCATGGAAGCTTGGATGCCCCCTTAAAGCTCAGTGCCATGCCTTCTTTGGAGCACCGGTATGTTTTTTCCACCACACACAATTCCAGCCTCGGAAAAGCAGTCTGACTCAACCTAGGAATGCAACCTTTCGCCCAGTGCTGGTCCTCATGGAATTCATTTTGCGCCAACGTACAACCTGTAATACATTTCACTTAGCTTTAAAGGACAAAATCTCTGCAAGGATTTTCTGATGGATTAGGATTAATAAAAGAGTCCTGTGTCCACACCTCTCTACTTCATACAACAGGAAATTAAAGTGATCCCTAGTTTGTATAAATACAGTGTATCACATATCACAACCTCATGATGTCACAACTTACACTGACCGAGTCTCTTTAGGTCAAATCCCCATTTCACACTCTTAATGTGCATTTACACACAGTGGACATCCCGCACACGCACACACACACACATACACGCACACACACACACCTGCAGACAGAGTGTGACCTTTATTCATCAGCGAGAGCCAATCAATTAGACACATCGACTGAAATGGGCCAGGGGAAATGGAGACTGACACACCTGTGGCACTCTCTCTTTCTCTCTCTCTCTCTCTCTCTCTCACACACACACACACACACACACACAAACACAAACACGTGATCTCTCATTTTTCATGTGATCAGGTTACGAATAAGCTGACAGCCGTTTTAGTCAACTTTGGAGCTCTATTTCTGTTACAGAGCTCATTATGTTTCACTTGAGCAATTTCAAAAATCCCAAGGTGAAACACACTTTGTATATTCGGTCCCAATTGTGGCCTGCCTATCTGCCTATCTATCTATCTATCCATCCATCCATCCATCCATCCATCCATCCATCCATCCATCCATCCATCCATCTATCTATCTATCTATCTATCTATCTATCCATCGATCTATCCATCGATCCATCCATCCAAAAATAAAGTCGCACACCGTAATATTTTCATGGAGTGCATTTAGCCTCGATCACAGCGTGTAATCTCCATGACACTGTTGCTCCAGTTGGTCCGGTCGAGGCTCAGCAACATTAATATGACAATAAAATGATGTCAGCTGTTGACCTGATATAAAATGGGGACTCAGATAACGAGCAAGTGTTTCAGGGAGCATGAAGAATCATTTTCACTTATGTATCGGCACCCCACCTTAACCCTATTGAAAGTTTTCGGGATGTGCTGGAGAAGACTATATGGAGTGGTTCGGTTTTTTCCTCATCGATTCAAGACGCCGGTGAGAAATGAACCCGACACTGGATGAAAATAAATGTTATGCTGCTTAAGTTTTTTGAAACACTGGATATATATATATATATATATATATATATATATATATATATATACACCTACACAAAACATCAGTATAATCTCTATTCATACAGACACAAATGCACATTGTTTCCAATTCAGAAATGTAAAAAAAAAAAAAAAAAAATGAGTGATCATTTTTCTTCACAGAGATTTGGTTGAAGATACACAGAGCATTTTAAAAGAATTATGAAGCCAGTGTTATGAACTGAATGCAATCACCACCAGTGCGTATTATTTCCCTGCTAACTAATACCCATTAAACTGTAGTTATTTTTATGAATTCTGATCCACGTCAGGTGAACCGGTGTCTGAAATACTGCGAAAAAACCCGAGGCTTAGCTCCCAGAAAATCGCCTGGAGTTAATAAAATTTGACTCTTTTATGACCAAGCCTAATTAAGATACTTTATTGTACCATCTTAATGCACATTAATCTACAATGAGAGAAAATTAGTGAGGGGGGCCTTGTTCATGGGATCATAACAGGCCATAATAGGAGGTTGTAGCTGTTTCAGGTCTTAGGAGTCATAACCTGTGTTATAAAACAGTCGATATGAAGGATAAATCTCTATTTTTTAGGCAATATTTGGATTTTTTTTCTTTTTTCGCTTTGCACGTCACTGCTAATGTCAGGAACAGAGTGATGTTAATGTGCAGCATGGTGTAGATGTAATATCAGCATATTTCTGTCTGATCTTGTCTCAGTACAGTGTGTATCCTGTGATCACGTCATTAAAAGCTCTAATGTTGGATTATTACTCTTATTAACGCTTGTGAGAAAGGTGCAAATGATTCCATGCATATATATATATATATATATATATATATATACACACACACACACATATATATAAATATACATAAACACACACACTTTCTTCATCATTTAATCTTGGCACCCTCTGATCTCTTTCGACAGCGAACCTGGCAGTGGATACACATAATCTGACCCAATGACTCCAAAGTCGTCGCCCCCCCCCCTCCCCCGCACCCTTGTCTTTGTCCATATCATCATTACTTTTCCGATCCCTTCCTCCCTCTTCCCTTCTTTTAATCGTCCTCTTGTAGAAGCAGAAACCAGCCTTGCAGGTATATAGCATCAATCGTTTCCACAGCTTCAAGAATGGACATGTCCAAAAAAGAAAAAGCCTGACCTAAATATGGCTGAAAGACACAACATGTGACCTGCTTTGGGCTCTAGGCCACGACGAATGGGAGCAAGAGCAGATGACAGCAGATGGGCAGCATATTGTCCAGAGATGACCCGTGTATAATTGTACATAAAGTTCACTGCACTCGGATCTGCAGTCAAATTGCAGTTGAATTAATTGAATTGGAGTTGAATTCTGATCATTAAAAACCACTGATGTGGGAATTCAAGTAATATAAGAAAAATAATTATCGTCTTCTTAAAATACCAATTTTACAAATCAATGGCGGCACAGTGGCGTTAACGTGTCCACCTCACAGCAAGAACAAGTCCCGGGCTTGGACATTTCTGTGTTTAGTTTGCATCCTCTCCTTGTGCTTGTGTGAGTTTCCTTTGGGTTCTCCGGTTTCCTCCGAAAGTCCAAAGACATGCACATAAGGTTAACCGGATGTTTCAGATTGCCCCTAGTTGTGACTGTGAGTGAGAATGGTTGTGTGTGTGTTGGCTCTGCAATGGTCTGGCCAGCTCTTTGGGGTGTACCCAGCTTTCACCCAGTGTCAGCTGAGATAGGCTCCAGCCTCCCTGCAACCCTCATAGCATAAACCAGTTTACAAAGTCAGATGATAAGAGAATTTTACAATCAACATTCTTTTAGTTATAGAAATCTTTGCAAGGATGATAGATATTTTTGTATGTTTGCTATTGCTATACTTTTAAAAGCGAACTGTTTCTCATTTAGGAGAAATTCATTCATTCTTTCATTTTCTAATTAGGGTCGCGGGGTACACCCTGAACAGCTTGCCAGGCCATTGCAGGGCCAACATACACACATCCAATCACACCCACACAAACACCAAGGGATTGTGCTTGGAACAGCCAAGTAGCCTACTCTACATGGTTTTGGACTGTGGGAAGAAACCAGAGTACCAGAAGGAAACCCACACAAGCACATATAGAACATTTAAACTCCAGACAGAAACGCTCGAGTCCGGGAATCAAACCCAGGCCTTCTTGCTGAGAGGCGGACGTGCTAACCACTGCACCACTGTGATGCCCATTTAGCAGAAATATTTACTGTATTTTTTTTTTTTTTTTTGATTCCCAGGGATGTACAAATACATTCAGATTTACATACCATGGGCATTGCATTACTGGCCTTTTGATTGCAGGAACATTCTGGAAAGAAAAGCTGAATGAAGATGATGATGATGATGGTGATGATGATGATGATGATAATGAAATGAATGATCCCTTTTTGTAGGAAAACCACATGGTTAAATACTAAAATCTTTCAGCAAAACGTGGACTTTTTTTTTTTAACAGTGATAAGTTGAATTTAATATTAAGAAGTAAATATTGAACATGTGACAGGTAAATGTTATTGCATCATAAAATAGAAGAGCCAATCATATGCAAATATGCAAATATATGGAAATGTATGCCAAGGAAATTACAGCAGAGTAATGAAACCTTATATAAGTTTACAAAGGGAAGCGGGTGGGCTTGTGTAAGGTGGGGGGTAATTTAAATATTTATAAAATTTGGATTTCTTGACAAGGCTAGGTGCTTTAATGTCTCTTTCAGTTGTTTAATAGAACCATTTGTCATCTGGTGTGAGAGAAAAAAAAAATTATGGCCTTCAAATTTTGGGGGCCCTTATAGCCTTTAATATATCACTGGAATTCTTAGGACCTCTATATCAGACAGAGATAAAGCTATAACCTTACAGTTTCTGACACACACACACACACACACACACACACACACACACGTATAGACATACTGTATATATTTGGTCTTTTATTTTCATGTGATCATGTGACCACAAATTTAAGTCTTGTAAATAAACCAACGGCCGGTATAGCCGACTTTGGAGCTCTATTTCATTTACAGAGCTAATCATGATCAGAAGTCCTGCAATTTTTTTTCACTACCATAACAAGCTCAATCTTTATGTTTTACTAACTTCCTCTTCCTATAAAAGGGTTGAATGCGCTAATTTATTTATGTATGTTATACGTATTCATTATCATTCATACGTTGAGAATTAATAACTGTAAATCCGCGAGTGTGAACAATAGCTAGATGTTTTGTTCACGTGTAACAGCACTTCACTATTCAAACCTTTACAGTAAATGTCTCACCCTTCTGATTGATGGCAGCTCACTTTAATTCATTTATAGACCGTCAATCATATTGATCTTTTCTTTGCCACGAGCAATCAATAGCCAAAGACGGGAGAGCAAAAGATGATAAATACACGGTAAACCTGCAGTGCTCCATCACGCTGCACCTGAAGGATTAGGTGTTTAGAAATCTCGTATTAGGCTTTTAAAGCTCCAGTTGTTCAGTATTTTATATCAAATATAATCAGCCAAGTTTATAGTCACAACATGCACCCCTGCAAATACCTGAGGTACAGAGCCGGACCTGGTTCTCACACCTGGGCCAAGATAAACCCAAAACAGGCTGTTTGCTTGCTTGCTTGTTTCCCACATTCTGTCTTTTTTAAGTTGTTTCTTTGTTTGCTTATTTTTTTCTTTCTTTCTTTCCTTCTGTCTTTTGTTTTCATTTATTGAGTCTTTCAGTTTCCTTCGTTTCTTTTCTTTCTTCCTTCCTTTTTTCTGCTTAATCCTGCTTTGTTTCTTTCATTCAGTCATTCAGCCGATCTTTTTGTTCTTTCTTTCATTCTTTTCTCTATCTCTTTTAATAGGTTATTTTTTTGCTTCATTTGTACTTTTCTTTTTCCTTTCTTTATTTGATAAATCACAATAATAAGCATTTCCTTTTATCTTTCTTTTTCTTTTTTAATCTGCTTCTTTTCTTTATTCCTTTTTCATTCTTTCCTTTCTATATTTCTTTTATTTCTCTTTCTTTTCTTTGCACATTCCCTGTCTTTCTTTTGTTCTTTCTTTCTTTCCTTCTTTCTTTCGGTAAATCGTGATATGCTTTTTTTTTCTTTTTTTTTCTGTAGATATAGTG
>JAQMYF010000021.1:3853361-3888361 GCA_030014195.1 Neosilurus mollespiculum | reverse complement strand
AGGGAGGGTGGGTGATGGATTAAAAATGGGCAAATCAGAAAGCCCATGGCCATCATCAATCCATAAATGAAATATGTAATTTAATATAAAGCGTTGTAATGTGGATACATCAAAGCCTTGCGCCGATGAGATTTCTGAGGCGTTTTAATATGTTTGCGATGTTATTTATTAGGAAAAATGAAGCCAGATCTACATAAAGTGATTGGAAGAAGAGCCAGGAAAAAAAAAAAAAAAAAAAAAAAAAAAATAGAGAGAAAGAAAAGGCGAGGTGCAGTAGCAGGGCTGAAGATATTGACTAATCAAAAGGTATCCTCATTCGAAAAATGCCACTAAAGCTAAAAGACGAGTCACGCGGAGATGATTGGTGTATTGTTCTTCGGGGCACGAGAGACAAATGGCGCGAAAACGTAAATAAATAAATAAATAAAACATCTCAGCAAGTAAACAAATGAACATTGGAGCAGGTCGGAGGAGCGAACGGTTTCACGCTCACACACGCACAGCGCTTTCACGTCCAAGGCAACCACTTTTGGCGTTCTTCATTTCCATTAAGATAGATGTACACACGGTCACAGAGTCACGCGGAAACAAAGTTATTGGCGTGTTGGGCTCCATTTCATGAATCCCAATGTCTTTATTGACTTTAACTGGATCGCACGTCTTATAAACGCAGTCCGTAGCTCCTTGAATTATAAGCCAAAGATCAGCCTATAAACGGAATTAATGTGTTGGTTATATTATAATGCGAGAACACAGACGCTATAATTTTCATTTATTCGCCTCTGTGTGTCCGCAGGAACACCGCTGGGAATCGGTTTCACCAAAGAGCCTCTTGATTACCCAGTTTACAACATAGCCGTTGACTCAAGAGCCCATGTTGGGTTTATTTACAACATATTTGTCCGCTTTATTTTAATTCGCAATACGCTTTTTTTTTTTTTTTTTTTTTTTTTCCAGCGCAAAAAATGTCTAATAATCAATTAGGAAGAGCCTCGAAATTTCCATCACACGCCCGTAAAGGATTTCATCCAGTTCCTCCGATGATCTGTGTTTGTTTATTCATTTGGTTGTCTTTTTACTTATTCATCGATCTAGTTACAATTTAATGAATTAAAAAATAAATAAATAAATAAACAAGAGTGCAAGCCATGAAAGTTTAAAGCATGAACAGCAGTCAGGGAAATATTTACATCGAAGCTGGAGTGCTTGCAGACGGATGTAGGTTAGCATTGCAAAGCTAATATGCAAATGGCCTTATCTGCAGGGAGCCACAAACAGAAATCATCCTGATTGATATAATAAAGTGCCGTCATTTCTTTTTCTTTCCAGATTGTTAATTAAGCGGGACGGGCTGCACTTTGAACGCCGTCTGCCCGCGGATTTCTATACACCAGGATTGTGTTTTTTATTATTTATTTTTGTCTCTTTTTATCTAATTCCCTTGATTCATATTTCCTGGGGTTTATTTTTTTTAATTTATTATTTTTTTTATTAAATTTTATTTAATTTAAAAATGTAACTAAAACTCAGGCTAAACTTACTAGACTCAAAATCGACATATTTTGCTATGAGAATTTTTGGCGAATTATGGACATCGTTGCCACTTTCCTCGAGCCAGATTTGCCATATTGGAGGTATTTTCCATGACGCAGAGTTTGCTGAAACCCACAGAGTCGGGCAGAAGTGAAGAAGTGAATATTATACCAGTTTGCTGGTGTCCAAGGCCATGACGTATGCTCAGAGCTGGCACCCAGACAGTGCCAACCATCCAGAACATAACTCATAAGTCATCCAGTATCCTGAGCCAAAACCGCGACCAAATCTGGCCTCAGGGTCAAACAGAAGGATCGGCATGTAGGAGGGAAGCCCTTTAAAAAGGGGACGACTCAGTAAGTTCTCTCAAATTAAACTACCCTGTTTTTTTCCTTTTTTTTTTTTTTTTTTAATGCCACATTTCATTCAGTTGTAGATATGTGTGCCTCTTAGTACCTACCCATGTTAAGTTTTGATCTCTTACAGTTGAAGACTTCGAGGGAATATATTTCCTTTCCCCCATCCCAGAGCAATTGGAATACATTTTCCCCTCCGCATATATTAATTCTCCATCCATCTTTGATGTCTTATTTGCGTGATTATTTCTCCAACGCAAAAATAAACAATCCCTATCAGCATCTCAGTTGTGAGTCATGTACGGCTGGGACTCTTCGGGTTGGGGGGGGATCAAAGAAAAAAAAATCCCATATGCATAAGTTCAAGCATATATGAAGTGCGTGAAGCCAAAATAAGAGTAAATAAGAGCCAAGACGGATAGATCGCTTTTCCAGAACTGGATTTCAGAAAACATGCAAGTAACCATTAGAAAATTGTGCTAAACCACCCCAGACAACAATATTACATGTTTTGCAAGGTTTCTTTCATCACAATGGCTGAATCTTGCACACTGTATAAGAAATACACAAAATCTAGTTAAATAGCATTCATGTTTATGGTAGGAGAACATTAACAGCATTAATGTTGAGGTAGTCACACTTCCTAACGAGTAACTAATCATGTGCATTTCATTACTAACACCTGGCTGCTAATTACTCTGTTAATGACTGTGGAAGTATTTTTTTTTTCATACCTGGTTTCTGAATGTTTTCTTTTCTTTTTTTTTTTTTTTTTTTTTTTTTTTTTTTTTGGGGGGGGGGGGGTTATACTGCATATTAAAATGTTATTATTTATGTATTTATTTAAAGTTGAAGTTATTTCATATATTTATCTTCTTTAAGTTGGCTAACAGGGTTGCATTTAATCACTCAGTTTTTATTCAACATTTATTTTCCCATGATCCTCAGGACATACTGGATGATGCATAAGCACTCAGAGAGTGCAAACCTCCACCAAGGCCAGCAATCCTGCATATGAACCAAAATATAAAAAGTCGTCCTTATCTCGCAATGTTAAAACTAAGTGTCCTTTAAACTATCTCAGTAGCTGTTGAAGCCATGTAACCATGAGTTACCTTACAGCACTGTCTTACATACTGGCAAATAAAATTTAACCTATTTGAGCCCCATTGATCAAAAATAATTTCTGGATCTGGCTAAAACTTTACTTTCTTCTAATATCTTTTGAGATCTTACATGAGCAAAACAAATTTCCTTCTGATCTGGTGAAATTTTGCAGAGATATCAGCTTCTGAACTTGTTCAATGGGATTTCCCGTGTTAAATGTAAATTGCCGCCAAATGCGCAATCTGGATCAGATCTGGATGAAACTTGGTCCGACATCAAAGCATCTGATCCCGAATACACACACCAAATTCCATTCAAATCGGATGTGTTCAGTCGGAGATATGATTTCAGATTTTATTTCGCCCGTTATAAGAGATAGGGATTTTTTTAAATTTATTTATTTTTTAACTTTAATACTTTTTAGCAAGGAAGCTGCCAGACAGACTGACAAACAAATAAACCCATGCCAATGAAAATATTCTTGGCAGACTTCGGTACTAATCCAAAAATAATATTTTATAGGTATGAATGAATAACTCATGGAAAAGGAGGTTTCAAGTACAATATGGGAACCGGATTCACACCTTGATACAAATGATTAGTACTGTTGTACTGTAATGATTAGAGATACCAAAACCATTAAAACACCCTGAAAAGTCAAGTAAAATGGGCTGCTAACTACTTTCAGATAGCTATCTTTCACTTTTTCATTAAACTTGAGCAGCCATATTGTTAAAAAGACTCTAACCTGTGCAATTAAAGCGGCGAAAAACAGCAGAGAGGGAAGTCGAGAGACAGCGAGTACAAGCATGGCACCTCTAATTATTGACTGGCCTCTGGTTTGCTGCAAACGCCTTCATTAGGACTTTTCTCTGAGTAATTTGCTGTGGTATGACATTCATCATATATTGTTGGTAACCTTTAATTCATCTATTGTTAGCACTTTTTTTTTGTGTGCTGAAGTAAGGACTTGCAATTTTTGTGATTGTGTGCATGCACGTTATACGAACAAACGCCAGTGTAAATTGGCGTTATGTTTTATTTGCTAAGAAGTACAAGAAAAGAAATGACATCATCGCTTTATCATGACGGGGGGGTGAAGCGCCATGAGGTGAAAACTAAAAGAACTAAACTGTACTGTACATCTTGTTATATTCCAAAGTACAGTAGTCCAACCAGTCATGCATGCTCTGCATCTAGCATCGGTGCATCCAGTCCAGTTGTCTAGCAGGCACTTCTAGCTCCATCTCCCTTTCAAGATTAGTCAGGTTTAGTTGGGCATCAACTGGCTGTGACCCTACTATTGCCCCATCGCCCTATCCTGTGGCCAGTGCCAGGCTACTTTCAGCAGTGGTCACCCACCGTTTCCTGGAGAACCTTCTGCAGGTTTTATCTTCACCTCTTTATGCTAATTAAGAACAAGAACGTCTTAAGGCAATGATTGGTGAGTGATTGGAGAAAGGAATGATGGACAGGTGAGCAAAATGATTATGAAGAAAAGTTTTCATTCATGGATAAGCATGCATCCATCCCCTAATCCATCCATCGATTATTTTGACCCAATCCCAGCTGACTTCTGGTAAAAGACGGTATACACCTTAATCACCTACAAGCACTTTAGAGTAGCCATCAAGAGTTTGGACTGGAGAAGGAAACCAGAGAACCCTGAGGAAAGCCATAGAAGCACAGGAAGGCCCCTGTTAACAGGCTTTAAGCTGTAGCCACTAGTGGATATATACATGTCACCTATCACCACAAAATAAGTCTTAATGCGTCAAACTGATGCTTTGAGTAAATTGAATTTACGCGAAAAGTCTAGTGAAAAATTAGTCAAACGTGTGATGCTTTTTGTCAAATTTCCCCGTTATTTATTTATTTATCATTTTAAAGATGAGAGTGCTCATTGTTTATATACTGTATGTGATTGATGAGGTTATGTTTTCATTGGCATGGGTTTGTTTGTTTGTTGGCCTGTTAGCAACTTCCTGTCCACAATTTTTGACGGATCAATCTAAAATTTTTGTGATGGGTAGGGGATCACGCAAGGATGTTCCCATTAAATTTTGGGAAGAAACCACACACTGATGTCACAAAAATAATAAAACTTTCCAAAAAAAAAATCTGTCTTTTATAATGGGTGAAATGCTTTTAAAATCATATCTCTGTCAAAACGCATTCGATTTGAATGAAATTTGTTCGGCGTATTCAGCATCAGGAACTTTGATGTCAGACCGAGTTTCATCCAGATCGGCTCCAGATTGCGCATTTGGCGGCAGTTTAAATTTAGCATGGGAAATGCTATTTACTGGAAGTGTGGCAGTACAGCAGGCCTAGCAGGGAGTGCTATGTAGTAAATGTTTATTGTCTTGGCGGAGGTTTGCGCCTTTTTTTCATTGTGTATCATCAAAGATTGTGGGTTGAAATCCCAGTAAGCATCCTGGCAATGATCTGAAGCTAAGAGTTCAAATGAGCATAACTGACTTTGTGTGTTATTATTATTATTATTATTATTATTATAGTGGGATTTTGAGAGAATGTGGTGGGAAAGTGGCAAAAATGTCCTTAAAAGAAAGAAATTATATCAACTCAAAGTGCCCAGGCAGGACATTCGCATTCTTGGGATGAGCTTTAGCACTGGGTTCGCCTAGCAATATCCTGGAATCCTGAATCACTGCCATCATTCAGTATTTGCACCCAAAAAAAGTATCATATTTACGTATGAGGTCTCATTTTCTGTCTAGCACTTGATGTATGTCGATGTAAAGTAACTTTAGATAAAGTATGGAGCAAAGGGAAATGAGATGCTGTTGTGTAAGTTCCCTCCTGCACATTATACACCTAAATTAATGAATATCTTAAATGAAATTTAATTAAATATATAAAATTCCAGCTCCCTCTGGCTTGAGAACCATATGTTGGAGTGAGATGCCAAACTTGCTGTGATAACGATGGAATCCGGAGGGTTTTAAATCCCTGGGTGGATGCAATGGAGAGTTTGGGATAGAGGTGTGTGTGTGTGTGTGTGTGTGTGTGTGTGTGTGTGTGTGTGTGTGCTGGCCTATATGAAAATCCAATGCAAATAAGGCTTCACCCCTGTGGTACTTGAACTGTTTTCTCTTTGATAACCCAATTATTGTCTCAAGAGCTGTGTCAATTGCTCGAGCGATCTCCTCTTGAACAAATCACTCCCGTAACCTCCAGCACTTTCGATTTGATTCTGCCATTTTTTGACAGTTCAAAGCAATCAGCGGAGGCCTCACAAGGACAGGGATTGATTTTGTGTTCTCGCTTATCATGCTAATTCCCACAAAATCAGCCTTTTCATCCCCTCCGTCTGATTGCGGCTCTTGGAAAGGGGGCTCGAACTGCGCAGGCTCACTCTCTGACTGTGGCATAGCTTCCCCACACCCCTGCCCCCATATACCACACACCCTGTACACTCCTCCCACACACACACACACGAGACACACTGTGACCCTGTTGCTCCAACGATGTGTAATGTCACCCAATTCTTCAATATTTTATCTCCTGAAGATGCTTCTGCAAACCCCCAACAAGAACCCCCCCCCTTCCCTTCCCCATACACACACACACACACACACATATATATGCATTTTCATGCTCAGTCCTGGAATTGCAAGAAACTCTCATGATTTTAATTTGATGAATATACAAGTAACAGGGACTTTACATTCAGCGTCAAATTCTTTCAGCTATTTAATGAAATCATCTAAATGACATTCTCTCATTGTATTTATTTATTTTGTTTTTATTGAAGCCCTGCAATGGACTGGCGAGCTGTTCAGGGTGTACCAGAGTCGACTGACATAGGCTCCAGCCTCCTTGAGACCTTAGTAGGATTCAGTGGTTCAGAAAATGGATAGACGGATTTTTTTTTTATTGGTTTGACTCAAAATATTTCTATTCCATTCTATTTTGATGCACATTTCACGCCACGGCTGCTCGTAGTATCATAAGTGAATGATGACATCATGAAGTGATAATGATGACAAAATAATTATAGACATGCTCACAAGAAAGTGAAAGATTCGGGTACGCACACAAGTTTTCACTATCTCATTCAAGAAGCTGGGAGACAGGATGCTGGGCAACAAAGCACTACGTTCAAGGCCATTTTGTTCTACTGTGTGACAACAAACTCAGTAAAACCCTCATTTGATTGGTCAGAGAATAATTTTTCACGTGGAGTTTTAAACCAAACAAACAAACCAGGCACACCATTTTTCACACTCGCTGAACAGCTTAATCATATTAAGGTCACGGGGAGGCTGGAGCCTATCTTAGTCAACATCGGGCAAAGGTAGGGTGCACCCAGAACAGCTTGCCAGACCATTGCAGAGCCAACATACACACACAACCATAGAAAGAATGTGCAAACTGCACACAGAAATGCCCTATTTAAACTCGGGACCTTCTGGCTGTGCGGCGAATGTGCTAACCACTATTCCACCGTACTGTCCCTAATAAGAATGCACTTGATTTAATTTTGGGATGTCCCATGAAATAGGATTGCGATGCTTCTTACATCACGCACTTACACCACGGACCAAGAACATGCAAACTCTACACAGAAACTCTCGAGCCCAGGACTCGAACCCAGGGCCTTCTTGCTGTGAGGCGGATGTGCCAACCATGATTCCACCATGCCACCCTGCAGCTAAACTGCGTTACTATAAAGCCCTGCATCGAATATGTCATATCCACTCAAATATTCCAGCACATCCGTCCCCAGAGGTAAACCTGACTCTTTTTTTTTTGTATGTGTAATATGTTCATTGCAAAACCTTGAACTTCCAACTTGCCATTCAGACCGAGTCTTCTTTTGTTTACCAAAGAGCCACCGTCATCTCTCCCAACTGCCAGTGGTGGTGTCAAACCACTTGAGTCTGTAAGTTGCCTTACATAATTTTAACCATAAACATGTCCAATATGCAGACATATGTTTCTTCTTGCCTCTTATATGGCTCTGGGTTGCTCATATAAAGGTCAGAAATTCAAATCCTTTAACCCTCTTTGTTCCAGTGGTGCTGTATCATAGCTGACCCTGTGCTCTGACCCTGACTTCCTAACAAGCTGGTATATACTATAAGATAAGGCTTTCATGGTGCTGTAATATACTGTATATGTAACAAATAAGGACTTCTCTGAGAACACCAGGGCATCACTGCATCACAGCATTCTGGTTGGAAGTGGAGCTACAGGTATTCTGTCCTACAAATCTTTGAGATCGCCTTCATCTACTCATCCCTGATGAGTGTGGTTTTTATACCTTTTTAGCATTACTCCACCATTTTAGCTATTATGTACCATGCTGTTTGCTATGCCACTTCTTCACAAACTTGTACTGGATAGCTCTGGATCAGTTACATTGTCAGTAGATGATGGCTGGCATGACTTTTCCCTTTACTGATGCAAGTCTAGTCCATAGTCTTGTCATGTCCTTTTCTGACTTATGTTATCCTTAATTAAGATCACAGGGAGACTGGAGTCCATCCCAGACCATCCTGAACCATCACAAGGCCAACATATCCACACTCACATTTATATCTAAGGGCAGTTCAGCCAAATCGCCTAATGTGCATGTCTTTGGTCTGTTTGAGGGAACCGAAATACCTGGACAAAACCCACAGAAGCATAGGGAGGACATGCAAACTTCACCCTAGTCCACTGCCAATTTTGTCGATTCAAGTATATTGTAATCTACAGTAACTGTAAGATTTATGGTTCCCATCCATCCATCCATCCATCTTCTCCTTATCCGAGGTCAGATTGCAAGGGCAACAGGTCTAGGAAGGAAACTTAGGCATCCCTCTCCCCAGTGACACTCTCTAGCTTCTCCTGTGGGATCTCAAGGTCTTCCCAGTACAGACAGTATATATAATCACTCCAGCAAAGTTCTGGGTCCTCCCCGGGGCCTCCTCCCAGTTGGACGTGCTTGGAAGACCTCTAAATGGAAGCAATCAGGAGGTATTCTAATCAGATACCTGAACCACCTTACAGTTTCCACTGCCTTTAAAATCAAAAGTTTTTGTTTTGTCCCTTTGCAGAAACTTTTAAGAATTATGTTCAATCCCAGCAAGATTTTCCTGTTCTGAGATCTGAAGTAGTGGCTCAGTGTTTAAGGCAACAACCTAGTGATTGGCTGGTCATGAGTTCAAATCCAACCAAGCTGAGAAAGAATAGCCCCTCCAGAAGACCTAAACCTTTCCACTATCCTTTATTATACCTCGTTTTTTTTAATAGTGTACCATCAAAAAATCTTTAATAGTTTATGAACCATATTACTGTGTAGCCATCTTGACGCTGTAGTTTCTGATGCAGATCTAGTCCATTACCGGGACAGTGTTGTTGGGTTGTTTTAATTACATGCTGTAAAATGGAAAATTACAGACTTTCAAAACAGGTTTTGTGATCACAATTAGACTACAAAGCACAAACCTTCTCCTTTTTACTTCAGAGGCAGAGCGGACATGCTATTTTTGAGACCTGTTTCCTTAATTATTTCTTTGATGAAAGGTTGCTTGTTGTGTAGTATGAGGAGAAACACTTGTTTTCTTTTCCTTTGCCAAGACTATAATGACTGAAGGAAACTCGGAGGACACTTTAGTGACTTGTGGTTCCGTGATGCTCTTGTTGGCGCCAGCTGAACAAACAAATTGATTGCATTTAAGTTTTAAAGGTGCGCTTGCGTGGTACGGATCATGATCCTGAGTTGCCCCGATCATATTCGGATGTTACATCAGAGGAGTTGGGGAACATCGGTGCGCATCAGAAAACATCGGAATAAATCAGCGCACATTGGTATACCTTGGAAAATACCTTGTAGAATTCCGGGAAAAACTTTGGTGTTTGGTACATATTGGAAAAAAAAATCATTTGAAGTATTGGACTAACATCGGAATATGATCGGCTTAAATCGGGATCATGATCGGTGTTGTGTGAGTGCACATTAAGTAATTTCATATTGGGGGTGGGGTGAGGGAGGGTGGGGTTTTGCAAGGAATTGGTCTGATTTTAGTCGGGTTCTTCCATATTTTTAGTTTAACCGTAACTGTGTTTTTTCTTTTGTGACCCAAATGCAATAAACACCAGCGTGTGAATGTACAGTTTCTAACGAACACAGTAGCGAATAAAATCATTACGAATGCAGATTCAGCTTTGTATCATGAATCCCAAGGGACGAGGTTTAAAGGTTTTGTGCTTAATTACACATTAAACACACTCGGCAATATGATGCCCTTTATGGCGATGTGTTTGCTGACGTCCATTTCCCCAACCCCTTGGTGTTTATTTAATTGTTTCTTCATAGTCAAATCATTAATTTGTCCTTCTTTGCCTCACAAATCCAAACAGCTTTAATTGACCTGTCTCCCAAGCTAAATTAAGGATATGTTTATCCAGGCGAATCAAGACCAGAGGAGTTTGGATCAGATTTTATTGAATTTCTGACTCCCAAAACTTTCAGCACTTTTCTTACTTTAGTATTACAAATATTTATGCAATAATATTACAACCGTATAGTTTTTACGGTAAATAATGCTGATTGTCTCATTATAATTGCACCTGTTATATTAGGCAGTAAGTAAAAAAATAAAATAAAAATAGCTGCTAATGTCTTGGACTTACATACTATCTCACATTTTAAAAGGGCTAGTAGGGTGAAAGACATTGTTTGCCATTGTTTTAGTGCTTCACACATTCATATCTTATTTGGATTTATGGATCAGCCCATGTTCCCCTACTTCCTATGTTCCCCGGACCCGATGTTCCCCAGTACCTATGTTTCCCAGTCCTTATTACATTAATGGATCTTCAAAGTAACAATTTAATAGGGTTAGGGTTAGGGTTAGGGTTAGGGTTGGGGAACAAAGGTACTGGGGAGCATAGGTACTGGGGAACACAAACTTGGACCCAGGGATTTAAACCCAAAGTATGTGTGGCCAAAACTGGAAGGGCTTTTGATTGACTGAATCTCTTTCTTTCTTTCAATTCAATATAGTATATATAAAACCCTCAGAAATTCCAGAATATGCTGCCCCAAAGGTAAAAATATATTAAACCTATAGAGATTCTTACCCTGACAGTTACTTAACCTCACCTACATCACTCGAGTTTAAAATCAGGCTCAACTACAGATGTGTGTGCAACTATTTTTTTCACCTGTTTATACCCGCCTGCATTATATTTTGTCAAATGTATTCAGTTCTATTTCCCAAGCTATAAACATCCATCTGTCTATCCTTTATTGATACCACTGGTCTGTCAGGGTATTGGGGGAAACTGAAGCCAATCCCACCTGACTTTGGGTGAGAGGCTGGGTACATCCTGAACAGGTTACCAGTCTATTGCAGGGCTAAAACATCCATTCATCCTTTCATCCACCCACCCATCCATCCATTTCCATACCACCTATAGGTCAAGATCACAAACCCACTGACCCATCAATTGATCCATCCTTTAATTATTTATTTGCACCACTAATTCCATCAGGGTATTGAGGGAAACTGAAGCCAATTCCACTTGATTTTGGATGAAAGGCTGGGTTCATTTTGAACAGGTTATCAGTCTATTGCAGGGCTAAAATATCCACCCATTCATTAATCCATCCATCTATCCTCACATCAATTGAAGTATGTATATATCAGGGTCACATGGGGAGCTGGAACCAATCCTAGCTGACTTTGAACGAGAGGCATGGTACACGGAAAACTGGTTGCCAGTCTATTGCAGGGCTAAAACAGCAATCCATCCATCCATCCACCCATCCATTTGTCCATCCTTTATCTACACCATAAGTCCATCAGGGTGTTCAGGAAATTGAAGCCAATCCCACCTGACTTTGAATGAGAGGCTGGGTTCATCCTGAACAGGTTATAAGTCTACTGCAGGGCTTAACTGTCCATCCATCCATCCATCCATCCATCCATCCCTCCACCCATCCTTTCATTATTTGCAGTATGTATATGTCAGGGTCGCATGGGGAATTTGAACCAATCCTAGTTGACTTTGGATGAGAGGCATGGTACATGCAAAACTGGGTGCTAGCCTACTACAGGGCTAAAACATCCATCCATCCACCAACCTGTCCATCCATCTATTCGTCTATCCATCCATCCATTATCTGTACCACTTATGGTCACATGGGAGGTCACATGGGAGACTGGAGCCAATCGTAGCTGACTTTGGACAAAAGGCATGGTACAACCTGAAATGGTTGCCAGTCTATTTAAGGGTTAACCATGGAAACCCCGTAACTCTTTATTCTTGCATCCCTTCCTGATGCCAGGTCACATGGACACCTTTGGTTGCAACCAGATGCCCTGGGCACCCCCCCCCACACACACACACAAAGAAATAACACTTCCTATTTGTGTCTGAGTAGGCGATATTACCTGTTCAAACTGAATGATCTGTTTGTATTCAAAGCCATCGCTAATCTACTGATTTGAAGCAGAATCCGAGGTGCAGAGAGCGCATCATTCACATGGCCAATGTAGGTAACATTTTAGGGAAAAAAAATTAAGTTGCTTCGACTCCAATTTGCTTTAATAGACCAACACCAAGGCATGATGTAAAATAACTCAATGACATGCCTGCGTGCTATATGCAAAACTTCCTCTCCCGTGCAAATATATTCAGCGCACTTGAAGGTGTGCAGTACTTGTCCAAAAGAGCCAAACGACTGCTTCCCATTAGAGACTGAGAGATTTGTCATTATTTGGCCTCTGCTGCTCACGCTTCAAGTGCGCTGTTCAAGTGATTGGGCACGGACTCGCATGCAGACACCCATTTCTATTTCCCATTCTGACTGCCATTCTCTCTCCTCAAATAGTAATTTCATACATGGGACCACGCGTGTGCGTGCAAGTTTTTCTTTTTCTTTTTTTCCCTCCCCTTCCCCTGCTGCTTTGCAAAGGCCAGTGAAGGATCGTGTTCCTGTCTTGACATGCTGGAAGGTGAGAAAGTACAAGAAAGCCGCCGTCCCTTCTCAACACCCTCGCTGACTTTTGATTAGTGCTGAAACAAGGCTGCTGAATTATTATCAAAAGCCAGGACACCTCAGGAGGTGCAAAGAAGACAGAGAGAGGAGGGGAAGAGAATTGCTCTGTCTCTGTCTCTGTCTTTCTTACTTTGTCTCTCTCTCATGCTACGTCTTCGAGTTAAATTGACATGTCTCCAGGTACAAGCAGCC
The DNA here is from genome assembly GCA_030014195.1 of Neosilurus mollespiculum. Classification (NCBI taxonomy): domain Eukaryota; kingdom Metazoa; phylum Chordata; class Actinopteri; order Siluriformes; family Plotosidae; genus Neosilurus; species Neosilurus mollespiculum. The sequence continues at coordinate 3,875,152 of JAQMYF010000021.1, read as the reverse complement.
ATTAAAGAAATGGCAATCTGTGTCAGGATAAGTTGTGTTGTCAGGCATGGCTGAACGTGACAATTTAATTTCTGTGTATTATGAAGATTGTAGGTAAATGCATCATATTACAGCATTAACCCCACTCGCCTTCATTCATTTGCCATGAACCATTTAATTCTATTAACGCGGTGAGGCTGGAGCCTATCTCAGCCAACTCTGGGCAAAGGCAGGGTACAACTCTGAACAGCTTGCCAGTCCATCACAGGGTCAACACTCACACTGACACCCAGGGGCATTTCAGAATAGCCAATGGGCCTAATGTGCACATCTTTGGACTATGGAAAGAAACCTGGACCACCCAGAGGAAACACGGTAGGAACATGCAAACTCCATACAGAAACTCCCTGTCCTCAAGGACTCAAAACTAGTACCTTCTTGCTGTGATTCAGACATGCTAGCCACTACACCACCATGCCGCCTATCCTACTCATCTTTCACATCATGCTTGACAAATGAAGTCTGCTGGGTTTTTTTATCCGAGCCTCATGGCTCATCACAGTCTTACCTTATCCCGGGTTCTGTAGCATGAAGCGACAAGACGTTCAACACCTCCTAGATGGGACGCTAGTCCATTGCAGGTTATCTTCCCAGGTGGACAGAGGAGCCCTTGTGGTTAAGACCTTATCCAGGGCTCTTAGCATGGTAGGGGTCTAACTGGGAATTGGTTTATATTTTTATTAAAATATTTCATTGTGGCAGATGCTGGCAGCATCATACTACCCCCGGAAAAAAGCCATAACAGGATATAATTCTAATTCAACACTGTGACTGATTTATAATATAAAATTAGCTAAAAAAAAAAATAAAAATAGGATTAGCTCTACAGCTCTACCTTCCGTTCCACTGAAACATATTTAACAATATGTGACGAGCTCCCAATGCAGTTTTTTTTTCAAGTCTGCCGTAGCAAAGCAGCAACACCATCTCTATTTATTTCCCTGTTCTGTATGCCAGCAGAAAGAACTGTGGTAATTTGTCAGGGAATGAAGAGAGTTAAAAAAAATAAAGAAATAAAATACCTCTGTGTGTTTGTTGCCAGAAATGCTAATTAAAAAGGGACCGTCTGAAAGTTATAATATTTATAGATAAGAAATTAAATTTCACAGTTCTCCAATAATGATAATTTGAGCTTTCTACACAGACGCTTTATTCGAAGGGAGAAAAAAAAAAAAGTTTTGGCAACATTTCTGCTGAATCGTGTCAAACCTCCGACCCAGCCTCAGTTCATCGTACAGCCAATGCCTTTCTCTGTTTTCTCTCTTGCTTTCAACAACAGAATGTCAGCTACACACCCTGGAAATGGAAAACATTCGCAAAATCCTAGGATGTGACATGGTATGAATCCTCCAGGTATGTGAAGCCTCTCAACCGCCGTACAGTAAACCATACGCTGTATACGAACCAAACAGAAATTTTCCAATAAGTATTTTAAGGTTTACTGAACCAAAAAATATTTGCATCCACCAGCTGTTGCTTATTATACTGCTACCATGGTCCAGTTTAATGACTGTGCAGTTTTCAGGGCCAAGTGTGGATGTGGCTTATTTGATGTCTAGAGGTGTCTAGAGTTGTGAGATCAGATGATGATATGGTCAAAATAATCACTTGCCTAATAATAATTGTGCACACAGTGTAGAGTGGTTTAATCAGTACAATGATGTTTCACATTCCATTTATTAAAACTGAATGTTTTTGGTTTGATCTGTGGTAATGCTAATGTACAATTTTACTAGTTTGTCATTAAAGGTCAGATATTAGACCCACTCTATTATATCAGGCCTTGATTTTTTTCCATTCCAATCACCAGTGGAGCACCAAAGTATTATCTAGAAACCTCCCCCTGAAATGTTGATTTTGAGTGTGTAAGCTGAACGGCTTGTTTGGCTTCCTCCTCCCAATTATTGTCTTTCTCTGATACTCTGCTCAGATTGGTTGCGTGAAAGGTCCACGCTTAGTCTGCTGAGTCCTTGTGTTTATGCCCAGCTCATGCAGTTTAGAGGAAAAACCTAAACATGCACTAGCCTCGTTTCTTGACCTTATGGTGTCGTCCAAAATGGCTAGTGAACACTGTAACAATTTTTATTACTCCAAAAAGTGGAAAAAGCATCACATCTCCCCATTAAATTTTAATAGCTCAAGTATTTTTAACATGCCACGTTAGCATAGCTGGTATTGTTTTACTTCTGTCGGTTTGACCCTCGGAATTATTTATTTATTGTTATTTATAATATTATTATTTGGGTTTTTTGTCTATGCACACCTTTATCACAATAACTGTTGTGATATCACGCTCAAATTTTTAGGGTATTAACTTGAGGCCAAAGGCTAAAATAAGGTCATGAAAAGGAAATTGTAGGTCAAATTCAAGGTCACCAAAATGGCTGCCAATTGTTTATAAAGACCAGGTAGCGGCTGGTGTGATTTCTGTATTGGGGACTCTAATTATGAATGGAATTTGACTTGACATCTCCTTCCAGCATCCTTGCATTGCAATATAAAATAGTTTTACACATTTGCCTACTCGTACGTTGATGCTTCAAATGTTCTGGATGTCTTTCCTTTATAATCAGTGAGGTTTTAAAAAAAAAAAGTTAATAAAATTGCAGACTCGTTTTGCCGTCAGAAACGATTCCACCATGTTTCCAGTTATTGTTGTCATTCACTGATGACTAAATTGTTTAGTTTTGACCCTCTCCATATGTTTTGATCCCCTGATAATGGCCTTACTGTGGCTTTGGGAAGAAATCCGCCTCAAAAAGTATTTTCCAGATTCCAGATTCTGAGTCCAGAATCCCAACTATAGCAGGAATGCCAGGCTTTTGTTCACCAGTGTGGTTTAACAGGATACAGATGTATCATACTTCTAGATTATTTGGTATTTGTGCTTGTATATATGGACCAACAGCCAAACTATGATATTCTGCTAAAATGATTGATCCGTAACATTAAGCAAAATAGCACTTGGCCTAAATGTATGGATTATAATAAACGTCTGTTGGAAATAAGGTGAAGTCTGATTTAAGGGGTACAGTGCGATTTCCAAACGTCACCCTGATACGTTTCATGTGTGTGCTAAGCCACAGATTGCTGTTCAGCCTTCCATCAAAGGAAAGCACAGTATAGGAGACGCCATGTAAATGTCTCGGGATGGATTTGGAACATATATGTCAAGCTCCATGACTCCAGGAGATATTTGTCTTTGCATGGCATTTCATTTTCAGTATGTGAGATCCTTCAAATACTACATTTCTTTGTCAGTTGGAAGGATCAGACATTTTCCTCTACTCTGCTGTGCTACTGGGATAATTTGGCCATATATTAGGCCCCATATGTGAAATATGAAAGGAAGATATGTGGCTTTGTCAGTGGGACACTGTGCATGAGAGATCAATGAGGAAATCGGTCACTGTTTTTACCCAACCTGACAGTGAAATTATTTTTAAAAAATAATAATCTTTTTTTTATTTTTTAAAATAAATAGCATATATAAATACCACAAGCAGAAGATGTAAGGGCACAAGTGAATGCTTAATTGCTATAAACTGCAACTGGGTCCGAATACAAGATGAAGTCCAATCCTCAAAGTGTTGTTAAAAAATGTATTAAAAAAAAAAAAAAAAAAAAAAAAAAAAAAAACAAAATATTTAAGGTAATGCTAACGCAACGTAGACATTTATATTAAAGGGGCAGTGTTATGGCTGTTTAAAGAAAATAATTTAAATATCATCGATGGAGCTATCAAATAAGGCAGAATCATTTATAGAGAGGGGAATTTAGTTCACACATACTAGATACTAGACATGAAATAGGTTCGTACAACAAATTTGGTAGAATTTTGCAACAGGATTTCAATCTGGGAACTGAGCCGGAAGGCAAAGCTCTTAATTTACTAATTGATCAACGTTCCTACCCTCACCTATGGTCAGGACAAAGAACAAGATTGTGGATACAAGCGGTTCCTTTACAGGGTGGCGGGACTCTCCCTCAAAGATAGGGTGAGAATCTCGGCCATCTGGGAGGAGCTCGGAGTAGAACTTCAGTTCCACTGAGGTGGTTTGGGCATCTGATTAGAAACGCCTCCCAAACGCTTCCCTGGTGTGGTGTTTTGGGCATGTCCAACCGAGAAGAGACCCAGGGTCGACCCAGAACACGCTGGAAGGACTATGTCTTTCAGCTGGTCTGGGAGCACCTCGGTGTGTCCCCCGGAAGGGCTGGAGGAAGTGGCTGGGGAGAGGGACGTCCGGCCCTCACTGCGTAGGCTGCTGCCCCCTCAACCGGACCCCGGATCAAGCGGTAGAAGATGAAGATAATGAAGAAGATTTCAGTCTTTGAAAACTGTTCGGCCTAACAAGCTTTTAAAACATTTATGTTGGGATCCATTTCCATCCACTCCACATCAGGGTCCTGAACTCATTCGTTTATTAATTTTCTGAACCGCTTAATCCTACTTAGGGTCGCGGGGGATGCTGGCACCCATCTCAGTCGTCTCTAGGCGTTTGGCGGAGTACACCCTGGACAGCTCGCCAGGCCATTACAGGGTGGGTCCAGAACTTTAAACTTCTTTTGATTTGCAAGTTGAAAAGCTATTTAACAAAAACAGGCGAGTATTTTGGACATTCACTGCATGTTACACGAATTACAGCCAAGAGAATTGATACAACTCATGACGCAGCTCCTTTAAGACCCTGAAAGTATAGGCATCGATCTCATTATTTTACCCATCATCCTAGATTCTGTGTTTTGTTCATGGTTTTTAAAGGACATTTAAAGTAAATATACTCAGTACTGTAGTATTTTGGCTTTTAAAATGTATGAAATTCAGTCCGTAGCAATTTAGAATTAAGTCATTAATATTTGGTAGGACTTAGGTTTAATTTAGGTGATTATAGGGGTGCCCCATGTAATGGATCTCTTTTGTTTCTCTGTCTTAATGTCCCAACAGTGTGTCACATGACCTACACATTATTGATGATGTCACAGAGAGGGGTGCTGCCACCCTAGGACGTCCCAACTACACAGCTTCATGCACTGCTTTTAGCTTTAAATAAGTTTAATAATTGGTCTTTTTTATACATTTGGTAAAAATAATGCAATTTAAGGTAAAATTTTGTTTTACTTAGTCATAAAAAGTCACACAAGTAAATGATAAATAATATAAATGAGATCCCGACCCTGACCGTACTCATCAATGGGGCTTTTCTGCCTGCTGGACTTTTGTTTGCTTTGTTTTTCTGGAGAAATTCTAGACTGTTGTGGTTAAAAATACTAAAATAATAATAATAATAGTAATTAAAAAAAAAAAAAAAGAAAATCCAGAAGATCAAATGGTGCATGGCTTCGTGAGATTTAAGTGTCCACAAACTTTTGGTATCTCTGACCCAAAGTAGCCTACATCTGGGGGGCATCACTGCAATTAAAACCAACGGAAGAACTTTAACTAGTTCTGGGACATGACTTTATTGAGAAAAGGAGGAAGAGGGCGGTTCTATGACCCTCCTTCCTGTTTATCATTCCTCCTTAATGACATCACTCCCATCTCTTTACAATCTAGCGTAACCCTGACCCCGCCTTCATCATCAACAATGCTAAATGGCTATTTTCCAAATGGTGTCTTTGTCTCGTGTGTTACTACAGTGTATGACATGCTTTACTATTGACAGCGCGTCCTGAATGATTTGATTACGCTTATGTAAAGACGATTGATAAAATCAATGCGAGAGCCCAAATAACATTAGGACAAATTCAGCCATGTGCAGTATCTGATTTATGGGATCTGATCAGCACTCGAACTCTGTTCATTAGCGAGCGTGATGCTCCAGTGCAGTCGCTGAATTTGTCATAAACAAATCTGTAATAATCTGATGTGCCAACCATCCGACTATGCAGCCTAGACTTCCTGTGAATGGAGTCCCTGGTGTAGTGAAGCCGACACTCAGTTTGATCATATAACAGACTGATATCCCAAATCTGAGCTGACACGCATCGCTAAAGATGCCAATGGTAATTAATTAGCATAGAGCAGGAGCTCGGTGCTGTCGGCCCTCGGGGCCGCTCGTATCAGGGTCAGAGCGGTGTCCGTCTCTGTTCCACCGCCAGTTTGGAAATTGAGACTCATACTGTCACTCTCTGGCTCTGTGATGGCTTCTTGTAGCCTCTGGCTACGGAAAAAAAAAGAAAAAAAGTGCCAGCTAATGACTGGAGTGGACGAGAGATAGAAAAGGATTTTATTATAATATTTCAACTGACGTGCAAAAAAAAAAAAAAAAAAAAAAAAGATTGAAAGCTGAAATATTGAGTTTTTGATTCTCTGTTTTTACATCAGCCCAGCTGGAAAGAAGCATTTTGGCTGGCTGCTTGTTAAACCGGACTAAATGGCCTGAATCCAGACTGCTGTGTTTATTTCAGGTGTTATCTCTGATTACAGGAGGCATTCTCTGCAGGGAAGAGTCAACCTGCGTCTATTCCACCTGACATATACACACACACACACACAAACACTAATCCACTGTCAAACCACATTTATTGTGTGTTTTGTAGCCTCGCATGGCCAGCAATAACATTGTACACAAACATATCTATAGTCACCAGTCACTTGACTATGACCACCTGTACACCTGCACGTTCACGTGAGTATCCAATCAGCCAACCATGTGGCGGTCATGTAATCCATAAAACCCATGAGGATACAGGACAAAAGGAAAATCTTGAGTGAATTGTGCTTCCAGCTGACAGGGAGGCTTACATACCTACGAGGTTCTTCCAGACCAGGGCAGGATTGGGCTACAACAGCAGAACACTACATTGTCCTTGGGTGTTTCTGTGTGGAGCTTGCATATTCTTCCCATGGTTGTGCAGGTTTCCTCCAGGTACTCCAGTTTTCTCCCACAGCTTAAAGATATTGGTTATTTAGCTGTTCCAAATTGCCCCTAGGTCTAAGTTTAAGTGGGAATCTTAATGGGTTTGTTGACCCTGCAGTGGACTGACGAGCTGCTCAAGGTGCACCCCACCTTCACCCAGAGTCGGCTGAGATAGGCACCAGCCTTCCTGTGACCCTAGTAGGATAAAATGGTTTGGCAAATGAATGAATGAATAAATGCATGAATGAAGGAATTTTCACGAAGAGCACTGGAAGAGTGCAAACCTCCACCAAGCCCCACATAAATTGTCCTTTTTCCCCAATGTCCCCCCCCCAAAAAAAAATTACTAGATCCAGAATTTGATCCGGCTCATATTCAAAATCTAATGGAGTCCAAAAATCCGCCTCTGGTGAAGGTTTTATGAAAATCTTCACAATCTCCTGGTAGAACTCAATCTTCTGTGCGAAGGTTTAAAAAACAACCAACCCCCCCTAAAAAAAAAAAAAAAAGTCATGCTTACCATATTTATCTCACCACTGGCAGAAAAAAGTGGGCGGAGCCATGTCATGCATGGGATGCTAGATTACCTTCCCAGTATTTTTACTGGTACCCATTTATACTGCTGGGTGAACAGAGACACACTTGTGGAGCACGGTGGGGGTCTAACGGGGATTCGAAACCAACAACCTTTCGATCATGAGCCCAGCACCCTAACCACTACATCACTGGCCCCACACATTATTTTATGATGTATAAAGATTTGCTATTTATCCTGGCACTCTACCGTCCAGTACAGCATCTCTTCTCAACAAACACGATAGATAACTAATCTAATGAAAAGACACCTCCCTTCTACGCCTTCCAACTTTATTGTCCGCTCTTTTCCTTTACCACAGCCTACAAAAATCCTCCCCAGTTTTATAGATGTTTTATAGATGGAAGACATGCAATGCCAAGGAGTGGGGACACGACAATTATTAGTGGGCCACACAGTAAGTAAACAGTCCCTCTTGCTGGAAGGCGCCATCATTTCTTGGCACAAGCCCAGGTCTATTGTTATTGGCATATAAACTAACGCGCAAACTTTTTACAGAAAACGCCAGAAGACGTTTTTTTTTTTTTCTGTAAGTACCGGAGCCACTTTTATGAGCACTGTCTTGCCTCTCGAAAACTTAAATTGACAAAAAGAACATTTGGAATGTTTATTGAAATGACAAATGCAAGGTTTATTGAGCTTGTTACGTGTCGATTTAATGCGGGCTTTATGTGAGTTGTGTGTCGTGATGGTCATGTTTGTGTTGTGATGCTTCCAGCAGATTTCAGCGGTTCGGCTTGGCGCTCGGCCTGGTGTCCTTCAGTGAGGTTCTTTGTTTGAAGCTGATATTCAGAGCATATAGATTTTTGAAACTCGGGGGCTTAAACCGACCATATGACAGGTCAGATTTGGATGAATTTTGGCAAACACGGCCATACAGTGTAGGGGTGTAACATAAGGACACTTTCTGTATTTGTGCCTGTTTAATGCTCCACATATCCAGATCTGTATTCGGATTTAAACCCAAAGCATGCGATGCCTGACATAGAAAAGCTTTAATATTATTATAATATTATTATTATTATAATTATTATTATTACAGCGACACGGTGGTGCAGTGGCTAGCACGTCTGCTTCATAGCAAGAAGACCATGGTTTGATTGCCGGGCTTGGGCGTTTATGTGTGGAATCTGCATGTTCTCCCTGTGCTTGCATGGGTTTCCTCTGGGTACTCCGGTTTCCTCCCTAGGTGTGAGTGTGAGTGTGAATGGTTGCATGTGTGTTGGTCCTGGCTTTCCAGGGTGTACCCCGCACTCGCCCAGAGTCGGATGAGATGGGTGCCACTTCCCCGTGACCCTAATTAGGATTAAGCGGCTTAGAGAATAAATGAATGAGGGAATTATTATTATCTTCATCTTCATCCACTTGATCCGAGGTCGGGTCGTAGGACCAGCAGCCTAAGCAGTGAGTCCAGATGTCCCTCTCCCCAGCCACTTCCTCCAGCTCTTCCTGGGGTACACCAAGGCGTTTCCAGACAAGCCCAGAGACATAAAACCTCCAGCGTGTTCTGGGTCAACCCCGGGGGCTCTTCTCGATTGGACATGCCTGAAACACCACACCAAGGAGACGCATTATTATTATTATTATTATTATTATTATTATTATTATTATTACTCACTTACTTTCCGAACTCCTTATTATGGTGGTGGAGAGGCTAGAGCCTTTCTCAGCTGAAGCTGGGCAAAAGCGGTGTAACAGCTAGCCAGACCATCACAGGGCCAACACACACACACACACACACACACACAGCCATTCACACTCATACCTAGGGGCAATTTGGAACAGCCAATTATCATAATCTGCATGTCGCTTGACTGTGGGAGGAAACCAGAGTACCCGAAGAAAACCCATGCCAGCACAGGAGATGTGACATTATCGGAATATACAATAACAGCTTCGCCTATAAGTGGAGTAACTCCGCTAACACCACACCTCATTGCATTTCATTACAAAATCCTGACCACACCCATGCATGGATTTTCACCAAACTTGGTGGGGACAGTACCCTACCGGAGTTCCAGTGATGATTCGATTATGAAATGTCAAGGTCAAATGTAAAGGTCAGAGCTTGGTCACAAGGGCTTTGCTTATAACTTCGAAATAAGTGGTGATAAACATGCTGTTACTATGGAACACTAATAGGAAACCATATATTGACTTTCACTTGACATAATTACCTTTGACCTTGTGTGACCTTGAAAGGTCAAACCCCAGCCATTTTGTCAAACCTTGAAACTAGAGAGGTTTTTTTTTCACTATTTCGATCATGTCCTATTATAAAAGATATCGGAAGATAAGCACATGGGTGATAGTTATAAGCAGTACCTACATAGAGCCTATCTGCTACATTACCCATGCTGCGTGAAGCAGATACCTTGCAAGGTATAAGTGCCTGTCTGTTAATGTCCATGAACACTGTTTGTAAGTTCTATAAATCAGTGGTGGGCTGCCTTAAATAATCTTGACTGAATTTGATGTTGTGAGTGTGTGTTTGTGTGCACGTGTGTGGGTTTGTACTATTAGTCCTGGAATGACCTGGCTGCAAATCCCTGCTCTGTTTCATTAGGGATTGTTGCAGGACACGACCAGAACCAGATCCAGAGGTAATTGTCCTGAACTTTTTTTTTTTTTCCCCTCAGTGCTTTGTGTGTGTGTGTGTGTGTGTATGTGTGTGTATGTATGTGTATGGGTGTGTGTTTCAGGTCTCGGGAGAACACTAAAACCCATAATCCCTCTCATCATTTGAACATGTGCCCCCCAGAGTCAAGCAGCAGCCTACTCCTGTTCCAGCAGACGCTGGGAGAGAGCAAGAGAGAATGCAAGCAAGAAAGAGAGAGAGAGAGAGAGAGAGAGAGAGAAAGGAGAGGGAGGAGAGCGTGTGTTTCACATTCACAGATGATCCTAATTTGGTGCGGTTTGGAGTGTAATTTAGATCAAACATAGCCATGTAAATGAGTCAGGCTTTCTTAATTAGGTGCCTCTGAAGAGGGAGGAAGAGGGAGGGTGATAGAGAAAAGACAAAAAAAATTGAGAAGAAAGATGGATGGGGGGGGGGGCTTAAACCACATCAAGTAGGTATGGGCGTGGCTGTTGGAACTGTACGGATTTCCAACCAGCCCTTCTCATATGTGAAAATATGTATCTGCTGATGCAAGTCAACTTTAGTGTGGTGAAGCGACTCGGTGACACTGACTCGTGATTGGCTAATATCTGCCTATTCCCATGGCACAGAGTAAAGAAATAGGTCAGTTCATTCCGCGGTAGCTGTCTGCATGCAGATCGGTTCCAATAAGCAGCAGTTTGCATGGACTTGGGGTGGTGCCAGTGATAGGCAGAGCTCGTACCCTCAAACGTGAACACATATGGTACGTGTGTGCACATGATAGCCGCCCACACAGTATAGCTTATGTACACTCTCGATCATGTATACAGTACTCATCAGCTCAGTACTGACTCTTATTAGAAACACCAGGATACCTGCACATTCTTGCAATTATCCAATCAGCCAATCATCAGATAAAGGTCAAGAGTTTTTGGTTCGCATTCACATCAAAGACAATTGGGGAAGAATGGAATCTCGTCTGTGCCAGATGGGCTGGTTTGTGCATTTTGAAAATCTCTGGGGAATATCTAAGGTTTATCAATGATGGGGCAAAAAAACAAAAAACAAAAAAAACAAAAACAAAGGGAATACCCAGGAAGAGTCAGTTCTGCAGGTTGAATTGCCTTGTTGATGTCAGAGGTCACAGCCCACATAGGTTCAAGGTGATAGCAACACTATACAACCACAGTGGACTTAAAAGCATGTCAGAAAACAGGGAGGCCAAGGAAACCAAACGTTTCTGAAATATTTACAGAATTTGTCAGACACTATTATCCAGAGCCACTTACATTTTTTTATACAACGGAGCAATTGAGGGTTAAGGGCTTTGCTCAAGGGTCCAACAGTAGCGCTGTGTTGTTGGTACCGGGGCTTGAACCTGTGACCTTTGGATAAATAAGCCATAGCTGTAATCACCTGAGCCACCACTGCCCGACATACTTAGCATGTTCTGATGAATCTCTGGGATTGGTTCAAGTCCCAGGCTTGGTGAGGGCGGTTCTGTGTGGAGTTTGCATGTCCTCCTTTTACTTGCATGTGTTTATTCCAGGTACTCTGGTTTCCTCCCCCAGTCCAAAGACATGCACATTAAGCTAATTGACTGTTTCAAATTGCCCTTAGGTGTGAGTGTGTATGGTTGTATGTGTGTTGCCTTGCAATGGATTGGCGAGCTTTTCAGGCTGTGTCCCGCCTTCGCCTAAAGTCGCCTGAGATTGGGGTCCAGCCTCACAGCGACCCTGGAAAAATGATTTCCAATCAAGTATTGTTTGAATGCCACGGCACATCTCCATGGCTAGCGTCATGAAATCCTGTCAACAGTGCTTTTTCTAAAAGCAAACTTCATACATAAGTATTTCTAACACAGTATCTACTGGTGTACACATCACAGATCACTAGAGTCATGTCGACAATCCCATGACACCCTCCAGAGACACATCAAATCTCTTGTTGGTAAGGAATTATCACCTACGTGTACATGTGAGATACAGATTTCATCCATGATCGTATTACGAAACCGACCCAAACCCCAATCCCCGGCAACACTGACGCATCCAATCAAACTAATGCACCAACTGGCATGGTGAGTTAACCAGCATGTTTGTCAGGCATGCCAGAGGGTGCCCTCTGCCCTCTCGATCCTGCTGGGAGACCTGAGCTCTAAAACGAGGAGGAGAACAGGCTCGCAAGGCCACCTGTGCAGGAGGTAAAGCAGCCTGGTGAGCACGAAAAAGCCCCTCAAGGGACGCCGGGTTAACCACATGGCATGGAGACAGTGCCAATCCTGCCAGGCTGAACACAGCTCAGGCCTTGAGCCTCATATGCCCAGGGGGATTAGTACCCAGATATCGCCGTAAATCATAAAGCAGCAAAGAACGACAGACAGAGAGGAAAATAAAAAATTTGCAAAACGTGTTTTTTTTTCTTTTCTTTTGGATAGGGAGTGTAGTAAATGTTAATATATATTAAATATTAAATACGGCATTAAATCCTTCAAATTTGCTTAAAAAATTTATACATAAATATATATTTAAAGCATCCATTAATTCTTGAATAAATAAATAAATATTTTTGAAATATGCTAAATAATTAAATCAATAAAAAGACATGAATGGTTTATTCTTAAAAGTGTATTTATTATTTTTTTATTTATTAAATAAATTAATTTTTATACCCCAGCAGTATTACAGTATTGTACATACGGTATATAAGTTAGCCTAATTCATATATCTGCATAAATAAATAAAAATAAATTCTAAATACAGGCTATTTTGACCCTGATTCCTAATGAAATAAAATGAATAAATAAATAAATCGATTAAAACTGAAGGTAATAATTCCAATTAAAATGACTTCTGACAAGAAGAAAAAATGATGTGGCCCTGAAGGCCTATCGATTATAATGAGGGGAAACGACCCTCTACTGTGCTGTATAATGACACTGGTGGACACGCACACACACACACACACACACACACACACACACACACACACACACACACACACACACACACACACACACACACAGTCACTCAGAAAGTGCATAAAGTTTTCATCTTGTTCAACCCACAGAAAGTTATAAATAGAGGTGTTAGAGGTTGTTGCTCTTCTTCAGTGACAATTTTAGTGTCTCAGCATCACTTAAAGTACAAGTCCAGCTCTTCCTGCTGCTCTGATCTTTAACCACTTTGAATATATGATATAACTGAATCTATAAGAATACGTTCCGCATTCCAACACCCCCCCCCCACCCCCCCCACAGGGGGGAAAAAAAAACAAAAAAAAAAAACAACAACAACTAGCAAGTCCACAGGCTATAACACAGGCCCTGTCTGCTTGTACATGAGTATTTTTAAAACACATCTTTATCTTTTTGTTTTGGCCTTTTGTTTTTAGGTCACTGTAAAGAAACCTTTTGCAAAATTCTTTCCAGGGTGAAGATTTTCAGAAACCCAAGTTTCGGTTTAGACAAACATGAGAAATTTGAGATTTTGGCTTCTAACGTTAACGAGTGCAAAATTATCTCTGTGGCTTGATGTACACCATCGTCTTCTTTGCTTACATCACAGAAACGGGAGCGTGCTTTTCAGGTTTTTAAGTGGGGAGTAATTTTTTGTTTTAAATAATAAAGGAGGGAAACCTCTGTTGTCAAAAAATACCCATGTAGGTATGGACGAGGCCTCGAACTCACACAAAATGTGCTGAATTACCTTTCTGTGCATAAATCTGGGTAATTACATTTTTTTTGTATTTTTAGAGGGCGTGTAGAGTGGTGTAGGGGTAAGCATGCTCGCCTCACAGCAAGAAGGTCCGGGTTCGATTTCCAGACTTGGGCGTTTTTGTGTGGAGTTTGCATGTTCTTCCCATGCTTGCGTGGGTTTCCTCTGGGTACTCCGATTTCCTCCCACAGTCCAAAAACATGCACATCCAAACCACCCCTGGGTGTGAAAGTGCATGTGCATGGTTGTATGTGTTGCCCTGCAATGGCCTTCACAAGCTTTTCAGGGTGTACCCCACCTTCACCCAGAGTCGGCAGAGATGAGCACCAGCCTTCCCGCAACCCTAATTTGGATTAAGCATTTTAGAGAATGAATGAATGGATAGATTATTTGCAAGAACACTCTGGGAGCACTAACCTCCACCAAGCCCAGAGATCTCCCATATGAACCAAAGTGTGCCATGGTTAAAGAAGCCTTAAAAATTTGATCCGGATCATCTCCAAAATCGAATGAAGTCCTCCTGGTCCAAAGCTCCACCTCTGGTAGAAATTTCATAAAAATACGCATGACGTTTTGTGTAATCCTGCTAACAAAGAAACACACAAACCACGGGTTAAACATAACCTCATTGCCGGAGGTAATTATTTTGCTCTTATAACTCTTTTTAGCGCTTCTCCAAGTGTTTTATTTCTGTCCTGAAACAAATCGTGTACGTACATGAAAATATAGGCTAAGCTTTTAGGCATTATTATAAATGTAGTCATAAGAAAAGCTATAACTACTAACCCTGTCCCGAGCCTAATTTTAACTCTTTGTAACATTTCATAAAAGTAATTTTGTACGAAATCTTATGATTCTCTTGTTGGAGTCACAATACACAGTGTAAGAAGCGCTGCCTTTATTAGCTAGCTTTATTTAAGGTTTATTTTAATATTTTCTGTGCATGAGTTGTCGAGTTTATGATTCCGAATGTTCATTCAACTGCTTAAGCGTTGAGGAAGAATATATTGTGTAAAGGGTAATTCAGCAGGAAACGACATCACAGAAGCTCCAATAAATGGGTTTTGTGAATTAATGCGGCCGCGAGCAGACTCTGTTCGCGTTGCCAGAGAAAGAGAATGAAACACAAAGATATATCTGCATGCTGAGAAACCGAGCAGGCTTTTTCATTTTTCAAAGAAAAAAAAAAAAAAAAAAAAAAAAAAAACATTCTCACCATCGCATTAGGCTTTTGGCATCAATTCCCCTTTATTTAAGCTTTCTAAATTTCATATTAGCTGAAATAATAATTGGCCTGCCCCGCTTGTTGTTATAAGAATGCTAAATAATTTAACGTGTCAATGGAGGATGCCGAAATTGCCAAATGTGTCTGGCAGGGAGGAACGGGGAAATATTTGCGATCAGAAAAAGCCGGAATAGCATCAGCAGGTGACGGAGGAACGCAGGCAGGTCTTTTTTATGCGTAAAGGATGCATTCTTATTTCGAGCGATTAGCCCGAGGGAGCAGTATTCATGCTGGATTGCAGTCTTAAACAGGTGTAATATAGCTTCATGCAACACTAATCACAGTTCCACCTACACAGGAATTTCGGAAGGACTAGACTTGTTTCACCACAACACCTTCATTAAAGTCCCAGCCAGGGATTTATAAAGCATCAAGCATGTTCTCTCGAAGCTTCGGAGATCTCTGAAGAGTCTTATTTCTAATCTTTCGTTACATTTATAAGGATCTGCAGTGCTATAATGCTGGGCATCACAGCGGCGTAGTGGTTAGCATGTCTGCCCGCCCCACAGCTAAGAAAGTCCTGAGTCTCAGGCTCAGTGAGGGCGTTTCTGTGTCGAGTTTGCATGTTCTCCCACTGCTTGTGTGGGTTTCCTCTAGGTACTCAGGTTTCCTTCCACAGTCCAAATACATGCACGTTAGGCTAATCGGCTGCTCCAAATTACCCCTAGGTGTGAATCTGGATGGTTATGTTTGGGTGTTGCCATGCAATGGTACGCTGAGCTGTTCAGGGTATGCCCCGCCTTTCACCCAGCGTCGGCTGAGATAGGCTCCAGCCTCCATGCGACTCTTAGAGTAAGGACTATGCGGTTCGTCAAATGAGTGAGTGCGTGAGTGAGAGAGTGAATTATATAGGCACTGACACTGGAGATTTCCAAAATTTGGTTAAACTGGAGAGGAGTTCAGAGTGCCGGGTACTTCGGCAATGTAGCAAATAAACCCCATGTGGGTGCTGGTTTTAATTACCCATGTGCTCGTTTTATGATATGCTCTATAGTATGTAGACGTGACCAAATTATCAATATATCAATTATTGTTTGAAGGAATGGCTGGGGTTTGATCTGTGAAGGGCACTCAAGGTCACTCAAGGTCAAAGGTCATAGTCTCATTGCAAAGTCCATATATGGTTTCCCTCTGGTGTTCTATTGAAAAGGCATGTCTACCGCTACTAATTTCCAAAACTTTGATACCTTGACCTTTCACCATGACCTTTGAGATTCCCAAATCATATTATCTTTGGGACACAGGTAGGGTAATATCCCCACCAAGTTTGGTGAATATCTGTTCATGGGTGTGGTTCGCAGACAAACAAACAATCAAACAGACCTTTCATTTTAGCATTGTGGTATGACTTGAACGTCATTCCTTTACAGCAGTGGTCTCCAAACCTGTTCCTGGAGAGCCACCTTCCTGAAGACCATGGCTCCAACCCTAATCTTTCCCACCTGACCATTGGGTTATTGCCTTAAGAGGAGAGTCACATGCAGGAAGGTAGCTTTCCAGGAACAGGTTTGGAGCCCCCTGCTTTACAGTGTGTAATTGTATGCGTGTGATATTCAACCTCACATTCAGCCTCATTGTGCGGCAGCGACTCACTTGCCCCTGCGACTTTCAAAGCGCTACACAAAACAAAAGAGCAAGGATTTCAGAACCACCAGTTCATCAACTTAGAGTTAATTAGCTTCGTCCTAATCACGAGATGTGATGATAAAAGTAAAAGAATGAATAAAGTACACAAATACGCGTGCGTTGGTGCTCGGTGACATGCCATTATGGCGTGATGCACGATGCTGGCGAGCCCATGTTCTCTATTATGCCCCTGTATGAAAGGTCAGCAAGAAAGAGGAAGAATGGGAAGATAAGATGAAGGGAGAATGTTTACGGGATAGTTCGGCACAGTATGCGGTTATATCCAGAAGTGGTGGAAAAAAATAAGGTGATTCCTAAAAGCTACCAGAGAAAACTGTCAGTACCCGTCTTTGCTTTTGAATGATTGTATGTTGGCTGTAATCCCCACTGCGCTACCTGATATGATTAGGGCTCATGGAGGGCGATGGAGAAGACAGCAGCAGACTAATCGAGACGAGGTTTTAAAGTAGTTACCTGCCTCGCGTGCAGATTTATCAACATCATGTTAGCACCCGAGAACTGTACGACTAACAGCTTCCTATCGCACAAAGGGCATCGGCATGAATTATTGTCTTGCGCCAAGGTGGAAAATTGTGCTTTTCTCGTGAGCGGGCGAGGGCAATCAATCACCACGACTTCTTCAGCCCACTTCGAGGTGCTGAGTCTTCGGAGTTTTAACACAATACTGTTTACTCATCTCATCCAGTCCAGCCAGTACACAGGTCATTTTTTTTTCCCAGTGGGAAATTAGATAGATATGTTTTGGGTTTTTTTTTTTGTTTTTTTCCCCCAACATGCCTTAGTGAAAGTTTCCTTGGAGGAAAAAAAAACAAGATACAGACTCCAGACGTCATGCCTTCATAGTGCAAAACCTTCAGATCCAATTAATCCACACCCACAGTATACACACACTATTAAAGGCTTCATGAGTGTGAATCACTGACATTGCATAAGGCAATTCAAAAGTGTACCAAACCCTCTGCGGTCACTTGATCCTCTGCCATGTTGCTCAGTCATACAGTAAAGATGGATGAGTCAGACATCCGAGAGCGCAGGAAGCATTCGTGAGCCAAATTTATCCTCGCGTATCTGAGATTGGAAAAATAAGTACAATTCAAATTAACAAATGATTGTGTTTTTTTTTTTTGGTTGCTTTTTAAAAAACCTGGAATTTTTTTCTAAATATACAGAAAAAATTCATCTTCATATACTGATACATGCAAGTCTCACAGCAAGAAGGTCCTGGATTCGAGTCCCATTTCTGTGTGGAGTTTGCATGCTCTTCCTATGCTTGGGTTCCCTCCTGGTACTCCAATTTCCTCCCACAAAGACATGCATATTAGGCTAATTGACTGTTCCAAATTGCCCCTAGGTGTGAATGTGAGTGAATGGATGAATGCGTGTTGGCCCTGTGATGGACTGGTGTACTGTTCAAGGTGTACCCTGCCTTCGCCCAAAGCTGGCTGAGATAGGCTCCAGGCTGCAGGCTCCATGAGGCCCTAGTAGGATAAAGTGTTTTGGCAGATAGATAGATAGATAGATAGATAGATAGATAGATAGATAGATAGATAGATAGATCATTATTATTTTTCTGGCACTGGCAATGATAAAATAAATAAATAAAATAAAACGAATTATTTTGTTTTTGAGATTTTGAGATTGTTAGTGGTTTATTAAAATTTACTACCAAGTGGTGCTAGCTAGGGGTGTACTTCTTTTTTTTTTTTTTCTTTTTCTTCTTCTCTCTCTCCTTCCTTTTCTTCTTCTTCTTCTTCTTCTTATTATTATTATTATTATTCACTTATTCATTCATTTTCTAATTAATCTTAATCCTAATTAGAGTCATGGGGAGGCTGGCGCCCATCTCATCCAACTCTGGACAAAGGTGGGGTACACCCTGAACCGCTCGCCAGACCATTGTAAGGGACAACACACAACTATTCACACGCACACCTAGGGTGAATTTGGGACAGTCATTTAGCCTCATGTGCATGTTTTGGGACTGTGGGAGGAAACCGGAGTACCCGGAGGAAACCCACGCAAGCACAGGGAAAACACACACAGAGGCGGACATGCTAACCACTGAGCCACCATGCCACTATTATTATTATTATTATTATTATTATTATTATTATTATTATTATTATTATTATTATTATGTGGTGTTTCTCTCTCTCTCTCTCTCTCTCTCTCTCTCTCTTTCCTGATGATATCAAGGCAGAAATGCAGTGTGTCATGTTACACAGGCAGCATAAAAGTCTGTCCTAAAGATTCTCCCGTGTATGAAAAACCGCTTTATGTCTGCGTGTTACAAAGCGTTGACACTGGAGACCCGTGTCTCAAAGCTAGCTCCGAGTGGATAATGGTCCTGTTTATCTGCCTTCACACCACGTGCACAGATCAAATCATTACACATGCACTCTCTTCCACTCAGGTATTTACACACAATGCATGTGTGTGTGTGTGTTGGTGTGTTCTCCCTAGTTGCAAGTTCTATTCAGGATTCTGAGTGCTTTTAAGGCTGGGATAAAAGTAAGAGGGAAGGTGCTATAGAGACGGGAAACACTAGGGGGGTATTTGTTAGCGCTATCTGATGAGGGATAACATTCGGACATTATTTTCTCTTATCTTTGCTGTTCCAAAAACGAAAGGTGAAGACCGTCTGGTCTATCCAAGGCCAGATCTTGTGCTTTAGTAATGTGTGTCCATGTGTGCGCGCGCGTAGGCGAGAAGATAAGAACGTGTGTAGGTGTGTGTACATGTGCTGCGTATGTAAACGCTGCATCGCTGAATGATCAAAGTACATTCACATTTATTCAGCTGCTTTTAGCCGTAAGCTGGAAACCAATCCAAAGGTCCAGGACGACTGAAGTATTCTTCCAGCAGAGATCAGAAACCAGTCTGCAAGTGTGTGTGAAACCAGTTCATGCTGGTTTTTCCTGTCATTAACATCTACACAGTTACCTCCGCCAAAGAGGTTATTTTTTTCACCCACGCTTCGTGTAAAATGACCCTGATCAAATTCACTTATCCTACTAGGGTCGCGTGGAGGCTGGAACCTATCTCAGCCAACACTCGGAGAAGACAGGGTACAGCCTGAACAGTTCGCCATACCATCAAAGGGCAACACACACAATCATTGGAACAGCCAATTAGCCTAATGTGCATGTTTTTAGATCGTGGAAGGAGACCAGAGTACCAGGAGGAAACCCGTGTGGAGAACACAAAAACTCCACTCAGAAACACCCAATCTTGGAACTCGAACCCAGGACCTTCTTGCTGTGAGGCAGACGTGCTAACCACTACACTAATGTGGCGCCCGGATCAAATTCAGAATCCAGGAATTTTTTTAAAGAATTATTTCACATTGTACTGTAAGATCGGCGCTTGGAGGAGGTTTGCGCTTGCTTCTATTGAACCAGCTGCATCGTCACATTTACAAAATTCATTCATTATTTTATTTGCCAAACTCTTAATCTTACTGGGGTCGTATGGAGGCCGAAGCCCATCTCAGCCGACTCTGGCTGAAACAAAAAGAGACGAAAAGAGACAGAGAGTCTGGGCCCTGGTGGAGCTCCGCTAAGTGGTGGAAAAAAGGGATTTTCAACAAGCACATGAAAGTTTTATTGTCAGCCTTTGGGTGATATAGTGCAGCAAGCCGTGGCGTAGTGATGCAGATATGTAGTACTCAGAGAACCCTAATCATACATGGCTTAAATGCTTTATTCAGGTATCATCATTGTACAGCAAAGTAGCGTCTCTGCGTCTCTGCCGTGCTTCATCATCTTCATACTCAAGCATATTAGAGCTGCATTAATATTAATCTCCAGCCGCTGATTGATATAAAAGCTTTAGCGCACCTTGTAGAAAGACATGGAGATGAAGAGAGAGAGAGAGAGAGAGGGAGGGAGGGAGGAAGGGAGGGAGCGGGATTACCTTGCTGTAGGTGTCTGCTTCGATTATTCACAGATGAAAGGCTCGGCAAAGTGCTGCTGCTACATTTACTCTGCCGGTGTCAGTACCTATAAAGAAATGATCCGAGCACAAGACAGCTATATTCACTTTATGCTAATAGTGGTGTTAGGTAACAAAGTAAGAGCAAAGTGGCTGTGTGGTGAAACTAAGTGCTCTGAGACTGAATCTGGTACCTGTACAATAAAATTATTTATCATTTCCCTCAAGAAGGAATATGTTTATTCGTTTTCTTTTAATAAAAGTAGCAGTAAAATTAATTTTCATTACTTTTTATTGTACCTTCTTTATATTTTGCGGATATTGAAAGGTAAGATATAATAAAAATAATAAGAGATCTTTATTGTCAACTGTTGCATGAACAATAAAAATCAGTTTAGCAGCAATTATTAAAGTGCACAAAAGACAAGTAGGGTGCATCCACAAAGCCATATATGTGTATATACATACATACATACATACATACATACATACATATACCCATATTTACCCATACAGACACATACACACATATTTCCTAAATGAAAAAGAAAATATTCTGCACCATCCCCTTCATCTTCGATGCATTAGTGTCAATTATTCTATTCTAAGTCACTGGATATTAGCAGCTGCGCACACTGATTGGCTAATCTACTCCGAGGATATCAGCCCATATACTGTGAGACGTCATTAAAGGGGGAAGAAAAAGGTTTAGAAAATGAATGAATGAATGAATGAATGAATGAATGTATTCATATATGGTCTAATGCTGATGATCCGCAGGAAAGCACATCTAGCCAGGCTTGAACAAACCAGAAGTTCCACTAGCTACTAGTAATAGTAAGAATTTATTTTTATTTTTTAAAAAGAATTAGGCAGTTTTTTTCCACTAACCACGACTTTATTGGACTACTAAAGTAACAGGCTTTCATTTAACCAGATAGCCCCATGCTAACCGACTCTCCTGTAAAGTAATAAATGTTTAGAACGTACACATATATTTTTAATTTTAAAGAATTTGATTCAACAACAAAATTGCTACATTTTTTACAATCTTATTGTATGATGTATTATTCTGCGCCCTCTGATCCAATCAGAGGTCGCCAAACAACTGTAA
>JAQMYF010000021.1:3777280-3793413 GCA_030014195.1 Neosilurus mollespiculum | reverse complement strand
TATTATTATTATTATTATTATTATTATTATTATTATTATTATTATTATTATTATTATTATTATTATTATTATCTTAACCAAGTAATTCTTTATTAGGGTTGCAGGGTGAAGGCGAGATAAAGCCTCAGCAGCTCACCAGACAATCGCAGGTCCAACACGAACACACATCTATTCTCTCACATTCACACCCAAGCGCACACCAAGAATATCCAATTAACCATAATGTGTATGCCTTTGGACTGTTGGAGGAAACTGGAGTACCCAGAGGAAACCCACATAAGCAGTGGAAAAACATGCTAACTGCACACAGAAACACCCTCACCGGGCACAAGGCTCCATCCCAGGACCCTCTTGCTGTGATGCTGAAGTGCTAGCCCATGAAATGCACGTATACAAAACTACACTGCCCTGCTACACATTCATGTTACAGCTTTGATCACGTATGTAAAGAGGACTATCACGCCGTATGGTCGTGTTTGTTATGAAACATCAAGAACCACATTCTTTCAGGTCCCGGTCATTTTCGCTGAAGATAAGTGACTGTCCTGTCACATTTAACTAGAACCTACCAAAGGAATCTATTGCACAAACATATAATTCAAACTCATTTTCAAGGGCGACATAAACAGTTTGTAAGAGCTACAGGCTGGCTCGGGAATCAAAGAGAGGGATTTATAATGAAAACGTGTGTTAGTGTGGGGTCAGCCACACTTAGCCTGGCAGGCTGAAGAAAAGCCTGGGAAAGCAGCGAGCACGCATACATGCACATAGTTTTAAAGCCAACAACCTCAGCTCTAATTTAAACACACATCGGAACCTGGGACAGAGTCCTGTCAAACAACAAAATGTCAACAAAAGAGCGAAAAATAAGAAAAGCATCTGGCGAAGATTGAAATTGAAGTAGGGGGAGTGCTGAAAATAGAGAGAGGGATTGACCGACACACCCTGAAAAGCTAATAAACAAAAATGCAGATTTATAGAAAGAGATATAAAGATTTTATTTGATTTTAAGGGAATGGGGTCATAAAAAGCCACAAAAGTGAACCCCATCTCAAGCCCAAATCATAGTCATTCAAAACTTATTTACTATAGTATATGAAGGTCCTTAAGTGTAACACCTTAAAATATGTGCCATCTACCACATTAAAGGGTCACCACTTTAGGGTAAACATTTCTTTGCATGGTATATATAGTAACAGAGTGTTTCCTTTCAGAAAAAGTCCAAACATATCCTCTACGAAAACCTTGATCCCAATCCAAATAATCTGTGAGATCTGGTTGTTTGGTTGGCTAACTGGTTGGTTGCTAAGTAGGTAAGGTAGGAGGGAGGTTGGTTGTTTGGTTGGTTGTTTGAATGGCTGTCTGGTTTTGGATAAGTGAAAGCTTGTTTGGGTGGGTAGGTGGGTGATTGGTTGGTTGGTCAATTGGCAAGTTCTTAGATAGGAAATGCAGATGGGAGGTTGGTTGGTCAGATGTGTGGTTTGTTGGGTGAGAGGTTGATTACTTTGGTGGTTGGTCTTTTGTGAGAATCAAAGCTTGTTTGAATGGCGTAGTGATTGCTTGGTTATTCGGTTGCTTGGTAGATAGTTAGGGTCAGTGTGAGGCTGGTTAGGTGGAAGGTTGTTTGTTTGGTTGAATGCTTGGGTGGTTGGTTGGTTCTTTGTGGGAGTCAAAGCTTGTTTGGATGGGTTGGTAACTGCTTGGTCGTTTGGTTGGTTGGTAGGAAGGTGGAGTTAGCGGGAGGCTGGTTCTGTAGTTGGGTGGAAGGTTATTTGTTTGGTTGATTGCGTGGGTGGTTGGTTGGCTCTTTGTGATAGTCAAAGCTTGTTTGGATGGCGTGGTGATTGCTTGGTTATTCGGTTGGTTGGTAGATAGTTAGGGTCAGTGAGAGGCTGGTTAGGTGGAAGGTTGTTTGTTTGGTTGAATGCTTGGGTGGTTGGTTAGTTCTTTTTGGGAGTCAAAGCTTGTTTGGATGGGTTGGTGACTGCTTGGTCTTTCAGCTAGTTGGTAGATAGGTAGGGTCAGTGGGAGACTGGTTGGTTGGTTGGTTGGGTGAAAAGCTATTAGGTTGGTTGATTGCGTGGGTGGTTGGCGGGTTTTTTGTGTGAATCAAAGCTTGTTTGTAAGGGTTGGTGATTGCTTGGTCATTTGGTTAGTTGGTAGGTAGGGTCAGTGGGAGGCTGGTTGGTCGGGTGAGAGGTTGTTTGGTCGGTTCCTGGGGGGGTGAAAGCTTGTTTGGGTAGGTGTTGGTGAAGTAGAAATACTACATTCACTAAAAATGAATTAATATTTTAAGCAAAAATACAAAAGCTATACACTAGTGAATGGGTACCTTTAAGGGTGTTGTACTTCATACAGTCTTGTTAAAATTTTTACATCTGGAACATGAACAGTTTTTTTTTTTTATTTCCCGTCCCACTGGGAGAACTCTTCCAACTTCAGAAAGTGAGTTTCCCTTTCAGAACATTTAATATCTAAAGAACCTTATTTTTGGAGAGTGTTAAACCATTATCCACTCAAAGAAGCTTTGAGGAATCCTTTGGTGTAGTAGGTCATACATGAAAGCACTTATGAAAAGGTTAAATCTAGAACTCTGAAAGGTTGTAAGAGTTGTATTCCCAGTGGGAGAATTCATTTTAAAAAAAAAAGCAGCAATGTTCACACTTCCTAAAAAAAAAAGATCTTAAAAAAAAAAAATCCCCATGTAAAAAAGCATGGATATCATCATAGATCATAATGTAGGGACTTTGAATTGGTTATGGAAAGAATATATATATGTCATTAATGTATCCTCAGAGGCAAAAAGAGAAATAATAAATAAAATAAAATCCATCCATGATGTGAAAAGGTGAGCAATCCACAGACATGTCAAGCCAAAGACATGACTTCGCTTCAGTGGTGACCTCAAAACTGTCAGCGCCCCATTTCTGATTCCAGGTCAGTGTGTGCTTATAGGTTTCCTCTCCGCCTCCAGCCATAGGCCTCGCCCCAGTTATAGGTGGTGAGCTTATGAAAACACACACTACCCTTTCATCCTCTAGGGAATATCAATCACTCTTTAATAGTTCATGGTGCTAAAAATTGACTCAAGGATATAAAGTGGTGCGATGGTCAACATGTATTTTATAATATGGTTTTGTGCACCAGTGCATCACAGTATTGTCTGGTTATAGAAAGAATGCCTTTTTATTTCATATTTGTTTCAAGTCAGATTTTTGTAATAATTCACATAATGTTCACAACCAAGTGGTAGTTCTTGATACTGCTTTAACTTTTTAAAGGCTTCATGTTTAGAATATTTGTTTTTTTCATTCTTGTAACAAATTAAAATAGCTTTGCAATATTTAAGTATATAATAATAATAATAACAACAATAATTAGTGTGAGTGCGAATGGTTGTGTGACTGTTGGCCCTGCGATGGCCTGGCGAGCTGTCCAGGGTGTACCCCGCCCTCGCCCAGAGTCGGCTGAGATGGGCGCCAGCCTTCACGTGACCCTAATTAAGAATAAGCGGTTCAGAATATGAATGAATTTATAAATGAACAACAACAATAATAATAATAATAACAATAATAATAATAACAATAATAACAATAATAACAACAACAACAACAATAATAATAATAATAACAATAACAAAAACTTGTATGTAATGATTGTGACCAGTTTGGTGTTTAGGCATTAATATACCATTGGGCCATCAATAACATCAATATCAACATTTATTTCCATCCAGTGTCGGGTTAATTTCTCACCGTCATCTTGAATCGATGAGGGAAAAACTGAACCACTCCATAAAGTCTTCTCCAGCACGTCCCGAAAACTTTCAATAGGGTTAAGGTCAGGACTCTGGAATGCCGATACATATGTGAAAATGATTTGAGCCCCTGTTTTATATTTGTGCCATCAGGGAAGAAAAAGTCCATTGATGTGATAACCTGCTCATTCAGTACCTTCAGCTCATCAGCTGACGTCATTTTATTGCCACATTAATGCTGCTGAGCCTCGACCGGACCAACCAGAGCCACAATGTCATGGAGATTACATGCTGTGATCAAGGATAAATGCACTCCATGAAAATTAACAAATAATATTCCTTAGACTTCATTCTCATCCTTACTATCAGGGTTGCAGGAAGGCTGAAGCCTATCTTAGCCAACACTGGGCAAAGGTACATCCTAAACAGCTTACCAGACCATAGCAGGGCAACACCCACACAACCATTCACACTCGCATTCACCCCTAGAGACAATTTGTAACAGTCAATTAGCCTAATGTGCATGTCTTTGGACTGTGGGAGGAAACCGGAGTACCCGGAGGAAACCCACACAAGCAAAGGGAGAACATGCAAACTCGATGAGAAACGGCTGAGCCCGAGACTCGACCCAAGACCTTCTAGCCATGAGGCAGACGTGCTAACCACACCGCAGTTCTTATTGGACCAATAGAAGGTCTGTTTAACTGTACTAATCCTTGAGCAGAGGGCAATGCAGCTTGGATCCACCACAGAGAGAGAGAGAGAGAGAGAGAGAGAGAGAGAGAGATGACGACCCTACATCTCAGTTGCATGGAGGTATCACTTAACATTCTTGTGTAAACAATTTCCTGTTCACAAAACCCCTGTTTCCCGCTCTCCTATTTAGGGCCGAGGCTCTGAATTCCCAAGCTCTTTGTTTACCTCATATACTAACATATAACAATTAATCACGGAATCTGGAGCTTCTTTACGGCATTTTCCCATAAACTTGGGCTCAACGAGAACAAACAAAACCCAACACGTTTCAGTTACCATAGCTTCGGAGCTTTGTTTAACTCTCTGAATCTGTTGACATCAAGCGAGCGAGACCCGGAGAGAAAAAGAATAAACTTGTAGCGGGTCAAGCCGAACAGTCAATTGTAATATCCGAGGGCATGGCGGCCATTCCGGCACACTCGGCAGAGGCAGAACTAACAAGTTAAGCCCTGCCGGTGAGTTTGCATGGCCTAGTAAGGCATACATCAAACGGCGGCGCTTAGTCAATATTGGAGTATGGAAAATCAACACACGTTTTAAAGGGCCGGCTTATTCCTCTGCGGCACTGTGACAGCGACAGGGGTCCGGTTGGGAGATTTGCTACGGCAGAGATTTCACCATTTCTCATTTGTAACATTAGAGCAAGAGGGCAGAGCAAATAAATTACTGCAAGCAAGGCACCTTGGCATAGCGAATCAGCTCGCGTTTGATAGACGCTGAAACCACGGAGAGCGGAGAAGGCCTGCTTCACCTCCCACAGTAATATGAATATACTAGGGTTTATTAAATATGCATCAGGGCATGCTGCTGCGAGGGATATTGTTCCTTAAACAAGTGGGGAAGACGGAGAAAGAAAAAAAAAAACCCAGAAAGTTAATGGACACCAACAGAAAACAGAATATTAGAGCAGGAGGAAAGTCACTGGTGTGTCGAACTCGCTAGCAAAATCTCATTTTCGAAAATTTCATTAATTAATATTTATACTACTTCGCATTCCTGCTGAACTCTCGATTCCGATTGGTAAGAAAGTCTTGATGAATTTTCTCTAGCAGCAGCCCGAGCTGCAAGGCAAATCACAATGCGTCCAGGACAATACTGTTTCGATAGTAATTGCTAATTTCCAAGGATTTTCCATCATCATGTTAATAAAGAAAACAAAATCATTTATTAGCTATTATTCATCACTCATTCACTCGTTCATTTGCTGAACCACTTAATCCTATTAGGGTTGTGGGAAGGCTGGTGCCTATCTCAGCCTACACTGGGTGAAGGCAGGGTAGACCCTGAACAGCTCATCGGAACGGGGCAGCGGTGGCTCAGTGTATAAGGCTCTGGGTTACTGATCGGCAGGTCGGTGGTTCAAGCCCCAGTATCAGCAAGCTGTTACAGAGAGAGTACAAACCTCCACCAACCCCAGCAACCAACCATATAAAGCAGAATGTAAACAACTGACTCACAGTGGTTAAAATCCTTTGAAAAATATGCAGGATCCAGGATTTCATTCAGATCACCTCCAAAATCTAATAGATTCTTCCTTGGTCAAAGCTCCGCTTCTGGTAAAGATATAATGAAAGTTCATGTGTAATTCTATGCAGCTAACAAAAAGAACAACACCCCCCCCCTGCTGGGCCTGCTGTATTATGACACTTCCAAAAAATTGTCTGATGGAGTCTTCTTTGTCCAAAGCCTCATAGAAATGTTATATAAATCCGCACATTTTGCTTTCCTGCTAACAGAGGAGTAGAAGGAATTTGTGACTGTATCCCTCATGATAACGGAACCATTTTTTTCACCGATGTTTCACAACATTAATAATAAATCAAGCTAACAATTTGTAATCACAAGGAACTTGATGGCGGCACAGTGGCGTAGTAGTTAGCATGTCCGCCTCACAGCAAGAAGGTTCCGGGCATTCCTGTGTGGAGTTTGCATGTACTCCCCGGCATGTGTGGGTTTCCTCCGGGTACTCCGGTTTCCTCCTACATGCTCATAAGGCTTAATGCCTGTTACAAATTGCTCCTAGGTGTGAATGAGTGTGAATGCTTATGTATGTTGGTCCTGCGATGGTCTGGCATGCTGTTCAGGGTGTACCACGCCTCTGGCTACTGTCTGCTGAGATAGTCCCCTCCCCACCCACCCACCCACCTCCCCACGACACCAATAGCATTAAGCGGTTCCGCAAATGAATAAAAGAGTGAGTGAGCAAGGGAAATTGATGTGCAAAAACTTAATAATATGCATCTGGACCACACCATTGATTATTTATTATTATTTCGCAATTATTTATTATATACTGTACATAAAGAGTGCTCAGGGTCACTTCCCACAATTTTTTTTTCTATTCAAAAGCACAGTCTATACTGAGACTATTCAGATACAGAATAGCTCCTGTCATATTTGCTTTCACCTGACGTACCGCTTCGGGCCGCATCAGTCTTCTGTCAGTGTAATATCCTCTCTTATGTCGCGCCAAACAATGTTGAAGCGCATCGGTGTGTAATAGATGGCCTGTGTGACGGATATGGTCATAATATTAATGTAAGGCTGACGGCAAGATGACGTGAATTATAGCCGACTTTATTTTCGAGCTGGCTTTTCATTGGCCTCCCGCTAAACGCCATATATAAATGTCATTCGACGGCAACCATAAACTGTCATGAAGACGATTTGATGGAAGATTTCCACTCTTATCTGTAGCAGTTATTTTTCAGTGTTCCTTCTTCGAGGCAGACAGTCAGTGCACACTCGAGGCAGACTCAGGAAAACACGCACAGAGAGTCAGAGTTAAAGAAAACGTAAATGTGTGCGGTTTTTTTCCAGTTTGATCTACTTCAGACAGCATATTAGGCAGGTGAAAAGAGTTTGAATGCTACAAGGAGGACATGGTGAGTGAGAGGAGAGCTGATATACACACATAAATGCTCAATTACTATGATAATATGAAACGGAGTAAGTTCACCTTCACAGTAAGTAATAATAAAAGCTTGACGGGTAGCTGGCCCGAGGCTAAAAGGAGCACTCGAACCATATGCTTATTTAAATAGCACCGAAAGCAGGAGGAATAAAAAAGGTCGGTGGCTGTCATAGGTGGCAAATAAACTACATGAAGCGAGACAGTAAAGAAGAACTGCACAGGACCCCGTCACATGCAAATTGAAAATATATTACAATATATTACAACACATTGCAGTACTCCAGTCTTGTACGAGGTACTTGCACACTCTGGCTTCTATACAGAGAACTAGAAACTAACTGAGGTTTCTATTATTGTTGCAACACAAACATTAAAAAAGGAAAGAAGAAATAGCACTGCAAACACTCTGCTATTACTTATAAAACACCAAGGTCGCTTCCTTTTTCTCCCTCCTTCAAATAATATTAATGCCTTATTTCATAGATAAAATATAAATGGAATCATCTGTAAAATTAGGGCGGCTTAAAACATGGGATCACTTACAAATAATCTAAAATCTTCTCATAGGTCAAGCACCTAACTATGTTCCGCCTGAGGAGGTTTCCTTTCCAAGCAAAACAATACAGATTATTAAAAAAAAAAAAAAAAAAAAAAAAAAAGAATCAATACCACACTTGGCATGCCTGAGAAACATTTTAGTAATTGGTGTAAATTTTACAAATATTATTTTGAGGCTTTATTTAGCATTTAATATTATTTATCCATAAAATACTGACTCCATTTTCCAAAACATTGGGATATTTTCTAAAATGCAATTTAAAAAATATTTAAATTTGGTATAAGTTTAATTCCCATGCCCCTTTATTTCAATTAAAATTATTAAAAAATATATACATTCTTTTTACTGACCTTTTTAACTGCATTTTGGAAACATAAGTAACATTAAAATTTGATGCCCTTAATACACTCATTTATCTTTTAGACAGAGTTAACCTAAGACTGAAAAGTTTACACTGCCTGAAAAACCATCATGCTACTGTGACAAATATAGTCACATGGGTTTGGGAGTACATCGAAAATGCATGTTGTATTCCATATTATTACCAACAAAAGATGCAAAAGCCAGCATTTCTGATGATGTGGGAATGCATCAGTAGCCATGGCATGGGTAAGCTACATATGTATGAAAGTACCATTTAAGTGGCGGCATATGTAGTGGGATTTAGATAGACATCTAGGCAACATCTCTTCCCAGAAGATTCTTGCTTATTTCATGCCAGGCCTCATTTTATGTAAGCTACAACAGTGTAGCCTCATAGACACAGAGTGCTTGTGCTTGACTGGCCTGCTGCCCATTCAGATCTGTCTCCTATTAAAAATGTATGGCACATCATAAACAGCAAAAGAGACAATGGACTGTTGAGCAGCTGAAGCCTTGTATCAAGCAAGAACAGACAAAATTTCTGAAATAGTGGGTAACCTCAGTTCCCAGGTGATTAAAATGTTTAATTATAAGGAAAGGTGATGTGACACAATGGTAAATGCATCTCAGATTTTGCTGAGTGTGCTGAAGGCACAAATTCCTATATATAACTTTTATATTGTTACAAAACAAAATGAAAACCTGGTAGTAAAAATAGTGAAAATATTTTCTTTTGTTAAATAAAGATTTATGTGAATTTACAAATCAAAAATTTGAATTTTGAGTCATGGTGCATTTTAGTTTAAACATGTCTATGAATGGATAAAATGTCATATTGCATGCAGCATGTAGAAAAATAAAGCATTTTAGCACATGCTGTTTTGAGTAAATAATCAATGTTTGGTGGTAACAATAACTCTGGTTTGTGTAAAGCCGCATCACACCATGTTACTGTTCGTCATTTTCCAATAACAACGTGTCTCTTTTTGTTTGAATCCGTGTGTTTCAAATTCATTCCTTTTTTTTTTTTTTTAACCTTGAGGCTGACTATAAACTCAAGAATAAAATGATGTCTCCCTCCAGAGTGTGTTAAGATAATCCACTGTAAACACGCATGTTCAGCGATCCCTGTTCATTACCAACATTTTCTTAACTGGATGGTTTTGTATTTGTGCCGCATGTCAAGCAAAAGCATCATCGATTGTTTCTCATTATGTGTACAGCAAAACCTATTTAGCTCAAGAGGCTCCACTTAGTTTAGCCGTGCTGGACGAGTCATCCGCTGTGCCGTGCCTGAATCCTGATGTGTTATTATTATCAGTTTCCCTCCCATCGCCATGACTTTGTAGCCTCAGCTGTTTGGAGAATACTGTACACGAATAGTCTGGGCCTGTTCTTTATAGTAATATGGAAACAGAGTGAAGCTTCTTATACAGGATTTTCTTAAACAATGTAACATTATTATTCACAAATGAATCTAGAAAGGATTGTATGAAATATAAAAAAAAAAGGTTAATCCAAAATTAAATGAATATGTATATTCACAGTATATCATATCGTAATGGTGAGTAATGGAACCTACCAACAAAATCTTTCACCTCTGACGACTGAAGCTATAAATCCATCAGAAAAAAATTAAACAAATGTATTTTTGTGCACTTAACGTAGATTTTGAAATCATTATTAATAATACCATCACCACACAATGTGTTTTAATGCACCAAACTGACTGAATTTTCTCAAAAAGTCTTGTGAATAGATTAAGTAAACGATTTTTTTTGTTGTTGTTGTTTTTTGTATCATAGTCTAATTTATCTTGTCAAAAAAAAAGGATAATTTAAAAGCTGAGAGTGCCCTCTATTTAAATATTTACATGTTTGAAGCATTAAGGCTCATTTTGCGGTGATGGGTCACATATAGAACAACTATAACTTTGTTCAAATTCTCAGAAGACATAAAAGAGGTAACACACATATATGAATACGGTTTTCTTAGTATTTTTGTAAATATCTTTCATCCATCCAGATTATTATCAGCGAAAGGTGCAACAACCAGCATCTCTGATAGTATGAGGGTGCATCAGTGCCCATGGCATGGGTAAGTTGCATGTGTGTGAAAGTCCCATTTAAGTAAAGGCATTGTATATTGCCATTTTAGATAGACATATACTGCTATCAAGGTAACTTCTCTTCTCAAGAAGTCCATGTGTATTGATAATGACCTTATTCTATATGAGCTACGACAATGTAGCCTCACAGAGAGTGAGTAGATGTGCTTGATTTGCCAGTGCCAATCTGTTTCCTATTAAAAGTGTATGGCACATCATGAAGAAGAGAAGAGGCCATGGACTGTTGAGCAGCTGAAATCTTATATCATGTAAGAACAGACACAATTTCCAGTAGCAAACCTGAAACAATGGGTGACCTTAGTTCCCAAATGATGAAGATTTTGAAGTAAAAGGAAAGGTGACACAATGGTAAACATGCTTCTGTCTCAAATTTTGCTGAGTGTGTATTTGTGAGGACTTTTCATTGACACAACGTCCTCATTCTGCTCTCAGTAACCAAAAGAAAAAAAAAAAGAAAAAAAAAAGAAATTAGGTAGTTTTATCCCCCTTAGTAATAAATCTAATTACAGTTACACATTAAAATAAAATAATAAATAAATAAATAAATAAAAACACACTTTTCTTGTGAGGACTTCCTAAATGTCCTTGTATGGTCAAACTGTCAGAGATCAGACAGTTTATTCTCCAATACAACTATACACACACACACACACACACACACACACACACACACACACACACACACACACACACACACACACACACTTTTTATCCAAAAGGCTACAACAAAGCAATGAATATTTTATTTTTAAAACACTTATTTTGATTTCTATTTCATTTTAATTAGAAGATTATGGGGATGCATACTTTTGCACTCACTGAAGTACTTTGGGAAAAAGGGAGATTTTGTGTCAAAACTAGGCCACCTTGTTTTAAATATCTTTTACCAAATTACAGAAAATGAGTCACCAGTGTACCGTCAAGAGTCTGCTTACTTTCGTCATTCCTGAGGATAAATTCCCATGACTGTAAACAGTAGCTCGAGCTTACCCACTTATTGGAATAAGGGCAAAAGAGTGAAAGCATGAAGACCCGGTAAACCATCCGTCCTTCTCCATATAACACCAAATCATGGCCCCTTTGAAGCTTCATTACCGCTATAAGTTGCTCATAAACTGGGTGTGTACTACAGAACCTTCCAGACCACCTTTCTCAACTCTACAGGAGTTAACTCCATACTTAATAAGTAATCACAAGCTAATTATTTATGTGACTTACATATGAACCGTGATTTCATGTCCAGAGCCACTGAAAGATTTGGCTAGAGTTCAGTACGGAAGAGTGCCAAGCCACGCAAAAAATATGCTGTGGGATAAAAGGTTGTTTGTACATGCTACGTGCTAAAAAAAATAAATAATCAGGAAACTAGAGCACTGAATATATTAATCCGAAACCATAACTGAAACCCTGTTGTTTGGTTTAATTAAAAAAATAAAAAAATAAATAATAAATAAAGTTTTGTTCAGTAAACTCTGCAGGGATGGATAAACTTTTCGAGTTTTCATTTGCCTTTAAATGAAATGCTGCAAATAATAAAAACAAATAAACAGGCTTAATCCAACATTGTTTAGCTAATAGAACTTGTGGAGTTCAAATTAGTCTAAGAGATTGACTTAGGTTGATTTTCATCCAATCAAATATTTCCTTTTTTCGCATTACCTTTTTCAACTGTCAACTGATTTTTTTTTTAATATGGAAAAATAAATAAATAAATATGTAAATAAATAAATAAAAATCCCCCTAACTCTGGTGTATGTTTAAAAAGGAAATGGGATAATTGGAGGAATGTTTGTACTCAAATATTGCCCCTTGTTTTTGGGGTTCTGTCCAACCAAGCAATTATTGGCTTTGTCTGAACCCAAACAGAGGACTGGCAACATGCATTTGAGTCAGGTAAATATCCGAGGTCACATGTTGTGAGACAGATTTGCAGCAGATCGGCGAAAAAAATAAAAAATAAAACTATGAAAAGCAGAAGAATTAAACAAAGTGTAAACATTTGGGAGTAAAATTAAAGGGGCTGCACATGCAAATTGAGATTGTTGAAGAAAAACAAATCTATACTCATATGCCAAAAATAAATTCTTGATCTGAAAGAGAGAGAGAGAGAATAACTACAGTGTCTACTGTATAGATAAATACAGATTTTTAAACAGATTTAAAAATAATAATAATAGTAAGCATATATTTTAAATGCGGTTCATCCATGTTCTTCTGTGATTATTCCTTTTTCTTCCAGTAGAAGATGAAACTAATTCTGAACCTCCAACTTTATGGACCAAGGATGCGGATGGACATCAGGACGTGAAAGAGGTAGTGCATGACCGAAGCAAATCTGGAAGATGGCAGATGAAAAAAAGAAGTACCTGCACCATACCTAGGGGGCATCTCAAAATTTTAAATTCATCATTTCCTCACTTCTCACGTCTTGCTTAAACTGGAAGTTCTTCTGTTTCACCTTCTTTTTCCAAATCCCAATTCCCTTATTTGTGCATTGAGAAACGAGGATTGAAGAGCAATAATTGAGGATACATGAGAGCAGCTTTCCTGCATGAGCTGCACGCCAGCGCATAAATAATCCACACCTTATAATACAAATTTACGTAGTGGGTCAGCTGTGATGCTTCAGAGAAAACGACATGTCTTTTCTCTTAAATCACATTTCCTTAACTCCATTCCCCTCACACCATTTCCTCACATCCCTCCATGTTTTCTCGGTGGGAGGGACTAAGACACAAGGATGGAATGTAAGTGAGGGAAACGAAGATGCAACTTAAGTGTTTTGAGACCCTTATGGTACCCCTGGTCATCCTTTGAGAGGGTGCAGAAGCCAAAATGGTGCCCTATAATGATATCTAGACATCCACCAATCCATTTAGTTTTTAAAAAAATTATTCTCCTATTAAGTAAGAAGTTATGGTTTCATTTGATTGGCAGAAGACCCGGAAGAGATCGGCTGCAGTTCAAGCAGTGCGATCTGTCTCTTCATGACATCTCCGGACTTATTTGAACTCTTCTTGAACATGAACTTCACCAGAAAATTTGCCATCAAATACTTACACGCAGAATCTATTTTGTTTTTAAAAATTATTTAAAAATTTTTTAACATTACCAGCATCCAGCCACCAAGATATCAAAAAATATACCCAAAAGCTATTATTATACAACTTGCAATTACATTAGGATTAATTTTAATTTCAAATAATGAGTTTTTAACCCACCGTACACTGGTGACTACTCAGCTAAACCAGCCTCCATCCTCCTAAAAACACACAGTTAACCTGCCAGTAAATTTCCACTTCATATCCAAGTGAAAAAGGTTTCTAGACACATGCACTAGAATGAAATCTTTCTAACTATTTACGCTTTCTGTATAAATGTGATAGTGAGAGGTTAGGAGTGTGAACATCTGCTCTGAGAAAGGGGCATGGTTAGTGCATACTTGAGCTGGAGAAATTTATGATTTGACAACATGGCGGAAGAATTTGAGCTTGGAGACCCAATGGCAGCATACAGTCCATTCCCATCTTCAGGTATTGAGCATGATTCGGGAAGCTTTTTCAAATAAACAACGTTAAACAATGTGTAGTTCCAGTATAATTTGAACACCTTAAGTGTGGATCTAGGGGGTAGGGCAGGGTTTATCTGTCCATGCTGTCCCTTTTCCAGAATGTCTACCAAAGTGCTTTTGAGTTAATTTTACTGCTGCAAAGGGAAATCAATTATTATTTATTGTCATTATGTATAGTAAGATGTTATTATTTCCATTAAATTACTCGCATATTGGACACTCCACACAATATAATTTTCTAATAAACAAATTTTTGTTGGGTTTTTAAGGTAGAAAAATGTTTAATTAGAAGCTATCAGAGAGCGCAAACCTCCACCAAGGAAGGATAGTCTCTACTGTTTAACTTCCTTGGTGAAGGTAAACCAAAAACTACTAATTTGTTCCTTGAACAATTCTCCATCTTCCCTCATGAAAATTGGTTCGTAATTTTTTGCTTGTTTTTTTTTTTTTTGTTTTAGTTGATAACGGACAAACAGACAAACAAACACTGACAAAAACATAACCTCTCTGGCATAGATAATGATTGAGGATGTGGTGACTTTTTTTTGTTTGTTTGTTTGTTTTTTAGGCAACTTTTGTTTATGGTAAACTTTTCTTTAACATTTACGAAAGGAGTCTCCATCATCACGGTTTTTGTAGTCAGAATGTTGGCCTACATAAAAAAAAAAAAGAAATAAAATTAAGAAAAAAGAGGGTGGAGAAAAGGATTGAACAAATAATGATATTATCTAAAAAAAAAAAAAATTCAAATGTGACAGGAACTAGCACATTTAAGAAATGCACCACAACCATAAATGAAAAAAAAAAAACTCATTTATTTGAATAATTGGAAATTCATTCGGTGTTGTTATAGCAAATAAAAATAACCAACCTTGGTATATTAATGTTTCGGCACTGTGATTATTTCTGTGTAACATCACACTCCTTAATTGTTTATTATGACCTCCACCAAGAAAGATGTTCCCACAGGGTTTGTGTGTTTGTTTGCTAGCAGGATTACACAAAAAGTTATGTGTGGAATTTCGTGAAATTTCTACCAGACGTGGGGCTTTGAACAAGGAAGACTCCTTTAGAATTTGGAGATGATCTGGCTCAAATTCTACATCCAGGAATTTTTTAAAGATTCTTTAACATTGTGAGGTACCAGCATTTTTGGCATTTTGATTGATATGGGGGATTGCCGGGCTTGCGGGAGGTTTTCACTCTTGGTACGTACTTATATGATGTTCTTAGATTTTATTGGGCAATTTTTCTTTTTCTTTCTCAAGAAATTTGTAAAACATCCAGATGCCATGATGATAATAACATAAAAAATGTGTGAAATATACTGTATGTAGCAGAGCAACATTCGGAGCACATTCATAACCACTGTGAGCAACCACGAAGCCTTATATCCTCACTGAGGCCCTGTTCTCTTACACACACACTCTTATGAAACATTCTACCTGATGAGGGGGTTCAGGAACATGAGCTCTGTTCCCCGACCTCATTTATACAATATTCACCCATTTATAATAATCCCTATGAATTGTTCATGAGATGAGGTTTTGGTGAAAACAGGATGGGGGGGATTAGAGGCTGCGCAGACTCATGCTACTGTGTTCACTTCGCCTAGCCGTCCCTTGAGACGCTCCAGATCGGCACTTCTTACCATTCAGAAACAGAAGGAAAAGCTGGAGTTGTGCTGTTAACGCCAGGTTCAATAAGCGCGCCGCTGGGAGGGGCTAATCGCCACACGCTCGTCCGCTGATCGCGAATGACAGCAGGCTAATAGGCTACATCTGGGAGAGATCAGATCAGAGGAGAAAACATTTCATGATGGCAAGAGGCCAATATGTTTTAGGGAGAAAAAAAAAAATAAGATAACATAGAATAACAAATACACAGGTGGCCCGTGTGAAAGCGTTAAATAAGAACATCAATGTTGTGTTGCGCTAAATGGGGGCCTATTGGTAAAATGATTAAAAAAGACGTCTTGGGTTTTTTGAAAATAATGTAAGGGTGTGGATGTTTTAAATTATATTTCTAAACTGAAAATCAAATAAAAAAAGTACAGGAATACTGTACTTTTACAAATAATTTATA
>JAQMYF010000021.1:3740418-3762009 GCA_030014195.1 Neosilurus mollespiculum | reverse complement strand
CTGTCTCTCCTTGTGTCTCTCTCTCTCTCTCTCTCTCTCTCTCTCTCTCTCTCTCTCCCTGTCCAATCTATCCACCTATCAACCTGCCTCTCTCTCTTTGTTCCTCTTGCTCTCTCACACACACTCTCTCTCTTTCCCTTGCTCTCTTTCTCTTGCAGTCCATCTTTCTCTCACTATCTTTTTCTGCCCCTTCTGTCAACCTGCCTGTCTCACTTTGTTGCCCTGTAGCAATCTCTCTCTCTCTCTCTCTCTCTCTCTCTCTCTCTCTCTCTCTGTAGCAGCCTCAGTCTGGCACTAACTGTTTGCCTTTTCTTTATTTATTCTTGTCTGTCTGTCTCACTGTCTGGATCTTTGTCTCTCTCTCTTGTTGTTTCAGTTTTTCTTTCTGTAAAAATCGATCGTATTGTCTGTCTTTAATGTTCCAACATTGTAAATTGCTTCTGTTTGTCTGGATCTGTCTTCCCCTAACTCTGAATTTCTGTCTGTCTGTCTCTAGGTGCCTGTATCGCTCCTCCCCTCTCTGTTTATCGCCCATTCACTCTTAGTTAATCTACGTTTCTGGTAAGCCTAGCCAAGCTTTTATCTACTGCATGTGAGGTGTAAGTTTGATTACTTTATTAATGTAGTTTAATACCTCTAAGGGCAGTGGTGGTGGCTCAACCTTACACTGGTGGGCTCTTAACCCTCTCGGCTCCAGAGGTACTGCATCATTGCTGACCCTCTGCTCAGACCCCAACTGGAACATAACAGAAAAGGAAAAAAATGAGTTAAAATTCTTTTTTTTTTTTATTTATTAAGATGTCTTTTCATTTTGTAAAACTAATTTTATTTCATTCATTCATTTATTTTCTAGGTCGCTTAATTAGTGTCGCAGGGAGGCTGGTGCTCGTCTCAGCCAACTCTGGGCGAGGGTGGGGTACACCCTGGACAGCTCGCCAGGCCATTGCAGCGCCAACACACATACAACCATTCACACTCACCCTCACACCTAGGGGCAATTTGGATCAGCCAATCAGCCTAATGTGCATAGGGCAGAGGTGGCTCTGGGGTTAAGGCTCTGGCTTACTGATCCGAAGGTCAGGGGTTCAGTACCACCAGGCTGCCACTGTTGGGCCCTTGAGCAAGGCCCTTAACCCTCAATTGCTCAGTTGTATAAAAATGTTAGATGTATGTCGCTCTGGATAAGAGCGTCACCCAAATGTAAATGTAATGTGGATATTTTTGGACTGTGGGAGGAAACTGGAGTTCCCTGGAGGAAACCCACACAAACATGGGGAAGCTCCACACAGAAACGCATATGCCAAGTATGGAATTCGAACCCGGGAGTTGCTGTGACGCATAAGTGCCACCCAACAATTATTTTATTTATATATTTAATCATTTAAAAATATTTTCAGTAATATTACACAGCAATTTTTTTATTGAAAGCCTAATTTTTTATTATAAACAAAGACAGATAGATAGATAGATAGATAGATAGATAGATAGATAGATAGATAGATATTGTGAAGAAAAAGAACCTCTCCAGTACCCCTCCTCCACCCCTTCCCGGACACTAAATTACTGTAATATTTTATAGTTTATCTCCATCACATTTCCTCGTGATAAACTACTGCATCTTAATGACTTTCACTTATTGGGCATTTTTAATAATCTTTTTTTTTTTTTTTAAACAGGGTATATTACCTCTCTCAGGAGGAGGTTAAGGAGCTATGGAATTAACCAATTGTGTTGCTAATTAAGAATAATGACCCTCATTTCAGTAAAAAAAAAAATAATTAAATAAATAAAACCCTTGATTATACTAAAGGTGCTGGATATTATTTCTATATACTGGAAGCTCTCAGCACTCGGACCTCATCGGCCTGAGTTTCATTTTCTTTGCTGAATTGGTTTTTCAGGGGTTTTTT
The DNA here is from genome assembly GCA_030014195.1 of Neosilurus mollespiculum. Lineage (NCBI taxonomy): Eukaryota > Metazoa > Chordata > Actinopteri > Siluriformes > Plotosidae > Neosilurus > Neosilurus mollespiculum. The sequence continues at coordinate 3,760,099 of JAQMYF010000021.1, read as the reverse complement.
TTTTTTCTTTTTTTTTTTTTTAACTCACTTTTTTTAACTATAATTGTACGAAATTAAAATGCTGGTGATTTAAAGTTCAGTCCAGGCCATCTAGTGTGCAACATTTTTTTCTTTTTATTATTATTATTTTTTCCAGACAAATTTAATACAAAGTAAAATCAATTACTGAATTAAATAAACCACATTATGACAAATTATAACAAATAAAGGCTTGACATATTTCACTTTGCATGTTATGAGTCTATATAATATATTAGTTTTACTTTTGACGTTGAATTACTGAAATAAATGAACTTTTGGAAGATATTCAAATTTTTTTAGTTTTACCTAACACACGTGTGCAGAGCGACACGGAGCGACACCAAGGCAATACTCCGATCTCCTCCTGGATGGCTGAGCTTCTCACCCTATCTCTGAGGGAGAGAGAAGGTCCAGACTAAGTGCGGTTAGGCAGACCCCTATGGAATATAAAAGAGAAAGACCGCAGTTTCCCTTGCCCAGAAGCAGTTAACCAGGGTCCCCCCTGGAGCCAGGCCTGGGGGAGGGGCTCAAAGGCAAGCACCTGGTTCTCAGGTTTCTACTCATGGGATCCGGCCGGGACTAGCCCGAAGAGGAGACATGGGTCCGCTCTCCCATGAGTCCACCACCTGTGGGAGGGGCTATAGGAGTCGGGTGCATTGTGAGCTGGGTGGCGGCTGAAGGCTTGGGTTCTGCCGGACCAACCCTCGGCTGCTGACTCTGGATCTTGGGAAGTCGTTTATTATATGGCATTTTAAAGTGGCGTTCTTTTTATTTCGATTCAGGCGCTGTTACGTTTTTCAATCCGGCTGCACATCAATGTGTGTATTCATTATGACTGCAGTCAGACGAAGTGAATCAACCCTTCCACAACTTCAGAATCAGGCAACGACATGCTTTATTTCTCACACTTCTCAATCAAAGCATTTCACTTCAAGTTTATGTTATAAATAACTTGGAAATCAAGACCTTTTCTCAAACACTGCAAGGTTGATTATTGTAACTCTAAGCTTGTAGTGAAATATTTGAAATGAACAAAACTGTGAAAAGTCAAAACCCATACAGGGTCATGCCCCAATGCAACTGCTGCTCAAGCTGTAAACTAAGTTGACTGAGAAATAAAGACACGATACGATTTGTTATTTTACACCAAACTGTCGTGGCACATTCACTAGAGACAGCTCCGAGTCATTCTACTAAAGAGTCCTTTAACGTCACAGATCACAGTAGAGCTAGCCATAAGCTACGGTGCCGCTCAGATCCGCCCTTATCCGGATACGTGATATGTCGAACAAATCAGATTGCATGTACTGTCATTACCATATATTCATGTATACTATTGTTTTTCATTAGTGACGTGAAGAAAACACGAAACTAAAAAGCAAAACTTCACTACTATGCTGCTGAATCACACATCTAAACCTGATCCCCAGGGGCGGAAGTACACTATACTTAATGCTGTACTGACTGTTACACACATAGAGGTCAAGTCTTTTTGTTGTTGTTGTTGTTGTTGTTTTAAATAAATAGGAAGTTGTACATGATTTTTCATATCACTGATGACAGGCAGCTGGTGTGGTGTGGCAGTTACAGCAAGCAGCTTCTGAGTTCGAAGGTGCTGGGTGACCAGGGACTACCTGTGTAGGTTTCTTCTGGGTACTTCGGCTTCATCCATTTCAACACACACCGCATGATGTTGGACGAGAGAAGCAGCCATCGAAGGTGATGGTTTGTTTTCACGTTTTCTTTAAGATTTGTGTGTTATTTTGCTTGATTATCGCTTGTACATCGATGTCCGGTGCTCGAGCGCAGTATCGACGGCCGATTTACTGCCTAATCAAAACACATGCAAATTAGGCTAAGTAGATATGCTAAATTTCCCATAGGTAGAAATCTCTCTGTATTTGCCACACGATATATTTTTCGACTTGTCCAGGGTTAATCCCACATCTCGCTCAAGCTCCCCTACGACCCACAATGGAGAAGGAAAGAAGGAAGGAAGGAAGGAAGGCAGTACCATTTGTGTATTGTACTGAAGTTCATATTTTCAGAGGTGAAAAAATTAAAAAATGTAAAAATATCTAAATGTATATTTATTTTAAATAATTGCTTTTATAACTTTTTTTTTATAACAAATATATAATTTTTTTTCGTAGTGAAGCATAACATTATTTTCTGCGCAATTTGCAAATAAAATTAAATATAGTTTGCACTATTCTGAAGCTGCACCAAAGTCAACACAGAAGGAAAAACGAAACAATGATGATCAAATACCAAAAATTGTTCTTCCATGCTGCATGTCTGTCCCCTTTGCTGAGCATGGCCATAAATATTTAAGTATTTGGCCCAGCAAAATGATGAATAATATTTGCGGAATTTGCATTCAAGTGTTAAATTAAAAATTAATTACTCCGATGCATAAAGGAACAATATAACTTTGAAGCCTCCAAGATGGCAAACGTTAATTATTTCCAATTAGAAGCCAAATATCTTCAGAGATGTTTCAGACCTCTTAATGGCGTGGGATGAACTGGGGAAAGAAGAAAGAACTCTTTGTTGGTTTTCGAGTTCATAAAACCATAATACCACGTCATATCTGGAGCCCGTGAGCCAGGCAATTAAAATGCATTATCTGCTGCCGTATATTAGAATATGGAGCAAAACCAGCAAATCAATTAAATTCAGATTTAACTGGAACACAGAAACAGGGTTCCCTGCTCTCATTTTTATTCTCCGAGTCCGTAAGGGTTTGTCCTTGCACCCTGCTTGAACATATTTTGATGACAACCTTTAAACACACTATCTTTAAACCATTTTATTACACACTCCTACAAATTCAATTTCATCAAAGTATACATGCCTTAAGGTAAGATAACTTATCTTTCTATATGAAATCCTTACGACTGTATAAATTTCAGTCCTGTCGATCTTCCACTGCCGGGGAAAGCACATTCAAGCCACCAACTGTTCATCCAAACATCCATAAAACTCACTTTCTCCTTTATCCTGATCAAATCTAGCCTGATCTATGTCTGAATCTCTAAAGGTATGCGATGTCTGTACATACGTAACCCGCCGGCCCCTTGCTTTCGCCAAAGACACCCATATTAGAGACGTAATCTCAAAGGCAAATCTTCTAGGCCAGGTTTAAATCCGTGCATCAGCTGGGCGATTAACAAGCACAATCCTGTTCCTGAGTGGAATTATCGGTAAACAGTGCTTCAGCGGATTGGATTTGTGATATTAAACAAATACCTTTTCCCTAATCTGGCAGTCTGAAAAGCACAGACTTGTCAAACTGATAGTGGAGCGGAGTTTTTCAACATGATGCTTCTGAATGTAAAACCCAAATTCTGCACCCTAGACTTCAGAAGTCAGATATTCACGCACTCTCTTCATCTCACTCATTTACCGAATCCTACTATCAGGGTCGCGGAGAGGTTGGAACCTATCTCAGCTGACACTGGGCATAGGCAGGGTACACCCTGAACAGCTAACCAGTCTATCGCAGAGACAGCACACACGCAATTTGGAACAGCCATTTCGCCTCATGTGCATGTCTTTAGACTATGGGAGGCATGTTTTCATTACAGGACCTCAATGCCTCCTACGACATAAGAGTATCTCAAGATTTCCCCAAAGTCAAATTGACAACGTTAGTGGCATTTAGCAGGTCACGGTTAAAAAACAGCTTAGCTGGTTCAACTGTTATAGACTCAGATACTGACCACTACTGCAACACCAAGAAACCCAAGAGTAAGTTTGCTTGGTGCTGAGAAGTACAAGTTTAAGATGCCACCTTTTCATTGGTTGGCAGTTGGTTCCAAGGGTTAATTCAACCATTCATTAATTATCTAAGCCGCTTAATCCTAAATCGGGTCGCCGGGTGGCTGGTGCCCATCCGAGGGAGGGGTACATCCTGAACAGTTCGCCAGGCCATCGCCGGGCCAACACACATACAACCATTCACACTCACACCTAGGGGCGATTTGGAACAACCAATCTGCCTACTGTGGGAGGAAACCGGAGTACCTGGAGGAAACCCATTCAAGCATGGGGAGAACATGCAAACACCACCCAGAAACACCCGAGCCCGGGAATCTTTCCCAGGCCTTCTTGCTGTAAGGCGGATGTGCTAGGTTACAAGGATTGGATTTTTTCCCAACATGATCCCATGCATGGATCACCTCCAAAATTAAATAGTTTGTTACTTGTACCACACCCTACTTTAAAAAAAAAAGAAAATCCTCCAAATCCACGCAAAACTTTTTGAGTTATATTGCACACACTCTAATAAACTGCAAAGGGCTATTTTATTACTTTGAAATTTATTAGATGTGACAGATCTTGCTAGCTGATGCTTCAACTCAAGAAAAACAGGCAAACCTTATTTATTTGATTTTATTTATAAGCTTCCCCAGGCCTCCTGTACAGAGCATGAGCTCCAGTGACGAGGTTCCATTCATACCTTGGAGTATACCATGGCTATTTCTTTAAAGTTAGTTAAAATATGAAAATTGTATGTCTTTGGATTGTGGGAGGAAACCATGGTATTCCAAGGAAACCTATGCAAGCATGGGGAGAACAGAGAAAGTCTACAAAAAAAACACCATTGTTGACCATGGGGTTCGAACCCAGGACCTTACTGCTGTGAGGTAAGGGTGCTAACCACTACACCACAATGTCCACCAATCCACCATGTGCCACCTTCTAGAATGTGAATGAAAAGCTCCAAAAACAAATTACTTGATTTCAACAAACACACACAAAATTTCTTTATGTATTATTGACTTAACTTCTGGACTTTCATGAGTTGCAACAACTTACCAAAATAATGATCACAGTAGACCGTACACTTAGCAGTGATTAGATCACCGATTGTAAACAGCGAGTCCCCGCTTATGGAGCCCTGTTAAAACCAATCAGGTGCTAAAACGCAGCGACAGACGGCAGTTAGAGCCAATCAGGTGGTAATGTACAGGCGCAGATGAGGCCTCTATGACAGATGGTGGAATGACCTGGAAAACCTGCCCTGCTTTTCCCTGTGATCCGTCTGCAGCTGACAGGTATTATTTCATAAACTCTTGTCTAACAGGGATCACGGGAGCTCCCGGCGCATTAATCCGCCACTGAAACCAGCCATGTAACGTCACTGTCGCAGCAAATCTGTCACCCCTGCACTTGCGCAGGGGGAAAGTGCCTTTTGATGAAGTCGTTTATAAATTTTAATCTAACCTGTCCGGTGAACATGATGTACGGTCTCAGTGCTCATTCATGTTTTAAGGAGATCACCCTGTGATTTTTTTTTTTTTTTAAATCAAGAATTTTCACTTTTATTTTCATTCCACCTGAAGTAGGGCACCTGAGTCTGATATCTTTACAGGATTGGGATACGCTGATAAAGGAACAAATGGTGGAGGATCTCAGAGTCACTAGATACACAATTGTAAATTGTACATCAACACAAGATTAGATATATTAGAAATTAGAAACAGCTACCTCGTTAGACAGATGCTTTTTTGAGATAGGCATCCATATTTAACACCCCGTTCCAAACCCATGGGCATTTTGACTAATTGAGTTGTTCCCTCTGTTTTTATAGCCTCCACTCTTCTGGGAAGGCTTTTCACTAGATTTTGGAGTGTGGCCGTAGGGATTTATGCTCAGTCAGCCACAAAAGAATTGGTGACGTCAGGTAGTGATGTCAAAACAAGGAGGTCTGGCATAAATTTGGTATTCCGATTCAATCCAAAGATGTTCCTTGGGGTTGACATCATGGGTGTTTTCAGGCCACTCAGGTTGTTCTAGTAAACTTGGTAAACTATGGGTTCATAGACCACCAAAATTGTGGCAACACTTTGTGGAAGACTATCAAGGTTAAGTTCGTATTTTCTGGCCCTGGAATTTTTTTGATTGGACTCAAAGGCAATTAATTGTGTTAAGGAGAAGGAGGTGATTTAAAAATTACATCTTGGATGATTCTACTCAGGAAACTTCTCATCTCACTTATTTGCCAAATCAATTAATCCTACAAGGGTCAGTGTACACCCTGAACATCTTACTAGACCATTGCAGAGCCACTAAACTCACCTAGGGGAAATTGGGAACGGCCAGTTAACCTAATTTGCATGTCTTTGGGCTGTGGGAGGAAACCAGAGTCCTGGAGGAAACCCATGCAAGCACAGGGAGAACGTGAAAGTTTCACGTAGAGAAGGTCAAGTTAAGGACTCCAACTCAGGCCATTCTTGCTGTGCGGCAATTGTGCTAACCACTACGCCACCGTGCCGACCAGACACGACCATTCCCTGCGTAAATATTGACAATCTCATTTCTCATTTCTCATATCTATATCCAAGTAGGATGGTTAGGATTCTAGACAGCTTTAAAAGATATGGCTTTAGAATGCAAATAACTTTCTACTACAGTGTAGTTCCATACAGCACAACATTTTTAGCTCCCAAGCCACTTTGCAGAATGGGTTCCGTCCTCCCGTCTGTCCGTCACACTTTAGTTTCTGGACATTTACTTGCTGCGCACTAAGGCTGGGGCTTGCAAACTTGGTATGCTTGCTCACTACTATGAGTGCTAGGATGAGTTTGTGTGTACTACTTTTCAGGGTCACAGAGGAAAAACCATGTGTTAGGTTTCCGGACATTTACTTGCTGCGCACTGAAGCTGGGGCTTTCAAACTTGCTATGCATGTCCTATATTGGCATACTATTAAATGGTCGGGCGGGAGCATCTGGACCCCTGTGGTTTGTTTTTTAATTTGTATTTTTTATTTTTTTTTGGCATGAAATTTACTTGAATATTATTCCACACTTCTCTCACTCTTTCTTTTTCTCTCTGGCTAAACTTGTTGTTAGTAGATCTTCTCAGAAAGCTGAAGTACCATGACCTAGCAGGCCATGACTCCTTTTAACCTGCACTCTACTATCCTCTTTTCTGATTCTCTTTCTCTCGTTCCCTGCTTCCCTCTTTGTCCTGCCATCCTTACATCCCTCAAAGAACCACTTAACAAGGGACATTTCCTGGAGATGCTTAATCCTCTTTCAAAGAATTGGGAAATGTAATCATTTCCAAGATAGGCTACACTTTCAGGGACCATTGGCAAGAACCATTCGGATTCATTACACTCAGACCTCCATAAACGGCCACTGTAATTCGCAGGATGACTGTAAGATGAGAAGAGTGCTCGAGTGCCTTGGTAATTAATGCCGTTTGCCATCAGAGTGTGAGGTGGCGAAATTTTTTCTTTTTCTAACTTTCTGGCCATCGTTGGGCAGAAACAAGAAACACATTACAGTTTCCATTAATTGATTTATGTTGTTTTAAAATGTAGGTCTCATCGAGAAAGTTGGATTAGCTGCACTCTCAGGCCAATTAGGCGAGCCGAGGCCTCTCATGGCCGCCCGCGCATGCATCCCAATCAATGGCAATGCCCACAGGTGAACTGCCAAGTCTGAAACGCTCGCGCCAAGCCTTGCATTCTAACAGTCGAGACTAGCTAATGCAATTCAGCCATGGAAATAACCTAGAACGAAGTCTTCAATCCACTGAACTGATTGAAGATAAATATCATCTTTTGAAATTCCGATGGTAGGTATTACAACAGGGTGTCAGGAAACCACTTGAAATGCCAAGTATCTCCCAGAACTCCAAGCTTATTTGAAATATAGGCAAAGAACGGAAAAGTAGATATCAATGAATCCGATGACTTTTGTCAGACTTGCTATTCGTTGTTTGCTTTCCTGTCTTCAGAGAGTTACTCAGCATGAGCTGTGAAGACTTGGGAGGGCACACTTCAAACATTTCAAGCAGCGTGGCCAATAATATGCAAACGTGTGCTCCAGCCTCTTTACAAAATAATGGATTCCAATGCAAATCCAATGACCTTTAATTATGGTATAATTCTGTCGACGATCATAACCTGGAGCGCCATGACTAAATTTTACAATTAGCCCGTTTAACCTGCCATATGACGGTGACCTTTCGCCGAGCACTCAACGAGACCGGCTCAACGTTAACACGGATGACATCTGTTCTGGAACAGAAAGGGATGCTAGCACACACACCACCCCACCCCCCGCCCCCCCTTCCACTCGTCCCGGAGGCTTTTTGGATGACTTCGGCACCAGCGACACCCTGGCAGATAAGTCTGAGGAGAAAAGCTGGCTGACATGGTGAAGGAATTGAAATGCAAGTTTTGCACTTAACTGACAATCTGCCCTGGCTGTCAGGATGGCCGCACAAAACTTGGAAAAACTGTACTACCAAAAAAAATAAATAAATAAATACATAAATAATAATATTTAAAAATATTTTATTAAATTAAATATAATTTTACAGTTATATTTACTATAAGTATGCTTTAAATAAAATTATGAAAAACTTTTATTACTATAAATACCAACAACAATTAATGGAGGGGTCCCCCTCATCCCTTTTCCATCCTATACTACTTACTCCTTTTGGAAACCTCAAGGACAGCATGTTTAGCTGTATAATTTCGTATCTTGGCTCGTTCCCGTGCACAAATTCCTCATTTTCCCATTTGACCTCAACAGTCTCATTATCGAGCTGTTTTCATTAGAGAGGTGAGAGCGCCTCTCTCTTGTTTTTATGTGTGAGCTGTTTCTGAACCGCCACTTTAACATCTGCACTCGGTTGCAATGCTAACGCTCGGCTAATAACAGTGTGCGTTCACCATGTCCGGAGCCAAGAGGCACAGCTGAGCAATGTCAGGCAGACTCGCACGCCGCCTCTAAGCATTATTGATTCTGGATGTGGCACTTTTGTACGGCCCCAAGCTGTTCGCTTTAAAGAAACAGCGTTAGCAGTGTAGCGTGTGACGTCCAATTGCTATCTCTGTCATTGGTGCCACAGTGGACGGGATTCACTGAGAGTAATCAAATACCTCGGATGGGTCTCGGTCGTCTCTGAGGAAAATGGGACGAACCCACACACACACACACACACACACACACACACACACACACACACACACACACATACACATACCCCTATTTAACACAACCCCTCAATTATCCCCAGTCTGTAAATACCTGTTTATTCATTTTCAAACCAATGCGGATGCTTTTTCCATTTTTTTTTTCCAAGGTATCTTAATTACTCTGAAGGGCCCAGTGTCTGGCTAGTGGACAACTCAAAAGAAGTCCATTTGCCTGTGTGTGTGTGTGTGTGTGTGTGTGTGTGTGTGGTGAGCGTTTGGCAGGCTGTGTTTGCGTCCAGATTGGAGCGCCTCTCGGCGGTGCGCCGGCCAGTCTTGGAGGAGTGTGTGTTGGGGGGATTGGGGCTTTAGCAGGGAAGGTAAGTGTGACTACAAGCTTTGGCTGGCCATCTGCTCTCCTGCGGTACTCGGGCCAACCTGAGCCGCCTGCAGCAAGGACCTGGCCTACGCACAAATACACACCGCCGGCCAAACACGCACACACACAGACTTACACACACAGCGACCACCGTCCAAGCATCCTTGCTCGTCCAATCGCCATCAGCCTGCTGCTTAGCACCAAACACTCCATATGCACTATGGTTTCTCTCTCTCTCTCTCTCTCTCTCTCTCTCTCTCTCTCTCTCCCTGTCTGTGTGTGTCTCATTCTCTACTTTTCAAATGAAAAAAAAATTAATTGCATCAATGTGTGTTCTGCAGGACATGTGATCATGTTTCTTTCTTGTTTAACTCTTTAAAGCAACACCGTCAATATACGAGGGTCAATTGAAAGAAAAAAAGTGAATGTGGCCTGAACTTGAAGCCACCAGAAACACTAAATGAAAAAATCCAATGCTAGAAATGGCAACAGACTGATCTCTGGGAATTTAGGGTATGACAGTTTCTCAGCTATTTCAGCCGAGTTCATAATTGGTTTGCACTAGAGGTCAATTGTGCGGAACAGTTTTTATAATAATAATAATAATAATAATAATAATAATAATGAATAAAATAATAATAATAATTATTATTATTATTATTATAATTATTAGAATCTTGACCGATGGTTATGTTTTATATTTAGCCTATGTGTGTGTTTGTTAGTGTGCATTTTCATTACATTTCTACCAGGCGCGGGGCTTTTGACAAGGAAGATTTTGGAGATGATTCGGACCAAATTCTGGATCGACAAATTTTTTTTAAGAATTTTTTTTTAACATTGTGAGATAAGATAATTTCTGACGTTTCGGTAGATATGGGGGATTGCTTAGCTTGGTGGGGGTTTGCACTCTCTGAGGGCTCTTCTTTTTACTTGCACTTGTCTATTACATTCTGCAATAATAGTAACACATTTCAAACCAACATGTTAATTAACATGAGTAAAAAAAAAATCCAGAGATACAGTTTTTATTCTAAATGCAATAATTAAGTATTTAATGCCAAAATGCACAATTATAATATGAGACAATTCCATACAGCTCAATATAGTAGCCAATTATTCAATATATCCAATAAAGTAGTCACAATGTTGTACAGTATCTAATTGTGTGAATTTGTGTTGGATGTCAGAGTGATGGTCTTTGTAGCACATCCACGTCAAAAAATTCAAAATTCATAACCATTGTCTAGTTGTCTTTTGAGCTCCATGGGATGACCTTAGTTGTGTTTGTCCTTAAAGTCTCAACAACAAAAAAATAATGTTACTCCCGTTATTATCTCTGCCTGATGGAGGTATTTTAATCAACAGCATTTGGGAATCAGTCTGTTTGTCAGTATGTCTGTGAACAAAATCGTAACCACACCCATGCAAGGATTTTCACCAAACTTGGTAGGGACACTACCCTACCTGAGTCCCAGAGATGATTCGATTTTGGAATGTCTGGGTTAAAGGACAAGGTCAGAGTAAGGTTCACAAACTTTTGGCAATAGAGCATGTACAGCTTCGAAACAAGTTTTGATAGACATATCATTACTATGGAACACTAATAGGAAACAATATATGATGTTTTAAATAAGATAGTTACTGCTGACCTTGAATGACCCTAAAAGGTGAAAATCAAGGTCACAGAATTTTGTGTGCCTCTAACTTCAAAACGAGTGCCAATAGACATGGCTTTATAATTAAACACTGATAGGAAACCACATATGGACTTCTAAATGGAACAATTACCTTTGACCCTGAGTGACCCTGAAAGGCCAAACCAGCCATCTTGTAAATTGTTTAAATATGACTGTTTTTTTCGTTAGTTTGGTCACATTAACATACTATAATTTTTTTTTAGCAGACAACCACATGCATAATTAAAATCACTATCCATATTCCGCATGGTTGCCCCATTGTCCATGCTGCCTGGCGAAGGTACCTTGAACTCCCTGAAAGCGTCTTGAGTTTGTGTTTGTACTCATATCTGTAATCTATTTAAAACCCATGACCAAATCATCGGGAATAATATATTCATATCTGATAGTATTCTCTCCATGGTATTTCTATAAGATGGCCGACAAAGAAAGATGTCTTCCTCTGGTAGCTGTGAGCAAAGAGATAAATATGAAGGCGATACCTGCTGAATCGCATCGTTCGAGGTCATCTTCATTGCACCATTCAGACGCATGAGACAAATGAACGATGCCAGAAAAAAGGGGGGATAGAAGAAAACAGTGTGTGTGTGTGTGTGTGTGTGTGTGTGAGAGAGAGAGAGAGAGAGAGAGAGAGAAAGAGAGAATAGAGAAGGGACTGGAAGGAGGAGGTGGGGAGGGGATGCAAGTGAAAAACAACAACAACAAGAAGTAACATAATGCTCATTATTAAATTGCAGCCATGGCGGTTGCCAGGAACCTATTCCTCATCATTAATTATTCATCCTTTCCTTCAGTAATGCAATACTCAGGTGAGGCGTGCGGGTGATAGAACGCATCATTTCGAGGCTTAATGGCGACATGGTGGCCAGATCCGGGGATAGATTCGGAATATCAATCAGACATGTACGTGTACACAGAATCTATCTCTCCTTGTGTATTTTTCTTCTTTTTATTTCTTTATTGTATTATCTAGCTCTGGGGGGAAACTAACACGTTGACCTTTTTGCTGGCTTGAAATTCTCTCTCTCTCTCTCTCTCTCTCTCTCTCTCTCTCTCTTTCTCTCTCTTTCTCTGTCTGTTTTCAAAACCTCCTCGAGTAAAAATTTGACCAAATTTTAAGGCATGCATTAAAACGAACAGCGATTAGCAGCAGTCCAACAAAGGGGTTCATCAGTAGCTCTCATAGGATCTGACAAGTTTGAATTGGGTGTCAGAAATCCACTGAGCGCTAAACACAATTATATTCGCATTTACCGTGTTTTTTTTGGATTTTTTATTTATTTTTTTGTGTGTGTGCGTGTGTGTGTGACGTGAATCAACATAAATGTCATTCTGTGTCGCTGAATGCAAAGCGATGCCATGATTTAATAATCAACTCAATTGTGTTGTCATTCTGATATACCCGACATGCCAAGTGTGGATTCTTCATACAAGCGAAGTCGCCTTAATCCAACTGTTTATCCTTCAAATATAATACGGTAATGTTATTAATGACACTCAAAGCAGTCGGTGAATATTCTTCGCGAATCCATCTTAAGTATGACTTTCTTTCTTTTTTTATTTTTTTTTTTGCAAACAGCGCTTTCATGTTTTATACATTTTTTTTTTTTTTTTTTTTTTGACGGCGTTAATATTGTTAGCGGATGATATCCAAAGAAGAGCAAAGCGATTAATAATGCGTGGCAATTCACGGATGTTACGGACAAATACAAATCTTGGCAGCTTCTTGTACACATGCCTGAGGCTTTGCTTGTATGTTCGCTGTCTTTCTTTCTCTTTCTCTCTCACTCTGTCTAAAATGCATATCCCTCCCATATGCTTTCATAGTTCTAAGTTAATGACCTCTCGTACTGTGAAATGGAACAATGCCTCTGTCTTCAGGCTGTGAACTGGCTCACCTGCTGCTCCAATATTACCAGAGAGAAAAAGAGTCAGTGTATAAGCCGTACCAACATGTTTATTTATCATTTATTTCCATTAGCCATGTGTTTATACTTCACTGAAGGAGACTACCTTCAAAGAATAGATTTTTTAACGCAGTTATATGCAGATCATCAACATTGAGGTTTTGTGATGCGGCCGGGCACAAAGGAATTTTCTTGTTATGACGCCTCGCAAGTTGATTATTTTCCAATTACAAGACATCCCGTTGTGTTTTTATGATTGCTCACAATGTTCAATTCATTCATTTTATTCACATGCCAAACTGCTTAATTTTGCTTGGGTTGTGGGCGGACTGGTGCCTATCTCAGCCAACTTTGGGCATAGGCGGCGTACACCCTTAACAGCTCACCAGTCCATTGCAGTAACAACGCAAACACAACTATTCACACTCTCACTCCCACCTAGGAGCAATTTGAAACATCCGATTAGCCTGATGTGCAAGTCTTTGGACGATGGGAGAAAACCTGTAGTCCATGAAGGAAACCCTCGCAAGCACAGAAAGAACAAACTCCACACAGAAACGCCCTCACCGAGCCCCACACTGAGGTAGACATGCTAACCACTACGCCACCATGCCACCCACAGTAGAAAATGGATAGATAATTTGCCGAAATTCTTACTCCTACTAGGGTCCTCTCTCAACCAACACTGGGTGGAAATATATGTATATATAACTATATAAAACTCATCCGATCTGAATGAAATTTGCAATGTTTACTCAGGATAAGAAGTTGTGATGTCCCACCAAGTTTCATCTGGATCTGATCTAGATTGTTCACTTGGCGATAATTTAACTTTACCATGGGAAGTCAGAGATTTTTTTGGAAGGGTGATAGTACAGCAGGCCCAGCATGGGGGCGCTGTGTACTTAATGTTTATGGCTTGGTAGTGGTTTGTGGTCTTATTCCTTATTATTTGCTAAAAATATATATATATATATATATATATATATATTATAATAATAAATAAAAATTGCATATTATTATGACCAAGCATGTCATATAACAAAGAACCCCTAAAGCCCCGAAGAAGACTTTCCCGTGGTGGAAAACTTGACAACTGACTATCACAAGTAGTCTGACACTGGAGACTCCTTCCTTTACCATAGGCTCGGATTAGGAACAGCGTCTCTAGGAATAGCATGCTGTTAATTACGTCTTGAACGATTGCAAGACTTGCTCCAGTAGAAGATGAATCAACACCGTCTGACCAATCAGATTCAAGAATTCGACAGCACCGTGGTGTAAATATTCAGATCAGTATTAAACATATTCGACTTTAACCTGAACAAGCCTGCAAATCATTAGATGAGTGATAGTATCATTTCGTAGTTGCTGCCTTTCTTTTCTAATGAAAATATATTTACTATATCTACAAGGCCTGCCTACACAATGTTGGTCAGACTCGTTGAATTGTATAAATAAAGCTGCTATTTTCTGGCAGATGGACTTACTACAGTTTCTGACGTCATGCACACACACACACACACACACACACACACACACACACACCAGCTGCTACTGTCAAATAATGAATGAGTTTCATTTTGCTGGCAGTAATACAATAGGCTTTACATAAAGATACTGACGGTTCCTCATTGATCCTGCTCATTCGTGCTCAGAAACTCAGCACTAAGGGATACACTTTTTGTTCCACTTAAAAAGTTGTTTCACTTGTTTGCCATTATTTTTGTTGTTGTTGCCCGAAATTAAAAAAAAAACAACAACAATATCTAAATATTTCCAGAGAGCATACAACGAACACTCATAAAGCAATGAATCGTACAGCAGAGTCAGCACAAAGCTATTGCAGATATCAACATTTCTCACAGATATGTTGATAAATAACTCCAAAAGTCTCGCGTTTATGGATTACCCACAATTTATAATTAATAACAACACTTAGCATTAAAGGCTAACTGTCTTTAAGCGTTCTATTACCCTACTTTAAAAATAAACCCCAACACATCCATCCATTCATCCATTTGCCGGACTGTGTAATCCTACTAGGGTCATGGGGAGGCTGGAGCCTATATCAGCCTACTCTGGGCAAAGGCGGAGTACACCCTGAACTGCTCACCAGACCTTCACAGGGCTAACACACACACACACACACACACACAACCATTCACAATCTCACTCACACCTACAGGCAATTTGGAACAGGCATGTTTTATCAAAGACATTGTGCATGTCTTTGGACTGTGGGAGGAAACCGGAGTACCTGGCGGAAACCTACTCATGCACAAAGAGAACAGGACTCGAACCCAGGACTGTCTAGCTGCGAGGCAGATGTTTAAACATTTAGACGTGTTCTTTATTGTCCATGAAGAACACTAGGGATTTGTACCTTCTTTAGTGATTGACAGCATTTGTTTATTTGTCTGTGAACAAAATCCCGACCACACCTGTGCAAGGATTTTCACCAACCTTGGTGGGAACACTACCCTACCTGGGTCCCAGGTATGGATTGATTTTTGAATGTCAAGGTCAAAGGTTAAGGTCAGGACAAGGTCACACCTTTCTAGGGATAGAGCTTATAACTTTGCAACAAGGGTCGATAGACATGCCGCTAGAATGAAACACTAATAGGAAACCATATATGGACTTCCAAATGAGACAATTATATTTGACCTTAAGTGACCTTGGGGCTGGTGGTGTAGTGGTTAGAGTGCTGGGCTCATGATCGAGAGGTCATGGGTTTGAATCCCTGTTAGACCCCCCCCACTGCACTAAGAAGCTGGGGATAAGCTCTGGCCTGATGAGCCGGTGTAAAAAGCACAACACACTTACCTTTAACCCTTTAACTGACCTTAAAAGGTACTTCAAAGTGATCTTCAAACCACAGCCATCTTGTAAAGCCTTTAGATAAGAAAGTTATTTTTTAATAATTTGTTGTTTTAATAATGTACTATAGACATACCATAAGAGACTCTTATGAGTGAATAAAACTAATAACCATATAGAGCCTATTTGCAGCATCTAATAACCATATAGAGCCTATTTGCAGCATTATCAAGTATCTTCCACTCTAGACACCCCCCACCACCCCCCAGGTGTACATATTGGTGGCAAGTATTTAAAAAGTGAAAATAAATCAATAAAAACCTTTGCTTTCTTGACACATTTCTGTAAAGCTCACCATCCGTCCATGTCACCCATTCTCTCACTTTTTTGCCCTCATCCTTTCCCCTGCACCTTCTTCTTGCAACCTCTCATTTTTTCCCCCAAAATGCCTTTAACTTCTTTTTGTCCAGCAGATGACACTTTTCTCCCCCTTCAATCCCTCCATCTCTCGCCCTAAATTGATTAGGCCGCTGCTGCATAAATTAGTCATCAGTATTAGCATGGTGCAGCGCATGCCACTGGTGCCAACTGCTCTCTGCACGGCCATTAAAGGTCATGTTTTGATGACTGAATGCCACACAGACACCTTGGCTCCCGTGAGGAGGCTCCCCAGGTGCACGTGAAAGGTTAAAAATTACCTTCGCGCCGCCCAAGGAAATAATTAGAGGGGTTGCAGGAGCGACCGATAGCCTTGTGTCTGTCAGAGCCAACGCATTGGGACTAATGGCCACACTGGGGGAAGAGTCAAATGGGCTGTCACATCGGCACGGACAAACGAGACTAATAGCAGGCCCTGTCAGAGAGAAAAGGGTGGGGGCGATGGCATTAGGCCCTAACCTTTTCCATAAATCTGTTAACACATGTAGAGTGGTGATTTTGTGACTCATGCCTGGGTGTGTGTTAATGTGAGCAGGTTAGGAAGAGGCGGGGATCAGTGCGGTTTAAAATCCTCGGAATCAAAACCCATGAAGGCACAGAGCTGACGCTTTACTATTCATCTTCGTTTTGAAAATGTCTCCACTGTAATTGCCAAAAACAAACAATTACATATTTCATCGCATATTTTGGGTGGCGTAGTAGTTAGCACGTCCACCTCACAGCAAGAAGGTTCTGGGTTCGAGTCTCAGGCTTGGGAATTTCTGTGTGGAGTTGGCATGTTCTCTCCACACTTGCATGGGTTTCCGCCGGGTAGTCTGGTTTCCTCCCGCAATCAAAAGACATGCACATTAGGTTAACTGGCTGTTCCAAATTGCGCCTAGGTGTGGATGTGAGTGTGAATGGTTGTGCGTGTGTCAACCTGTGATGGCCCCGTCTTGGTCCAGGGTTGGTTGAGATAGGCTCCCACCTCCCCATGACCAATGCAAACTCTACAGAGAAATGTCCTTGCCAAGCCTGGGACTTGAACCCAGGACCTTCTTGCTGTGAGTCAGACTAGCTTACCACAACAACACCATGTCCTGACAGACAACCAAAGTGGGTGGTCACTATTCAGCTCTGATATATGCTATAGTTTCAGGCCAATACCTAGCTGTACCCCCCAATTCACTCTTATCTCCTCCTGGCAAAATTTTCCAGGAAACAGCACAGTGCAAGGGCTTTCTATCACAGCGCTCCCTGTATTTACTGGCGAAAGACATAAAAGTGGTGTCTCTTGTAAGACCCCAAGAAGACCCCAAGAATTCGTAAATCTGTTCTTCAGTGGTAGACTGTCTCTGCCTAATTTCCATTTGTTCTATTGGTCGGCTAATATTCAAAAGATTCCTTTATGGCTTAATTTTCCAGATTTGCTTTGGTGCACATTAGAGGCACAAGCATGTAGTGCAGCTTCCTCTTTGCGGCCTTTAATTGCTTCTCCTATTCCAACCAACCCCTCTGGCTTTACAAATAATCATGTGGTGAGGTCAACACTCAAAATTTGGTACCAATTTAGGAAACATTACAGATTTACCTCAAATATCTACTTTAGCTCCTGTGTTGAAGAACCATTTATCCCCCCCTCATCGTCAGACTCCTCCTTCTCCTCTGGGCGTGAAATCTTTCAGGGATTTCTATCAGGATGGTATGGCCTGCAGTTTCACAGATTTATCTCACTGATCATCTTTTTAGATATCTTCAGATTAAACACTGTGTTAAATCTCTTTCCTCTACTTTTCCGTCTCTGCCCTCAGGCCATTTCTGGGAAGAATTTTGGAATTCAGATTTTCTTGAGAAATCATTCATTTAACAAGGTTTATAGTAAACTCCTCTCTTTAGATTGACCTCAAATGTCTAAAATTAAAACTGCTTGGGAAGGTGAGCTAGGGATTATTTTGAATGGGGAATGGTGGGAAGTGGCCATTACCAAAAAAAAGTTCAAAGTTCCAGTTCAAAGTTTTTTATAGGATTCATTTTTCCAAAGCTCAACTATCACAAATTTACTCTAATAGCCCCGACCACTGCGGCAAATGCCACGCCTCTGATTGTAAAGATTGTAATTACTTCCTTACTGGCAAGACGACAAATTCTATTCCTCTCGAAGTGACCTTGCTCTCCCTCCAGTGCTCAATAGCTCAGAAATATTACCTGACGCTTGAAAAGATCACTCATTCAGTAAGAGTTAACGCTGCAAAATTCTTTGAAACATACACTACAATTCTCTGTAACCTCTTTGCATATCCCATCCACTCACCCCCCCTTTTTCCCCTCATTTTCTTTCTTTCTTTCTAGCTTTCTTTCTTTATTTATTTGTAGTTTTTTTTATTTTTCTTTTAATTTTTTAATCATTTTTTATTACATATTTATCTGTTTTTATTTATTTTGTATGGGGGTTGTTTTATGTTTATTCGATTGTTATTATATATACACTATATATATATATATATATATATATTTATATATATAATTAAATTATATCCTGTTGCTTTTCTTATCATTAAATTCTGTTTGTAATTTGGGTTGCTTTTTACTCTTTGTGTGCCACATTTGACTAATAAACATTTTAATTAAAAAAAGTGGTGTCTCCACTCTGCCAGAAATCAGTCCGATTTCTGCAAAAGCTGCTAGATGGGCCACGGTGGTTTGGTAGCTGTCCTCAAATGACCTTATCAAGCTATTTTGCAGAGTTCCAGAGGGTGAGAAAAGCAGTCAACTGCAGGCAATTACAGATGGGAGAATGCAGTAAGCACTTGAATTCTATAGGCTTGCAGCAGGAAGTGGGTGGAATGAACCAGTGCTGAAAGGTGGCCTTTCAGTGGACTAGTGCAGGCAGGGAGAGTGATTATGGGAGAACGCCCACCGATGCCTTAGAACAAGTGGTTAGGAATACAAAATAGTCTGTCCATGGATAGACCATGTAGATGTCTACAGTATAAGGGTCCTTGAAAACAGGCAAGGTGCAGATATCTCAGCACCAGGTACACTGTCCTGTATAAGATCTGATACCACCTCAGCAAAGTACCCAATAAGCTGGACTTTCCATGTCACTGTTAGTTTCTTCATTCCATGTCTCCTGTCTCAAGCCTGGACCACTAGCACCAATGTCCCCCTGGGATCAACCCCATGTTCCCCGACCTCTATATTCCTCAGACCCGATGTTCCCCAGTCCCTATGTTCCCTGGTCCTTATTAAATTAATGGATCTTCAAAGTACCAATTTATGGAATATTTTTGATTTCACAGTTTTCAGTGTTAAGAGTGCTAGGGGTATGGTAAGGAAACATAGGACTGGGGAACATAGGTATTGGGGAACATAGTACTGGGGAACATAGGACTGGGGAGCATAGGTACTGAGGAACATAGGTACTGGGGAACATAGGACAGGGGAACATAGGACTGGGGAGCATAGGTACTGGGGAACATAGGTACTG
>JAQMYF010000021.1:3699911-3725375 GCA_030014195.1 Neosilurus mollespiculum | reverse complement strand
TCAGCGTGTTTCTGCCCTGCGATGGCCTGGTGAGCTGTCCGGGGTGTACTCTGCCCTCGCCCAGAGTCGGCTGAGATGGGCACCAGCCTCCCGGTTACCCTAATTAGAATTAAGCGCTTCAGAAAATGAATGGATGAGTCAGTGAAAAGTAACTGCTCTGGTATGAAAATAATAACAATTAAAAAAAAATAGTAGCCTAAAATAAAAGTGACATCACCACATCGCTGATAATTTGCTGTAAATAAATGGCATCATACATGCATGAATAAACTGTTACAGCAGAAACATCACAGTAATATAAACCTATGATACGCCTTGTAACTGCATAGAACTACTGTCAGAATGATCAAACACCTTTGAACCAATCAGAATCGACCATTCATCAATGCAAGGGTATCAATAAAATAAAAAATGGTGATTATTATTTTTATTATCACTTTTGATACTGGTGTTGGATGTCTTTGAATCAGAGTTTCTGCTGTGCTAATTAGCGCTACCGTCACTCTTCTGACAGGTGCAGCCCGTCTGCCGGCCTCCAACTCTCCCAAACACACACACACACAAACACACATACACACTAAACGTGTTGATTTTGTCCCCCATCTGTTATTACATAATCACTGCCAATGTCTGTGTGATGAAGATAGAGAAGAAGAAAGAGAGAGACAAAAGCAAGGAAGGAAGGAAAACTCGACAGAAGTGAGTATTAGGGCACGTCAGCGTGGCTGGAGGCGGTTGAGAGTAATTGAGGCCTTGGTTGAAGTCGTTAACTGTAATTCTTGGCTCCGATACATTCGCAGTCGAGCCGCGTGTCCTTGAAAAGGCTCTGGAAAGTAAATTCCATGTGGAGTACATTTATAACAATTATAACAGTGATACCATTATGAATTCTGATACCCGTGAATATCTGTGATACCGTTTACGTGTAGCGGTTAGCACACCCGTCTCACAGCAAGAAGGTCCCGGGCTCGGGGCGTTTCTGTGCGGAGTTTGCATGTTCTCCCCGAGCTTGCGTGGGTTTCCTCCAGGTACTCCAGTTTCCTCCAACAGTCCAAAAACATGCACAGTAGGCTGATTGGTTGTTCCAGATCACTCCTAGGTGTGGGTGTGAATGGTTGTATGTGTGTTGGCCCTGCAATGGTCTGGCGAGCTGCTTACGGTGTACCCCGATCCACCCAGAGTTGGCTAAAATGGGCACCACCCTCCCCATGACAATAATTAGGATTAAGCGGCTTAGAAAATGAACGAATAAATGAATAATACCATTGACATATTTGCTCCTGGTATAATTTCAAAATTCTTCTTTATTAGTCTATATATTTACAATACAGGGATCAGAAAGTGAACTTTGCTTGGCTGGGGTTTGCGGGAAAGGGGTGGGGGTGTTGGGTTTGTGAACTGACAGGAATATGAAGCATTCTTAAGAACCTTTTTTTTTTATTTTTTTTCTTAACATCGTTACAGGACAAAGCGTCACCATTTTAATCCAGGATGGAAGGATAGTCGGCTGCCGAAAGGAAATAACGTCACATCATCAAGGTCGCTAAGTTTGACACCACCGTGATCCCGTGACGAAAAAAAAAATGTTCATTTTTTCCAGCGCGATACAGGAGACGAGCCTGCCTGAAGTCACATGAATTCTTTCCGAAGGAGGCTTACGGAATTCACAAAGAAGGTGCCAGAATACACACCGCTCAGTCCATGCCACCGGCCGCTTTTCGACGCCGCGAGGAGCTAAACGGTCGATAGCGGAGCCGAGTGGCTTGGGAACGCTCACCCTAATTGTTTGTTCAATTATTTTTCTTGGACGCTGCACCTGCACTCCACCAAGCGAGCTCTGGAGACGCACAGCACAATTAGAGCCTGCCGAGCAGTGAGGATTGTGGGTAAACGCAGGCCAAGCAGCCCGCAGGGCGAATCAGATAAATACCTTTTTAGTGCTTTAGGTAGAGTTGTGAGAGAGAGCGATTCAGGGCTCTCGGGGAGTAATTTCGGCCTTATTTGTCTGCATGTTTGACCTCCTCTTGACAAGGTTCCAGAACGTTTTGTCAGCAGCACTATGCTATCCTTCCCGTGATTTAATCAAAGGCTATTATGAAGGCGAGGAAAACTGGGGAGGTTGTTACCTCCACTGAACTGTCCAACTCCCCCACTCCCACTCGCTCACACACACACACACACACACACACACACACACACACACACACACATCTGAGGAATGTGAGATCGCATGGGTAAGTGCCTTAGATGGCTTAAAATCAGAAGCATGGGAGCAAGGACACACACACACACACACACACACACACACACACGGCAGATAAGCTTGCATTAATCTTACAGCTTGAAAAAATCTCTACTTCTAATTATATTATTATATTCTGTGTGTGTGTGTGTGTGTGTGTGTGTGTGCGTACATATATATGCACACACACTGGCCATCCCAGGGCCATTCACACAACCATTTACGTTTACACTCACACCTAGGGGCAATTTGAGACAGCCTGTTAGCCTAATGTGCACGTCCTTGGACTATAGGAGGAAACCAGAGTACCTGGAGGGAACCCATACATGCAGTAGGAAAACATGCAAACTCTACACAGAAACACCCTTGCCAAGTCTTGAGACCTGAACCGGGCCCCTTCTTCCTGTGAGGCGCACATGCTAACCACTACGCCAGCATGCCGTCCATCACCATTTTAACCTAATTCTATTATACTTCAACAGGAACATTGTTTCCAAGGTTAAATCTAAGTAGCTAACGCAGTATGCTTTTGTTATCTAGTGAACTGAATTTTTACTGCCCGAGAGAAGTCATTGTTCTCTTTTAATACTGTATTGAATGGAGTTTTGCGTCCTTGACATGCTAGCCTACATTTCAGCTATGAGATGTGATGTTCTGTCCTCAGACTGCGCCCATTGTTCAGCCAATATTTAAGTCTGGCGAGTATCTTTATTCTGTATTTTGCTGATTTATGTTGCGCTAGCATATTAGCATTTCACAACAACAACGACAACAAAATAATTCAACCTCTTTTTGATCTTTCTGTGCTGATTGCTACGCTAGGAATTTCAATTCTCAACGATTCACACTCACACTATCAAAGTATAACTTTCGTTTCTCCTTTCCTTTCCCCAACCTTACTAGCCCTGCTCGCTCTGCTGCAAAGAAAGCCGTGACTGTGGCAGCTGTGGAAGTGGAAACGACGGGGCTACAGTAACTGAAAGTGTCAGTCAATGCATTGTTTCAACCCCCATCCCTCCACTTTGCTCTACCGTTCTGTGGCGGTTCGGATCGGTGGTCTAAAGCGGGAGGATTAAGTGAGTGGGCTGCATTAGGGGACGGGTGTGTAGGATTGGGGCTGCTGTATTGGTCAGTGACTTTTTTAAAGCCTGAAGGATGGATATATGCCACTGCGCTTCATGTGTGGAATAGATTTGCACGTCTGAGAAAGTTTTTACTTTTATACCTCCGGTATATTTATATTATATCATTGTATAAATGCAACAGCGATAACATTATAATATGTAAATAGAGAGAATTCATTCATGCATTCATTCATTTTAATCCTAATCAGCATCACGGGGAGGTTGGCGCCCATTTCAGCCGACTCCGGGCGAAGGTGGGGACACCACGAACAGCTCGCCAGAGCACTGCAGCACATACGAAACACATACAATCCTTCACATTCACTCTCACACCTAGGGGCAATTTGGAACAGCTAATTAACCTACCGTGCATGTTTTTGGACTGTGGGAGGAAACCCGAGTACCCTGAGGAAACCCGCGCAAGCATGGGAAGAACATGCAAACGCCATACACAAACGCCCGAGCTCGGGAATCGAACCCAGGACTTCTTGCTACGAGGCAGACCTGCTAGCCACTGCGCCACCGTACCGCCTAGAGAGGACCATCCAAAATGATTCGTAAAAGTGAGCAAAAATTAGTGTTAGAGGTATAAACAACCACTCCGGTCACATTCTTTCTCCCCCCTCTCTTTTTAATCTAATATTAACACCTCTGAAAACACCTCTGCCCAATTAAAGCAGCATTTGAATGTACACGGACACATTACTGTACATAAAGTCATCTATTATGCGCTCTGGAATACCATCCTTTATACGTTTAACATTACACAAGGCACAGACAGGCAGAGGAAGACAGATGACTATATTCTGACGCAATGAAAAAAAAATGCAGATCGTAGCACCTGCTGCTGAAACTGTATCCAGGTATTTAGAGAAATCACATTTCTGGGCCTCGTATACCACATTAGCTGCATTACTGTCGTGGTTCACACGGGGCTCAGATTTCAGGCGTACAGTAAACCATTCATACTGTGAGAACTACGGTGCCATTTTTTTTAAGTGCAACACACCACACAAGCACGCGGACACAAAGCTATTCAAGAAGAATTCATCATTTTCGACTACTTATATATTAGTCACTACCACAGAGATAGTATCACTTTTGAAATGTGACTGTTTTGTATGATCTGTAAGGATTCTTATTTATTTATTCATCTCAAGGCACATTACTCAGACACTATTCCATAGAAATAGATTTAATCAATACAGTAAAGCTAAAATTAATATTAAGTATGACCTGAGCTTGGTGTACCCAGTCTCCAGCCTCCCTGCGGCCCTAGTAGGATTAAGTGGTTTAGCAAGTGAGTGAGTGAGTGAGTGAGTGAGTGAGTGAGTGAGCGAGCTTTATGGGACATCTTCATTTGTAAAAAAAAAAAAAAAAAAATGGATTTTTTTTTATTAACCCAATTTAATAATTTAAAAAACAATTTAAATGTTTAGAAAGAAAAAAGCCACCCCCCCACACAGCACACACACACACACACAAAGAAAAATAGTAATAATAATAATAATAATAACAACAACAACAACAACAACAACAATAACATTAATAATAATAATAATAATAATAATAATAATAATAATAATAATAATAATTATATTAATAATAATAATAATAAATAATGCATTGCCTAACACAAGCAAATTAATTAATTAAAGTTACCATCCAAAATCTAGATTTTTGAGCTATGAATTATTATTATTATTATTATTATTATTATTATTATTATTATTATTATTCATTCATACATTAATTTTCTGAACTGCTTAATCCTAATTAGGGTCCTGGGGAGGCTGGTGCCCATCTCAGGGTAAGTACACCCTGGACAGCTCACCAGGCCATCGCAGGGCAGAAACATGCTAACAGCCTACTCATGATGAAAATCAGCAATGGTTCTTTTACACCACAGGTCTCACCACAGACAGTAAGAGACACGGCCGGCAACCCAGTTAGCTGCAGTGGGGGGCCGCAGTGATAACCCGGTGATAATAAGGCTTGAACCCCCGACCTTCGGATCAGTAATCCAGCACCCTACCACCAGGCCACCACTGCCATTTATTATTATTATTATTATTATTATTACTATTATTATTATTATTATTATTATTATTATTATTATTTATTTATTTATTTTTTGGGCATCAATAAATCCATCTAGTAATTTATACATGATTGCTACTAAACAACAACAACAGAACACACACACACACACACACACACACACACACACACACACACACACACACACACATCAAATTAATAATAAAATCTGTGTTTTTAGAACATTTTTAAAACATGTTAAATATTATTATTATTATTATTATTATTATTATTATTATTATCATTATTATTATTATTAATTTATTCATTCATTCATTTATTTATTTTTCTTAATTAATTGTTTGATTGTTTGTTTGGGTGTTTAGCATCATTTCAATGCAGCCAGCTTTACTTTTTATAGATTTTTTTGGATAAAATAAATCTGTCTGGTGATTTATAGGTGATTACCATTCAGCAGCAACAACACACACACACACACACACACACACACACACATACACACACACACACACACACACTCCCACAATATCATTTTTATCTATTTTATCTGTTTTTATATTTATTTTTAATGCATTTGTGGGTATATGACAAAGGATAGGCAAGATGGGGGTGTGTCCGAATTGTGTTTCTACCAACCCCTTGTGTACTCATAGAGGGGGCTACAATAACAGCTAGCTAAATGCTACATAACCACTATTTAGACAGATTTAAAATTATTTTACTCTCAGGAAGCTTGCATTACAATTACAGCACTCTGTCAGAACCGTCGCGTTGTAGTGATGCAGGTTACGGTTTTAAATCGCTACATTTTCAATAAAACATTTTATAAACCTCAGTAAGAGGCTGCTGATCGTTTTTTTTTTTGTTTGTTTTTTTTTTAGATGATAAACTTATTGATAACACAAATAATACAAATAAAAACAAATAACACAGATAAATATGCTTTGTCCACCCCTGTAAGAGTGTACGTCATGTGCGATAAAGCCAGTTTGCCTTGAAAACATGTATCTAAGTCCTAAAGTTCCTGAAGACTCTCAACTCAATTAAACAAGCTCGCTACTCCAGACTCGTAAACGCAATTCCAAAAAAAAAAAAAAACTTGGCAAGTCGTGATGTTTTCTGTGGAGAATTTGCTTGAGACTTCTAAACCGCTCCCTCCGTGCGACTCTGCTAAAGGCTGTGTTTTTCAGGGTCAGTGAACTTGTGTAAAAGGTCCCAGGCTGTTTATTAGTGGTGCTGGCTGTCAAAGAGAGAATGACTGCAAGGGTGAATCCCTTCTCCGTTCTCTGGTGCATCGCTCCTGACTGAGTGTCTTGGATTTCTGTCCGTACTTGGCTGAGAAGCCACAAGCGGCCAGTGAGGTCTCAATGTTCTCTCTCTCTCTCTCTCTCTCTCTCTCTCTCTCTCTCTCCGTAAGTAGGTGAGTTGGTGTGTGAGCCCAGGGGAAGTAGCATCCAATTCTGTTTGTCAAGGCTTCCATTCTTCATGTCATGGAGGACCTAATTCACTCTCCCTGCTCTCTTTCGCAATGCTCGGCCTGTTTTCCACTAAACTAAGACTGTCAGTTGGAAAACACACAGAAAAACTCTCCCTGCAAACACTTCTCCACGCTCGCTCGGCCGAATCCTCCTGGGCCTGTGGTTCCTCGCAGCTCTGTCTTTATTTGCTGCTAAAACGCTGACAGGCTGCCCAAGCAGAGCGGCGGCCATGACAGGCTTACGGCCAATGAGAAACCTCTGGTGTGGCTAGGACCTATCTTTAGAGAGAACGAGCAAGCACAATCACTAACCATCAAAGCCCGAATCGCCTCGTTATTACTAACCACACTGTATATAGAAGACTGGCAAGAGGTGTCAGATCACGGCTCTTCGCCCCCCTCTCTGTTGCCTTATGCTGTTAGAGCCGCAAAGCTAATGAGAGATGGCTACTTCTGACAAAATGCTATGAAGGGTATGACACAAGGTCCCATGGTGACGGAAAACGCACGAGTTATGCTCGTGTATGAAAGAGAAAGAGAGAGAGAGAGAAACTGGGCCAAAGATCTCTCATTAGGAGTTAGTGTTAGTTTAAACTCTTCTTTCAATGGGTTTTGTTCATGCACACACAACAGGCAGTGCTCGCAACATCAGCAAGCACAGCAGCATGAACTAATATATTACTTGAAACTATTTACATGTAAATGTCAGGATGTTTATGAGGCTTAACAATCTTAGCCACCTATATGCAAGTAGCTGTCAAGAAAAGCAACGTTTGTTTGACTTTCTGTACTGCAGTACGGTCCAAAATGATATCAGCCATGAAGAAGGACTTGTGTTTAATAAATTGATATAATAAAGAAGTTATAACTACTAATTGTTGATGAGACATTATTTATAATAACTCAAATTTCGAAAGTTAAATTTGTTTTTATTGGAGTACACTCACTCATTTACTGAACCGCTCAACCCTGCTATTAGGGTCGCAGGAAGTCTGAAGCCTATCTCAGCCACCACTGGGTGAAGGCAGGGTACGCCCTGAACAGCTCGCCAAAACATCGTAGGACACAACCATTTACATTCTTACTCACGTTCACAAAGGGCAATTTTCGGAACAGCCAACTAGCCTAATATGCATGTCTTTGGACTGTAAGAGGAAACTGGAGTCCCTGGAGGAAACCCACACAAGCATTGGGAGAACATGCAAACTCCACACTGAAAAGCCTGCTCCCGGGACTCGAACCCAGCACCTTCTTGCTGTGAGGCGGATGTGCTAACCATTACACCACCATAACGGCCATATTAACAGTAATTCATTTTCTAAGCCGATTAATCCTAATTAGGGTTGCGGGGAGGCTGGCGCCCATCTGAGCCGACTCTGGACAGCTCGCCAGGCCATCACAGGGCCACCACACACAAGCATCACTCACACTTACAACCAGGGGCAATTTGGAACCGCCAGTCGGCCCACTGTGCATGTTTTTTGGACAGTGGGAGGAAAACGGAGTACCCGGAGGAAACCCACGCAAGCACAGGAAGAACTCCACCCAGAAACGCTCTCACCCCAGGAATCAAACCCAGGACATTCTTGCTGTGAGGCGGACGTGCTACCACTGCGCCACCGTGCCACCCAGTTATTATTATTATTATTATTATTATTATTATTATTATTATTATTATATTATAAACAGTTGGCCTTGTTCTTTCACTCTATTTCCTGTTCCACTTTTTTGCAAGCTTTGCATATCCGGACTAGTTTTGATTAGTCTACTTTAACACATCGTTCCACTTCAAAATCCCAGTGACAGTACGCTTCAAAGGCAACACCATCCACATAGGCCTCGCTCCGAGGTGAGCGCGGTGAGCTCAAACAATAAAACTTGGCCTGTAGGGGTCATGATCCCTGTCCCCAGTGACAGTCCTATCCGGCGAGGATGCTTTGCTTGTGGAACGTGAACCTGAAACAATAGAGCGGGCATTTTGGAGCCAGGAAACGGGTGCCACGGAGAGCAAGGTTTGTTTAGCTCTCGCCTCTCGGCTCTGTTTGCTTACATTCCGGCGTCCAGTGCAGATGCTGAGTGGCGTTTGGCCGTGTGAGAAATCTAAGATGTCCTCCGGCAAAGAAAAGAGGATCACTCGGGCTATCACACGGGCCAAGTTTCAGACAGCTTGTTTAAGCTGGAGGAGAGACTTTCCCGTTTTGGATATACTGCACCATGCCGTGTGTATTTACAAAGTATAAAACTGATTACAGAAGTTTCTGTTTATGAGAAGAGGCACTGAGGTGGTTTATGTGTGAGATGAAGTCGAGATTTAGGTATTTTAAGTGTATCAGTTGTTTTACAGTACCATCGGGACGATGGTAAAAACAGCATTAAAAGTCCCACCAAATGACGCATTGACCCGTTTTACAGAAGGCTTGTTTGGAATATTTTCTTATACACAATCCCTCTCCACTGCATCACCATTTACACACATTCAAGTAGTCGTCCACAAATTACTGCGACAGGTTTCCATAGTGGAATTCCACATACAGTACAAGGAACTGCATATTTATGTGCTCTATAACCTTGTCCATATATGTTAAGTAGCAAAAATAATTTCCGTCAGCGTCACCAGACTTCTGTGCAGTGGTGGCTCACGTGGTTAAGGCTCTGGCTTACTGATCCAAAGGTCAGGGGTTCAGGTCCCAGTACCACCAAGCTGCCACTGTTGGGCCCTTGAGCAAGGCCCTTAACCCTCAGTTGCTTAGTGGCGTAGTGGTTAGCACATATGCCTCACAGCAAGAGGGTCCTGGGTTCAATTCTTGGGCTTGACAAGTGCGTTTCTGTGCGGAGGTTGCATGTTTTACCCGTGCTTGTGTGGTTTTCCTCCTCCTACAGTCCAAAGACATGCACATTAGGTTAACTGGCTGTTTCAAATTGCTCTTAGGTGTGTATGTGAGTGTGAGTGGTTGTATATGTTGGCCCTGCGATGGTCTGGTGAGCTGTTCAAGGTGTACCCTGCCTTCGCCCAGTGTCGGCTGAGATAGGCCCCAGCCTCCCTGTGACCCTAATAGAATTGAATAATTCGGCAAAGGAATAAATGAATGAATAATAAATTCAAAATAAACATCTATAAGTGATATTTATGTAACCCGTGCCTTTTTTCTGAACCGTATTAGCCAAGATGATGCAAAGCAGAACTTAGATTCATGTTTCACTAATAGGGCGGCACAGTGGTGTAATGGTTATCATGTCTGCCTCACAGCAAGAAGGTCCTGGATTAGAGCCTCTTATTTTGCCTTATTATACCGTATTTTGATGTCATTTTAAGCTATTTATTTGAACTAAACTTAAAATAACACCATCTAGGAATAAACAAGAGTCAGTAGGGATACATTTAGGTTTTAGAAAATAGCCTAGCTTGATGATGAAGCCAGCAAACTTAGTGTGGACATAGAGTACATTCACTGAAATCGACTTGCCCTGTTTGAGGGGGTATCCGATATTCCGATAACATCAAACCTTGTGGGTCACCATATGGCATTACTTGAAGCTCTGAATTTTCTATTAACAAATAAACAAATGATAGTCTAGGACACCAAATAGGTAATTTGACACTTTGGTCAGTGTCTATTTATTTATTTATTTACTCATGCATTTATTTATTTGTTTGTTTGTTTGTTTGTTTGTTTGTTTGTTTGTTTGTGATGCTAACAGACACATAGTGGAAAATTGTTATATGTATGAATATACAGTAGCTTTTGTATAAATGTAAAATCTAGTTCTCCAAGCACTATGAATCTGCTAAAGAGTGTTTAATTACTGTAAAGTTTAACTGGGATGTGGTTCCACAGATGTTTGTGCAGACCATTACTGGAAAAGCCCTTTTTTCCCCTCAACTCCGATGGTCTTTTTTTCCCTAAATATGACTTGCTATGTTTTCCTCAGCTTAACACTGGACAGAAGGAACGTCCGTAATGTAATACAAAGAGGACTTCCACCAAACAGCTTTAATCCCCAGGTTTTCAAGCTCTCACCATTCCCACGATGGTGAGGTGCCAGCAGGGTCAGCAACATCTCATGCAGAGGTAGAGGAGGAAGCGATTTGGCCCGAGAAGAGGAAGAAGAGGAAAGGAGTGCTGACACTTTTACTGACTCACTCTATTCTCCTGTATGTGTTATGTGAGACATCCTTTTCTCCAACTGTTTGCAGACTTGGAGGCATAGGGTTGCCCGTCACCGACGGTTTCCAAAAATTCACCTCATACTTTATGCTGAATTGTGCCTCCCACATCCTAAAGTAAACCTTTCCATCCAGTTTTCCCAACAAACTTGGGAATTCTCTATACTGTAACTGTTTGACAGAGTTTTCCTGCCTTTATTCTACTTAGAGGTGCAGAATGTGATTGCATTTC
The DNA here is from genome assembly GCA_030014195.1 of Neosilurus mollespiculum. Lineage (NCBI taxonomy): Eukaryota > Metazoa > Chordata > Actinopteri > Siluriformes > Plotosidae > Neosilurus > Neosilurus mollespiculum. The sequence goes on along the minus strand of JAQMYF010000021.1, from coordinate 3,714,074 downwards.
TAACATCCTGATGACACTTATACCCCAAGGGACAAAATCCAGATGGACTTTGACAGACATGGGGGCACTATAAAGCGCTAAACACTTATCTACATACACCGAAATGGGTAAGTGTGCTCCGTGTATAGATTCATATACATGAGTAATGTATATCCTCTGTGTGTGTGTGTGTGTGTGTGTGTGTGTGTGTGTGTTATACTCAGAGGTAGCAGCAGATGGCAGTGATCAGGCTGTGCATACAGATGTTGTTAATGCTTCGGTCTTGTATTTAAAAAAAGGAAAAACATTAATTAACTTTCTGCTTTCACATTTAAAATTTTACCAGTTTTTTAAGTGACTAAATGAGATTCTATCCTAATTAATAAATATAATATATGCCATAAAGGTTTTAAGCACTACAAAATAACAATATAGAAAAGTTTGTCAGTCCAATGTGACATGCACATTAGGTTAACGGGCTGTTCCAAATTACCCCTAGGTGTGTGAATGATTGTGTGTGTGTGTGTGTGTGTGTTGCCCTACGATGCTCTGGCGTGCTGTTCAGGGTAACCACCTTCACCCAGTGTAGGCTGCAGGGCTCCAGCCCTCTGTGACCCCAAGATGATTACGTGGTTTGGTAAATGAGTGAGTGATGACTACTTTCATAGTCACGTTACTATGTTGCTAGCTGGCAAGTTAGCATCATTGATCTGTATAAGATTAGCATGCTATACATCTAGGCAAGATGCCTAGAGGAAGTATGATGTATTATAAAAAAGTCTGGTGGGCTCTTACCCCCAAGCCTAGTGGCTCATTAGAGCAGGAGCTTATCCCGGTTTCTGTAGCGTGAATTGACCTCCAGCGCAGACTACCGTCCCAGTATTTTTACTGGTACCCATTAATAGTGCTGGGTGGACAGAGGCACACTTGTGGTTGAGACCTTTCCAAGGGGTCTAACCTGGGATGACCTCTCGATCATGAGCCCAGTAAGCTAACCACTACACCACCAGCCCCTACGATGAAATATGCTTCATGGTAATGGTTGATGAGAAGATTGTACGATAATCATATACTTAAAAACCATGTATGCCGGTTTAGGAATAAGTGTGTGAGTGAACTTTATTTAAGGGGTCATGCATGAATAAAACTCCAACATCCTTGAACATAGCAATAAACTAATCTGTCTTTCCCTCCTATCTGGTACGAGCGCCATTAAAATAATCTTTAATAAAATACAAAGTGTGCTAATATTTATTACTGAAAACACACATCTGCCCGTATAGTTTGGCTTGATTTCACCATTTTGTGCACCATGCGGCATTCCTTTCCAAAAATAAGCTTTAATACCCATCGATGTATCCCAGCACACTGAGTGAAAAGGAGTAATTAGGAGCATCTTCACAAGATGTTGATCTGTCTACATATCTCATCACGCCAAGCACTTGCATGTGGGCTGCTTAGTTCAAAAGATCAATTATTTCCCATAATCCTCACCGCGTAAGAGCAATCTGCATTTTTTTAATTATTTTTTTTGGTTGGGATGGGAGGTGGGGTTGGGCGTGTGGGGTCATTAAGGATATTCATGAGTATAAAAGTGGACCAGCTTTGAGGATGAAATCAGCTAATGAAAAAGTTTCAGTGTGAAGAAATGTGTGGATAAATATATATCGTTTTTTTCCCCTCATAGTGCAACCTGCTGAAATATTCACCCAGTAAATACATCAGTTAAGGGTAAGAAGTGATTACGTGTAAGGATGTTGTTCCAGGTTAAGATGGAGGACTTTTTTTTTACTGTACGTCTCTACACATTAGCCATTCGGGGTGGTCCAGGATTTTTTATTTTTTTTTTCCAAGAATTCCCGAGTGAGCACTTAAGCCAGGCCTTGACTGACAGTTTTGTCAGAGCACCGCGTGGTTTTATTTGGTTATTACAAGCATTTCCCTGTCTATGGGACTTTAGCTTACTTGAGATTATGTTGTAATCTCTTTAATCCTCATTGCTTTAAGATTTCACTCAAAATACAGAACAGTAAAGTAGCAATCATTTCTGGTCTTGAGGGCTATGAGTATATCCTCACTTGCCCTGTTTCTCTGCTGTATATATTCATTAAAAAAAAGAGTTTTCATTCAAAAATAGCATTAAGTGGACTGTTTTCAAAATATGGTCACTTTCTGACCAAAACAAAATACTCTCATCACTCACTTGCTGAACCAATTAATTCTACCAGAGTCATGGGGAGCCCGGAGCCTGTCTCAGCCAACACCGGGCGAAGTCAGGCTACACCCTAATCAGCTCGCCAGACCATCGTCATGCCAACACACACACACGCACAACCATTTACTCTCACAATGACACCAAGGGGCAATTTTGGGGTTGCAAGTTAGCCTAATGTGCATGTCTTTGGACTGTAGAAGGAAACCGGAAAACCTGTAGGAAACCCTTGCAACTCGAACCCAGTACCACCTTGCTGTGAGGCGCTATGCCACTCTGCCGCCCCACCCCTTCCAAGTGACCATGTCAATCTTTGAGTGTCCGTCATATTTAGTTTAAGCATTATCCACCTGGCATATCATTTTTTATTTTTTATTTTTAATTCCCAGGTAACAAACCAATCAGATCATGCCGTTCCCATGTAGTATATATTAATTGGAAATATAACCTTCAATGATATTTTTTTTTAATCAATAACAAATATGTATTATTGGGTTTTAATGCAGCATCATTATTCTCATTCATTGGAAAAACTAGTGGTACTAACAGTGACAAATAAATCCATTTAAAATCTATTTTCAATGATGACATCACCATAATTGGTAAAAATTCAGTGACATTAAATCTATATTAGAAAAAAACATTGAATTATGGAATAATTTTGAACTTACAGTGTGTGGAAGGAAACTCTACTGAAATGTTCTTCTAAACTATGACCCTGGAACCATTTATCCACAACTTGTGAATTGAGTGTGAATGGTTGCATGTGTGTTGGCCCTGCAATGGCCTGGTGAGCTGTTCAGAGCGTACCCCGCCTTCGCCTGGAGTCGGCTGGGCTCGGATTAAGGGGCTTAGAAAATGAATCATATGAATCAGTCAATTTATCAATCAATTTAATCATAAGGTGCATGATGCTAAAATATTATTTGATGTTCGAGACCTGCTCTAAACATGAGTATGGCACTTAAACATGGGTATTGCATTTAAAGAGTAATATCGCACTGTCCAGGAAGATGGTCTGAATGATAGTGGTGGTGGTGGGGTTACACATTTAACAGCTTGTGGGTAAGCGTTGTTCTTGAGTCTGTTCGTTTTTGTTTTAAGTGTCCTGTACCTTTTTCCGCACAGGAGAGCGGAGAAAAGGGGGTGTCCAGGGTGTGAGGGGTCTCTGATAATACCACTGGCTCTCCTCCGAAGTTTGCCAGTGTAAATGTCACTGAGGGGGGTTAGCGTAGTTCCAATTACCAGCTCTGCCGTCCTCACCACCTGCTGCAGGGCCTTCATGTCCGCTGCAGTACAGCTGCTGAACCACAGTTTACAGCAGAAGGTCAGGAGGCTCTCGATGGCGGAGCAGTAAAAGTCTGTCAGTAGGGGTCACGGTAGGTGGGATTGTCGGAGCTTACTGAGGAAGTACATCATGTTCTGACACTGACTCAATACAGATATGCCAAATGAAATCTTATCAGCTACAGAGAAATCTCCAGTCCAGGAACGATATAGGAAAAGTAAATAAGTAAGTAAGTAAATAAATAAATAAATGACTGGAATTTCTCTTCAGCTCATCTTCAGTCAACCAGCACTATTCCCCCGAAGCTTCAGGAAGTAGATGGGTAGGGTGTGCAGAGGACAGTGTGGAAAGTGTGTGCATGAGAGCGTGTTCAGAGAGCGTGCGGATGGGATTGTAAGTAGAGGAAATGTTGTCTTGTTGCTGAAGGCCACTTGAGTCTCGCACACTCCGAGCGTTAATGGGAGCCGAAATAGGCGTGATAGGATTTATCATCAGAGCATTCGCGAAAGCAGCCAGACAGAACCCACTACACCATTTCAGCTCACCCTCAGTGTAGGACTGTGACCTCCAGTTGGCCTATTTAAAGCCATAATAGAACTATTTCTATAGATATATAGAATTGCATTCCATATATCCTTCTTGCATTCCACCAGTATAAACAACAGCACCCAATAGCTAATAAAATAGGTATTAGAAAAATTAATTATTAATTAATTTTAAAAGTGGGCGGTGTTATGGTTAGCACATCTGCCTCGCAGCAAGAAGGTCCTGAGTTCAAGTTACAAGCTTGGGTGTTTCTCTGTGGAGTTTGCATGTTCTTCCGGTGCATGCTTGTGTTTCCTCCAGGTTTTCTCTAACAGTCCAAAGGCATACGCATGAGGCTATCTAGCTACTCCATGTTATCCTTTACTGTGGATGTGAGTGTGAATACTTGTGTGTGTTGCCCCGTGATGGTCTGGCGAGCTGTTCATGGTGCTGTTCAGGGTGGCGAAGTGTCGTCTAAGATAGGCTTCAGACTTCCCGCAACCCAAATAGTAGGATTAAATGGTCTGGCACATGAGAATATTAACAAACCAAATAGATTTTCCTGATTGATGATCAGCTACAAGTTAGCAAGTCTATGAAAGCTAGTCAGCCAAGTTAGCTATGATATACGTAACTTGCTAGCTAGCTAAACTTTCTCAAATTTTGGGTGGGAGGTTGACCCAGATAAAGTGAGCTTGTATGTTCTTTACTAGCTAATACTGTACATACCATGGTATGTTACCAAGCTAGCTACAGAATACTCTTTGCACAGCACCGCGTTAATGTTAGCTCTGGGAAAATTTATTCACCACACAATTTGAGCTAATGCTAATTCTCTGTTTTTCTTGTGGAGCTTTTAATACAGAAAGCAATCCTGATTGATATACATAAATTTGCAGCGTGTTTTAATGCAGTTTTTGTAACTTTACCAGAGTAGCATACTGTATAAAGTGGATAACTATGCTAATAAAAAATATGCTAATTTCTTTATTGTGTAGTGGTATATAATCCTGGTCGAAGAATGTCATGATTTTCTTTCTTTATTTCTTTCTTTCACTTATTTTATGACATTTAGGGGGGAAAAAAACATGCACACATTTTCTCCAGAAAATATAAACTGAATACCTATCACTTTCATCATCATCAAAACTCTGATGATGCAGCCAGGAGAAACCAGGATACCACATGACCCTGGTAGTGTCCCATTTTTCCCCCTCAACCCCACAGCACATGACCCCTCTGCCTCAGCCCCTGGGACAGGAATGATGGTCAAAGAGCATAGGAAGCCTAGAGACGCAATCACAAGCCCGCATGTCCTGTGCTATTGCTCATGGCTTTGGGTTGAGGCTGGACATGATGTCGTTCCTAATGTTTCAGAACTGAGGTCAGAGGCTAGGGATGGTCAGAAAATATAAACTTTGCTTCTATACTTTTCATAGCATTTCTGGGTTCCTGCGATAATGTAGGGAGTAAAGGACTCCTGGGATTATTAAATATACAGTATGTATCTTACATGTACAGACTTACCTTTAAAATAGAATTATTATTACCTCCACCAAGGCATTTGTTTGTTTGTTATCAACTTTACACAAATATTTATGAATGGATTTAGGTAACATTTTTAGAGAAGGTGGAGAATGGACCAAGGACCAAATGATAAGTTTTTAGTTTACCTCTGCAAAGAATGTTTGTGTTGGCAGAGGTTTGCGCTCCCTGAGTGCTTCCAGCTATTATTTTTATTAGTTTTTTGTTTGTTTATTTGTTTCTGAAATTACATGTTTATATTCTTATAACTCCTGGTTTAAAATTTATTTAAAAATTTTTGATTTTAAAATTTTTTTATTGTTGAATTTTTGATTTATGAATTTTTTATTTCTTTAATTTTTAAAGTTAATTGATGACCATGCCTCAGAGGCTCCATAAAAACACAGTCAATTTCCCTTACTACATTTTCATCTTCTTGCGTTCTCTAAAAGAGAAGAGCACTTTTTTTTTTTGGTTTTTTTTTTTTGGAATGCTCCGGGGGTCACAAGCTCAGAGCTGACGTTTCACTCCTCTCGGTCTAAACATGGAGACGTTTCAGCGTTTTGTAAGACTTTGTTTAAACTGCGATTTCAACACTTTGAGAACCTAGTGAGCGATGCCGTCGTGAGATTTAGACCTCACTGACAATATAACGGTATTTCACGAGTTTACACAAGGTTCCATACACACATGCCATAACACAGAAATATTTTGTCAATAGGCATATACAAAACACTTTTTAGGTTGAGCGCTTTTAAAAACAATGGGTTCTGAATATCCATTGCAAGTTAAATTCTCCAGCCAAGATGTTTACACGGGTTCAGCTGGTGCCGTCGGACCTACCTTCAGGCCGAAACCTGTGTCCGAGGACAAATAAACAGGAAGAAGGTCAGGCGGTTGGGAGAGAAGTGCTGTATTTATTGAAGCTCATTCTGACTTTGGGTTCATTCCAATCTGCTGAAATAAACGCCACATTTATTAAGAGACACTTGCTATGTGATACACCAATTAATCTCATACGTCAGTGGAATTTTTTTCCCCTCGAGGTTTTCAATGTTCCTTTTTTCTCCCCCTTTTCATTTTCATTTAACTAGGCCTCCACTTGAAAGACCGGAGCTACACGCGCTTAGGAGTTTATAATTGCACATTAGTTCAGTTCCATAGTTTCAAAGCAAAGCTGGATAAATACTTCCTTATCATATCCTAATTCAGCATAATTCAATTGGGTGAAAAAATCAAATAAATGACATAAAAAGGGTATTTTTAATAAGAGAGTTCAGACAATGAGAGGGGGTAACTGAGCAAGCCAATAGGCATGTAATCACAAAAGCAATATAAAAATCTTCTCGGTGAATGAAAGTGTGTTTGGGGTTTTTTATTACTGTTAAATTAGAATTTGTAGAAATTACCTTCATTTATTCCACGGAAACTACTGACATTAATCCATTTATGCCCAAATATTTTCTTAGGCGCACTGATTTACTAGCAATGATCCAATTCAAATTAGCATTTTTATGCTTAAGAAAAGGGGATTTAAATACCTGGCAACTTTAGGTGTCGGTAAGCAAAGAGTACTTCATTTACATTTACATTTGCATCTATTCAATTCAATTTAAATGATACAAGGCAACTCTATTTGAAGGGGCAACATGGTGGAGTAGTGGTTAGAACATCCTCCTCACAAATAGAAGTCTTGGCAAGGGCGTTTCTGTCTGGACTTTGCATGTTCTTATCACGCTTGTTTGGGTTTCCTTTGGGTTGTCTGGTTTCCTAAACAGTCCAAAGACATGCACATTAGGTTAGTGAGTGTGAGTATAAATGGTTCTGTGTGTGTGCAATGGACTGGCAAGCTCTCCAGGGTGTACCCTGTCTTTTCCCAGAGTCAGCTGAGATAGGCTCCAGTTCCCCTACAGCCGTAGTATGCTAAAAGGGTTTGGAATATGAACGAATGAATGAATTGCAATCGTGAACATTTAAAGTACTAGCAGTGAGTAGTAGTAGTCTAGGCCTGGGCTACGGAACAACAGAAACCACTACATTCCCATGTGGCCACGATTACCCAGTCACCAATCACACAAGCAATGGCCATCATGAATCTGAATCAAACTGGACTGGAATTTACACTTGGCAACATTGAGAACTCAAGAACAAGTGCTACATCCAGGACCACATACTAAATAGTAAATATTTAGGATCATAGAATGTGGTTTGGGAAGCCATGAAAGTGGACAAATCCAGTACGACACTGATGGCTGCCTGTTTTGACATGCTATTTAGTCAAGTAGTATGTGCTTTAAGATGGAGCCAAGGGAATGACCCAGTCAAGCAGAAACAGTGAGAGATCATCAGAATCAAGATTTCTAATGCTTTCCGATTAACAATCCACTCTAATTACATTGTGGGATAAATTTCTATACCTCCAAGATTACAGCGGAACTTACTGGATAATTCACGACCTCAATATTAAGACTATGGTAGTGGTATTGTTGTCCTCTGAGCTTTGAGGTGCTTGGAGCACCAATACGCTTTCTTATTCTATTAGTCAGTCTACAAGAAATCTACCAACTCTCTAGATATTTACTCATTGGTGATGGTGAAGCCACCCATCACTGCACCATCGACAGCAAACATGATGGTTATGGGTAAATTAATCGTTTTCAATAGTGGACCGAGCATATGTCTCCGCGGGAAACTGAAAGTGCAGCAGCCTGAGGTCTGTCAACCAGGATCCGGTAGCAAAGAGAGATATTTGGTCCCAACAGGCTTAATGCAGTCCCGCATAAATACTCGCTGAGGATGTTCCGATATGACAACATGGATACTTTAAAAATTGCTGGTGATGGTCCCACACAAGAACTTGAAAGATGCTTGGCATGATGCCACATGGAACCATATTACATGGTGTGGTTCAACCTGGATGCTCTAAAATTGCTGGGAATGGTTCTACAGGGATACCCTAAAGATGGTTAAGCATTGGTCCATACGGACAACATAGAGATTACTGGGGGTGTTCCCACATGGATTCTTTAAAGATTGTTATGGATAGTCCCATATGGATTCCCTAAATAATACTGAGGATGGTCGGACTTGAATATTCTGAAGGTGTTAAAGTAGTTCCATATAGATTCCCTCAAAACTCCTAAGGGAAGGTTCCACATAGATTTCCTAAACATTGCAATGGATAGACCTACATAGATAGCCTGAATATTACTGGGATTGGTCCCATATGGATCCACAAAAGATTGCTGGGGGTGGTCCAACTTGGATACTCTAAAGACTACTGGGGGTGGTCCCATATGAATTACCTAAAGATTGCTAAAGATAGTCCTACATGGATACCCTAAATATTACTGGAAGTGGTCCCATATGGATTCATTAAAGATTGCTGGGGGTGGTCCCACTTGGATACCCTAAATATAACTGGAAGTGGTCCCAGATGGATACCCTAAAGATTACTGGGGGTGGTCCCACATGGATTTTCTAAGGATTGCTGGGGGTGGTCCCACTTGGATACTCTAAAGACTACTGGGGGATAGTCCCATATGGATTTCCTAAAGATTGCTAAAGATAATCCTATATGGATACGCTAAAGGTTACTGGGGGTGTTCCTATATAAATACCCTATAGATTACTGGGGTTGGTCCCACATGGATTTCCTAAAGATTGCTATAGATAGTCACAATAAGTTAATCTGAAGATTGTCTTATACGGATACCCTTAATATTACTGAGGTGGTCCTACATGGATTTTCTGGAGTTCTCATCTTCTCAAGCCCTTTGCTCCTGCTGATAAAGATCCATATGGGCTTAGATCTGCACTCAGCGACTGTGAAGACGACTTTTCACTGCTGGTGATATAAACTCTTTTGCTACACTTATTTAGCACTTACAGTTGTGGTATAACCAACCGGACTACATGTTGGACTGTAATGCGGTTTCTCTTCTATGGTTTGTATTTTTACGGTTTTACCCAAATGAGGATGGGTTTCCCTTTTGAGCCTGGTTCCTCTCGAGGTTTCTTTCTTGTGTCAACTCAAGGAGTTTTTCCTTGCCACTGTTGCCATGGGCTTGCTCATTAGGGATGTGTAGGGGGTTGTGTAAAAATGTTTATATTACTTTTACTATGTAAAGCTGCTTTGCGACAATGTCAATTGTACAAAGCGCAAATAAAACTGAATTGAATTGAATTTTCTAAAGATTGCTATATGGATACCCTACAAGTTGCTGGGGGTGGTCCCATATATAGATTACTAGGGATGGTCCAGCTTGCATTTCCTAAAGATTGCTCTGGATAGTCCCATGTGCATATCCTAAAGATTACTGGACATGGTCCAGCTTGGATTTTCTAAAGATTGCAATAGATAGTCTTTACATTTAGGCTACACTAAAAATTGCCTGAGATGGTCCTATATGGACACCCTAAAAATTACCTTGTGCTGGTCCCATATGGCTACCCTAAAGATTACTGGGGATGGTCCAGCTTGGATTTCCTAAAGATGCAATATATAGTCCCACAAAAATACCGTTAAGATTGCTTTGGATAGTCCCATATGCATACCTTAAACATTTCTGGGGTTGGTCCCATATGGATACCCCAAAAAAATACTGGGGATGGTCCTACATGGATATCCTCAAGATTGATAGGAATGGTTCAACATAGAGACTTGAAGGATTGTAGTGGATGGTTCCACATAGACACCTCTAGGATTGCATGGAATGGTCAGTGATGGATGCCCTAAAGATTACAGCGCTATTTGTACTAAAATTCAGGATCAGATCCTTAGTTATACAATGAAGAAGATATGACTCTTTCTATCATCCTGCTGTGAACAAGAGACTGACCATTAGGCCAATTTCCGATTATGAAGTGAAGCATCGGCATACAGTATGTTGTTGTGACCTGATTGTTCCGTGATGGTGCTGCATGACATAACACTAACCTCACACTAACACTAACAAATAAAAGTCTATGGATGGCTCCACAGTTGGTTTATGACCTTGTGGAGATGCACAGACCTTACTTCGAGGCAGGGAAATGTCTGATTCTTTTTTTTTTTTTCTTTCTCACAAACATTAAATAAACACTGCAAAAATGGAAAAGGGGGTCATAAAAATCTAGCTCTATTTCAGTATAAACAGGTTTGTATATATAAACAGGTTCCCTAGCATGTACAAACACGAGCATGAGGGCTTCAGCTGCATCGCTTCAGCTCATGAAGGGCCGAAATGCTGTAAGCAAGTGTGTTTATTCCAACTTTTAAACACTCCAATATTTCATAAAGGGAACTGTTGATATCAGGTAGGATCGATTTACTTCATTTATACAAAAGTGAAATATGAAGCAAAGTCTGACTCAAAATATTTGCAGTCGGCGGTTTTTTTTTACTGTATGTATGGAAGTCCACAGAGGTTGCTTATTATTTCTTTCTTTGCTGATGTCTTGTGACTTTTTTTTTTTTTTTAATAACAAATAATGTTGAAGTAAGATAACAAACTGTACTTTTATAATCTTCAGTATTCAATCTGGTCAAACAAATAATTACATCTGCATGGTATGGAAGGAATAAAATATTTCATGATGTGCTCTTATAGGAAAATAATCAACTATATGCCGACACGTTGCCAGTACTGACATTTTTAAGGATTTATTAAAAAAATTAAAAAACTGTAATTTTTTTCCACTTATAGTTATCATTTATTTATTATTAGAGAGGGTGGAGCCTATTTCAACCGACTCTGGGTGAAGGCAGGGTACACAATGAACAGCTTGCCAGTCCATTACCTGTCCGTTACACAAACATCCACACTCACATTCTTTCACTCCTAGGGGCAATATGGAACAACCAATCAACCTAATGCTAGCTCAAGGAGAACATTCAATATCCATGGACTTGAGCCCAGGACCTTCTTGCGGTGAGGCGGACATGCTAACCACTACACCACTATGCCATGATGTATGCAGTACATCACAGTTACTATGAACAGTTTCAGTCTATTTTTATTATCCTTGAAATGCTAATAAAACAAAAAACTAAAACAAGGGCACTCGGAGGGTGCTGGGGGGGAGCAAAGTACACACCACCCCCTGCTGGGCCTGCTGTAATTTTGCACTTAAAAAAAAACTATGTTAAAGAATCCTTTAAAAAATTCCTGGATTTAAACTTTGATCTGAATCATGTCCAAAATCTACTGGAGTCTTCCTTGTCCAAAGCCAGGCTTATGGTAGGAAGTTAATTAAAATCTGTGCATAACGTTTTGCATAATTCGGCTAAAAATATGAAGGTCAACCATAACTTCCCTGGTGGAGATAAAAAAAAAAGAAAGAAAGAAAGAAAGAAAAAGAAATATATGACATAAAATATAATTAAAAATATTCTATATCATCATCATCATCTTCTACTTCTTCTTCTTCTACTTGATCCGAGGTCGAGTCGCGGGGGCAGCAGCCTAAGCAGTGAGGTCCAGATGTCCTTATCCCAAATTTTTTTTCCAAAATATGTTATATATGGGGGTTATTTTACAGCGAAACGGCAAAAACAAATGTCCCGAATATAGAGTAGCCTACGACTGTTTCAATTAATATCATCGAATACATTTTAGCATCTTTATGTGAGATGTAAGTTGTTAATGATAAAAAAATGATAATTAATTAGCATGAGTGCATTAATATCAAGCTGTGATTTTGCCTTGCAGCTAAAACTGTTGTTCGAGTTGCGGAATTATGTTCAATTCATTTCTTCTGGTTCACTCTTACTCACTCATTTAGGGTCGCGGGGTGGCTGGAGCCTATCTCAGCCAACACTGGGCGAAGGTGGTGTACACCCTTAATAGCTCCCCCAGACTATCGCAGGGCCAACACACATAAATCCATTCACACTCACACTCACTTCTAGCCTAATGTGTATGTCTTTGAACTGTGGGAGGAAACCGGAGTACCCTGAGTAAACACACACAAGCATGGGGAGAACACACAGATCCCAGGACTAACAAAGAAAAAAAAGACCTTCTGGTTGTGTGGCGGATGTGCTAACCACTACGCCACTGTGCCGCCCCAGTTTGTATTCATCAAACAGAAACTATGCTAGCTACTGTAGCTAATATGGCTTTTCAGTCAGTTCATCAATCAATCAATCAATCAATCAATCAATTAATCATTCAGTAAAAACAGTAGAGTTGATTACTTTATCGCCGTAACAGTAATCATGAGGAACGTCAGTGTTGATATTTCCTGTAGCATTTCTATTCAACTCTGTGAATAATTAGTTTTATTTACTTTCACGTTGTTCGCCATAACCTAGACGTCGGATGTGTTCATTACGTTTCGTCACGTTTAGAAAACAAACATCGCTTGATTATTAATCACGAGTTACCGAAGGCGTCTGAAATTAGTGACAGAAACACACTTGATTACTATAATTACTGCCAGCAGTGAATATTTCCAGAATAAAATGTCATGTGTATATTTATTGGGAATTCGGTTTATATTCTGACCGGGAACCATGAAGCCGGTGTTCTGTATGTGTGTGTGGGTGGGTGTGTGTGTTTGCATACATGTTTACAGGTTGAATGTGAAAGAAAGGCAGATGTGTAATGTTTGTTGGCATTTAAAAAACTGACTTTTTGCTTACAGATGTTTCATGGAGCCCAAATAATTCTGAAGGTCTCTCTCTCTCTCTCTCTCTCACTCACTCACATATACACACACAAGGCCTCTCATGTCAGCGCCGAATCACGGCTCATAGGATTAAAATCACTCTCTTAAACCCCCACCCCCATCCCCACGCCACCCCCACGCCACCACCGCATTTAAAACATGCTGATGGTCTTTTTGAAGGGATCAGACCAAGCCAGGACAACCGCACTATCAAAGCAATTTCGCCATTTGGGAGGTGCCAGAGAAATCCAGCACTATTTCAACTTAAATACTATATGCAGAGGGATGAAACGTAGATTCATCTAGGCAGAGGTACTTAAGGAGAAATTGTGTAGAGGGGCTCAAGTGGCCTGGGTGACACCGACAGAATGAAATCAGTCAAAAAAAAAAAAAGAGATCTCTGTGTGTATGAGGAATTAAAATCTTGAATTTAAATTGCATATTAAAGTGCAATTTTCGTGCGTCGTTGCTTGAGAGTGACCTAATACTCTGAACTAAGGAATGCTAGAGGAGTAGAGAAGCGGGAGGTGAGTTGGAAACTAGGCTGTACTGGGCTAGACAAGAGGAATATTTAGAAAGAACCGGTCAAACAAGCTTTAGGGTTTCTGGTTTGATTCTAAGCCTGTGTTACTATAATTTTCCCACCATATCCATTTGGGTTTCCTCAAGACTTTCCAGTTTCATCCCTTATGGATGGGCTGCACTTTTGTGTTCTTAATGACCGATTTTAAAGGAAATCAGTCACCTAGTGAATATCCAGTGTGTTATAATTTATATTAGCAATTCATTTTGGCTAAATATAAAGCCCCCCAAAATATCTCTCTCTCTCTCTCTCTCTCTCTCTCTCTCTCTCTCTCCCACACACACATTACATCAATCATGTTTGAAGTTACTTGAAACTTTTTTTTTTTCCCCATTTTTCTCCCTAATTTAGTCGTTTCCAATTCCCACCCATCAACTTTTGCCTTCCCTATCACACGAC